>OU565269.1:24351951-24787269 GCA_913789895.3 Seladonia tumulorum
CGTTTGAAAACGATAAACATCTGAATGGGACACGTCGGCGGACCAAAAGAAGCGCGGCTCTGTCTTTGATACGATACCTAAAGATACCGCGAGATACAATGTAGCGAGATACGTATACAACAGTTTCTGGAACCGTATTATATATAATTTCTGTACATATATCTATACAACTTCATTTTCATATCTAAAATTACAAAAGGACGACGTTGTACGATACTCTCTGTCACAGTGTCGCCAGACGAGGGGAGGGAGCGCGAATCGAGGGGAAAGGGTTACCTCCTTTCTGCCAGTACCGGATTAGTCACGTGACGTTGTGACTCACGCACCACAGAGAAACGCGTCACGTGACCGTGCCGCGGCGGAAGGGGAAGTTAGAGTGGGGACACAAGTCTCGATCTGGCGTACCAAAAGTCACTGTAACATAGGAGGCGAAAGATTTTTATGCGAACTTAATTGAGAACAAATACTTTTCAGTGTATCGTACAATTTTTTCACCTTCATTTATCGAGTTTTTACAAATATTCAAACTTAATTATCCTTAGGGGAATACTTTTTTACTTTCTTACTTTTCTGAATTATTAGAAAATTGAGAAAAAGAAGCCTCTTGAACTTTAAGACTGTTTATGTTCCCCGAAGTGCCCTATGTCCAATAGTAAAAAAAAAAATTATTAATTCCTGCTATTCACAATCGGCGTACATTTTTAAGATCTGGAGCTAGCGTAGCGCAGGGTAAACAGTGACGCAAGGCCATAGAAGAGCTCATCAAGAATGAGGATTGTCTCTTGGATCCAGCTCCGCGGAAGGCTAATTAAAATGTCAGGATTTCTCGCGTCGTAGCGGAGTGCAGGAGTTTCAACTTCATAGCCAGTCAGAAGGAGAAAACCGTAGTTTCGGAAGAAGTTACATCAGGGCCGCGTGTGTTCGCAACACAGTGGGCCGCATTGTTCTCGGCGCGAGGCTGGCCTAAGTGCATCCTCGTGTGCGTCTTGGAACCTCGAAGCTGGTGTACCGGCAGTACCGGCAGTACCGGCACACACGCGGAACGGCCGAGGGGATGGTGTCCGTCGTCTTCTGGCCTTTCCCGGCTAGGAAAAATTAGAATCTCTCCACGGCAACGTCGGCAACTTGTTATTGAACGTGGTACATATCCCCCGGGCAGCTCGACCTGAATGAGACTGTTGAAGTCTTGGCGATGTTCCAGCTGCCTCGTCCACGGCGAACACAAGAGCACCCTTGTGCAGGGTTAATCGTTCATGATCGAACACGCCGGGAAATGCTACACGACACGGACTTTGAAAATTTCATTGCGACCGGAATATTTATACACGAAGAGACGCAACGACGCCCTGAATTTTCCGCGTCTTTCGTACCCGGTGACGTCTCCGGACGTTCATAGTCGAACCTGCGGCTTTTGGGTTGATGCGGATGAAAAATCTGGATTCAATGTGTCGCTTGTATCGTGTACAGACATTATTCTTCGGCCCCTTGCCACTAGCGTTCAACGTAAACAAGGATTGCGAAAGCATCCACGCCAGCGTTTCGACGAGACTAATCTTATTGCAACTGTTTTATTTTTCATGATTTTTTAACGAAACTTTTACCGGAATATCGGCGACACTTTCCTGGTTAAAATGATACCAAACACGATACCGTTCGGACCGCGTTTAGCCGTTTAATCCACGATAATGTGGAACCTCGATTATCCGAACCGGTGACGTCCGAGTACACAGTCGAGTCGGAAAGTGAGTCAACGATTGGTGGTGATATGTAGGCAAACGAATACGATGAACGAAATCATGTTTAGTTTGCAGAAGGTGTGAGTAAATAAATATGTTAGTGAACATTATTATTATTGAAGATGTGTCATATGCGTTTGCCTGCGTTAACTTGCTTTCCGACTCGACTGTATGTCAAAACGTTCTTGATAAAAATGAAAAGCATTTTAGTCTGTATTTTTTAGACAGAGAAAATTTTTTATTTACATTATATTATTTTTCTTTTAAAAAGATCTTGTTTCTTGTGTACTTTTGGCCGTTCTACAATGTTTCCCATCGAAGTCGACATAAAGGTTACATCGATCACCGACTCGTTCTTTGATTGAAAAAACGAGGCTGGTGTATCGCAAAATTCTGTGGGTCGAGTTCTCCGATTCTCCACATTTTTCGCCGTATTTTTTCACGCAATTCGAGCAGTACGTTATTCGAGGCTGATTCGTAGTTTCGTTCGGAAAGCGTCCTTTAAAAACAAATACACTGGTTCCTCGTTTCGCGTGGTTTATATACGGCCCGTCGACTAAAAGAAAAATACATAATGGAAAAGCTATTGTGCACAGGAAAAATGCTTGTTTCGCATGTCGTGTGAAAACAATAACAGTAAAACCCTCAACAAAAATCCAATTTATTTTCTGTCCACTCTTTGCATTGCTCGACGACCGAGACAGCTCGAGCTTCGTGGCCCCTCGCGGGCTATGCCCCCGCCCCAGTGGAGGCGATAGGCGAACTAACTAAGATCGTGTGGCTCCGTGCGGCTTAGATCGAGACTTTACCGTAGTCAGGTCCTCGAGACTTCAGGAGCAATCGTTTAAGGTTCGGAGAGATTGTGTACCGTTTGCGAATTAAACGCGACGGGAAACCCGACAACGCGAGGGCCTCTTGAATTTCCATGCGAAACAACATGGTTGAAAGCGAAACAACGGACGCGCGGAACGCTTCGACAATGTCCCCTGTTAGCGTCGCCGTAACGAAACGCATCAATATTTGCCATCGCGAGAGAGACAAGAAAGTCCTTGGTCATACTTGACCCGTCCATCGCCGGGCTTAACGGCGAGATTAACGGAGATATCTTTTTTCATTCGAGAAATTTTCACGTCGAGTGATCTTCTCTATCTTGGGACGGCGGGAGGGCGGGAGAGAGGGGTCAAGAAAAATGGAGGAGAAAAAACACGGGAGAGCCGATGTAGTACGAGTGCTCTGCAGCCCGAGTGACTTCTAGTGGTTGCAGAAAGTAGGCACCCCGGATTTTAAAAGTGTGCCCCGGCCTTTTACTCCGTTTTGCCAATCCCGCGACTCTTCCTCAAACATCATTACTCACGATGCTGCCATTCGCCTCGCTATCGTACGCACCGCGTTTTCTATCGTCGCTGATTCTCCCCGCTTTTACATTTATACATTTCAAACGGGAAATAATATCATGCTGGAAACCGGCGAAGCAGGAATTCGTTTCGAATAAAAAATATTACACTAACGGAACAAGTTTAACGAATGCTCCGATTCTGTTGAACAAAAAATTACGAAAAAATTCCAGCTAACACAGCACAGACAACCGTGAATTTTTTCCGAATTTTTCACCGTAAGATCGATTTTTCAAAAATCCCAGAAACTTAAAATCCACGATTTTACATATAATAGAAGTTATCGTATTTCTTGATTTTTTCCAGATTCTCGTATCAAGCGCATCGTAGCTTCAACGAAGTCACTGCGCAAATTGGCCAATCCCTAATCAGGCGAGTCATTCGTGCTCGTGAATTAGCAATATCGCACGCGAGCCAGAAGTTATCAGCCGCGTCGGTGATATTCGCAGCATTGATCGAAGGAACCCAGCGGAAGATTAAGTCCACTTGGTGACTTTAATTGCCACCATCAAGCGTTCCACGGGACTAATCTCCGCTTCGAAATTCCATGAACGAAGTAACGACGATAATCCAATGGGCTATGCAATTTGGCGATCGCCGAGAGCCACCGAAATAGTGTCAATTAGTCCTCCAATTCCTTCCTACTCGTCGCGAAATATTAGCACGTTCGACCCCTTCGATAAACAAAGTTAACGTAGTTCATAGATTTACAGTGAATTCTCAATATATGTCGACAACACGGGTCTTGCCAACGACGTATATCGTATAATTCTTGTCTAAAACATTTTTTGGTAAGAGTAACAATAGCGAAGTAATTAAGATGTCAAAATCGCGGGTGAGACACCCTGTATAGAGAACTATTTCCTTGGGCGCATACGTCCAGCGGCCCTGAAAGCTGGGCGAAATCAGGAAGTTCGAGTTGAAAAATGAATTTCGAAGGTTGAAGAAAAAGGCGAAGTAGGTTAACAAATCACCGTCGAAGAATTTTCCGCGAAATCTCTCTAGGCATCTGCATAATTCTCCCGTCGAGACGGCTTTTTCCCAAGGAGATGCGTCTTCTGATCGCGTTCTGCTCCCAGTCGAAATATTGCACGTCCGTCTGAACAGTTTTGGCATCGTTCCCTGCCGAAATTACCAAGGGGGTTGCTGCATCGGCCATGACAGTTATCGCCGCGGTTGCAACGCCGTAAAAACCTTTATTTCCTTTAGGCTGGATCGACCGTCGGCGATGTTACGTGACGAGCGTCGTCTTCTTCCTCCACTTCTCCATCATTTTTTCACCCCTCCAGGACAACTCACACCCCCTGATGGGAGAGTTCTTGCATCCGCCGGCGGTAATAACAACGCAACAACATTTCTAAATTCCTACACATTTTACGTATGAATTAAAAAAATTCGCAGATTATTAACCCTTTGCACTCGAAGCTATTTTAACTCTAAAACGAAACATTTCTTCCAATACAGAACTGTCTAGTAATTTATTAAACACAAACAAATTTAATAACGTAAAAAAATACTTTAAATAATAATACAGCAATTTTTAATATACGTTCAATTTTTTCTGGTCACTATCGATCACTATCACCGGAGCTTAAAAAATAAAAACGGAGAGTGTCGTTGGAGATGGAAGTAGTAATTCCGATTTTTTTTTAGTTATTTTTGTACTTAAATATAATAAAAAAAAAAGTTTGGTGATAAAGGCCCTCTTTTCGTATTTCCTTATAACGCGCATGGGTAAATAATTTTAAGGGATCGAGAATAATGCAAAATTTATAAATTCATGTATTTTTTTACCCACTTTAGTTATGAATGCAAAAGTCCGTTAGTAACTAATAACTGCAATTTGGCGCTAGCCCCGAAAGTTATGGCAGTTCTGGAGGAGTATCGAGGTTGCTGAAGAGGTGCCACATTATTGCTTAGATTGTGGTTAATAAAGTTTCAGCCGGCGGAGAAAGCCTCGGACGCGAACTTTCTATGCGCGTTGCACGTTATGCTCGTCTGTCGTCACCGCGCTTAAGCGACCGGAGAAAATTGTATGGTGATTTCTTCGTTAAACGATGGGTGCTACCGGTGTCCTCAAACGGGCATGAAATATAACACTTAAGCAAGTATCGCTTGTTACATAATCCCGGTCCGCCTGCAGCGAAACAATCTAGACGTTACAACTAAATCACGTTGTTACAAAAAACTCACATTTTCATAGTCTAATTAGACAAAACTCTTATTTCTCCCAGAAGATTCGCTTGTAGCAGTTTGATATAGATTCAGCACAGAGCTATCGTTGAAAACAATGTTCCTAATTTTTTCCAGATTTTTCTATAAGGTGCATCGATTTTTTCCAGATTTTTTTTTACCTAGCTGCTATACCTAGTGGAAGCGTTGTTTATTTTGCAGAATAGTTTATGGAGAGCCGGTGGACAGTACAGTGGAAATATGCCGCGCGCAGGGCGGATAAACGAGGGATAAAAGGCGCTCGGAGGAGATTAGGCTCGTGGAGGGTAACGAAAAAGGAGCATTAAACGGTAGATAGACCCGTATAGTGCGGAAAGTATTGATTCGGGGACATGTTGCACGCGTGAGACACCGTGTAACGAGTATTTTTCACGAACGCAAAGGGCCACTCGTTGTCTGAATGCAATAGGTCCGAGGCATTCGGATCCGCGATGACTCATGCGAACCTTGCGCGCCGTTATCATAGTGACCGGCGAAATCCAACAAACCAACTTTCAGCAACTCGAAGAAAATCTATACTCTTGCCCCGAGAGAAACAACCACCCAATTCCCGTCCGCAAATAATTTCTTTCGTGGGTTTATTGTACAGTGCGTGATCAAGAAATTATGCATTTATGACAGAAATTAATTATAATTTAAAACAATAAAAACATTAGACGAATTTCCAAATACTATAATATTATTTTCAACCCATTAAACATATTAAAAAAATAAATTTGTATATCAAGTCTGCTGCAATTAAATATTTATTTTGCAAAATAACAATTCTCCCCATTGATCACACTATTAAATAAAATAATTCTTTAATGATTTTAATCTTTTTCCCATTCAGAGTTAGGTTATTATAAAGCAAGTGTTTCAAAATTTTGCACTCGTGCATGGCTATAGTAATTTTTCTGCAGTGATCTTTACTATTATTTAAATTATTGTACGATTCCAGCAGCGTATCACTTTTCATGGCTTCTATCGTATCTCAATAACTGGTCAATCTTTTTCAAATTATGCGCACATGTAAAATAGAAATCCTTTCATCTTAAACGGTACCTATTAATTTTTATTGTAAATGCATTAAATCCAGCGATCAAAATATTACATCCACAAAATTCAAAATCATTGTAAAAATTATTTTAAAATCTGTTCCGTCACATTTGATGAGAGGAGAAGCAAAAATTCGGCAGAGTTTTAACGCGACCAATGCTTTCCAGGCAAATTTCGCCTAACTTCTCGCAGTTTTTTCTGGAATGTCATTAGGGTTCGTGTAAAATCGCGTTAATCGCCGACGATGGCGCGCCAGCGAAAATTCTCTAATTGTCGCAAAGGTCTGTTTCGCAGCCCCTCTTTCGTCCAAAAAAAAAAAAAAAAGAAAAACGGCTGGCTCGAAAGGGTTCCATTACCGCGCAAGAAGAGTATGTTATTTTTAGAGGCGAAAAACACCGCGAGCACGAACCGATGATTCGATTCTCGTTCGAGGGCTATTTCACAAGCGGGCGTCTCGATTTCAGGGTCACCCCTTGTCGAACGCCGAGTTTTGTGGATTCATCCCCCCGCCCCCGCCTTCGCCCCAGCCCCCCTGCCGCGATCATCGAATTGGGTCATTGAACAGCGATGAATCGAATTAATCTTAAACCCCCGGTTAACTTTTCCAGCGCAAATTCGGCCAATACTGTAGCCATTTTCTCTATTATGCTCCTTTGCGCGGCGACGCCATTTTTAGACGCATCGGCGCCACGTGGCGTCTATTTCGACTTCGGATTTTTATTATTTAAAACGGCCAATTTTTATCATTAGAATGCGTCGAGTCGTGTGAATTTGTTTTGATACTAACCGTACCACGTTTCATATTGCTTATTTTTTTTTTTTTATTTAAAAAGCAATGCTTTTTCTTTGCAGGAAAATTAAATTACATTCTGCATAAAGTTAGTATTTTATTAAGTGTTTAAAAAGCACAGTCTTTCTGCGTGTTTTGAAATGGAATAGAATATACTCAGTTTGTACGAAGTATTTCATGAGCCATTCAACAAGCCCCGTTTTTCCTCTGAATCGTAAAATTAAATGGAACATAGTTCAATGCATGAAAGAATAAAATTATGAAGTATTTGAAAGGTACTGTTCGCCTCTGTACCGTATAATTAAATTGAGCGTACTATGGAAATAAAACTGTTAAGTTAGCGAATAAAATTATTAAGTATCGAGGCTGTTTTTTTCAGCGTCATATAACTCGATTGAACATAAGGTGAAGGACCCAATTACTGTGGGAGTACCAACTATCGTACCTGTATTAATTATACTAATTTTTAAAAAGAGACATTAAATTTTTTTCATTAAAGTCAGTTAGTCTGTTGTGTATCTCTTTTTAAATATTCATTATGCTTCAAGTATAATTAATATAGGCACGGTAATTGAATTCCTTATCCTAGTTCCTATTTAAAATTATTATTTCGTGTAAGTATTCCTGTATAGATTTGATTTATTATTGATCGGGGTCGATGATACTTAAAATAAGACCACTCAAGGATCCATACCGGCAGTCGCATATTGATAACAACCGTGGCATGACTCAGTGTCTATAACGAGACACAGACATAACAATATTATACTACGCGTTTTTAAAAATAGACACGCCGATGTTCATTTACTATTCGGAATGTGCTAAAATAGAATCACTATTTCCAGCCATAGGGACACGCGTTCTAAACACACGATGCCGGTAGTTACGTACAACTTTGAAAATTTATTAACCAATTCTGTTGCGGTGTCTATGTCATCGAGTAACAAATGGTAAATTTTTAATTTTTTTTATTACGGATATTTTTATGGGAAATTCAGTTTCCAATTCAGTGAATTTTTCCGAGCGAAATCGATGATTTTGTCTGATGGCCCAGACGATTTTTAACAAAAATATGCTTAATGTTTTTATCTTTTTGTTATCGTTCCATCAGTGCACTTATTTGAACGAGCTGTAGATACTTGTTTAATTGAAATATTTGTTTAATAATTGTTTATCGAAGGTACATTTTCGTGCCCGGCAGATTACTTTTTAAACCAGCTGTATTTTCCTTGGAGCAGACTATGCTACAACAGGCTAAGTATAGAAACATTTTGTATATAGCATAAGGCGATCATTGCTCGTGCTGGTCACACGAGCACCGCACGATTTCGTTCTGTAACCACACTTCCGCCCTTTAAGCGGGCATTTAAGTGACGGGGACCCCCTTCGCGCATAAATGACCCCGTGCACGGTGACGTCATCCGTGTTCACAAGGAGGCAGAAAGAAACATTGGGAAAAGCAACCTCGAATCATCCAATTTTGTTCTTTTCCCACCGTGTAGCATCGAATTTATTTCCTTAATGACTTTTATTCATATTCGGACACTCTTAAAAAGACAAACATTTTTTAATACTGGACAGTACTACTAGGATTTTTTTTTTTAGAGGTGAAAATAATTGGCATCGTACGAAAATTTTGAAAACATTTCAAATGGTCGGAATTGTATCAATTTTACATATTCTGGAAATTTCATCGAACGACCAGCATTCCAAACTAATTTTTAATAATTCTACTCTTAATAATTGATGCAGACAATTTTTCACAAAGGCACGCAGTCTACTTATTAGAGTACTATACAAAAATGAGTTTGGGGATTTGAAGAATATGAAAATGACGGATCGTGTAGGTTAGTCCAGACAATGAAGCAGAGGAATTCGATTTTGTCCATACCCTCAAAGCAAAAACACCCCGTAAGAAAATCCCCCAACACCCCTATGGCGCCTGGATCAGGATCTCGCAGGGATAACGAAGTTTTCCAGCATATTTGTTCGATCAATGTAGACCCAGCGCGTTCTATGCATGGTGGGCCAATTTCCATCCATTATCAAATTACACCGAAAATATTGGACACTAATACCTCGATTACTTACCCCCTATACTATAGGGCCTATAGTAACAGCGGGCTGCGGATATATCGTACACTTATGACGTTCGTATGTGTGCCAAATACAAAGCAGCTCTATAGCTTGCAGATTTTATGTAATATATGACAAAAATTACCAATTGAAAATTAATTATAATCAAATTAATTAAAATTAAATTAATTATAATTTATTTTGCACAAAGATCCTTATTCCATCAATCACATCCAATGTAATCTACATTTTTTTTTAATTCACTCTGGCACATCAGACATTTAAAAAAAAACTAATTTCTCCAAAATCCATGTTCTCTGTGATTTTTATGCTTCTGCTTTTTTCTACGACATACACGCTTTTGTTATCGAGTTTGTAGATAAACGAATTCGACCATGCGTGGCGTGATGACCTTCGGGTGACCCCGATAGGATGATCCGTTTGAAGAAAGGAAGTTGCATCACCGAGATCTTTCTTTGTGCTGGAAAAGTGGATCTCTCTCGAACAGAGAGAAGAAAACTTTCGCTGGTGAATTTCGAAAGCCAAGAAAATCAAAATCGATGCTATCAAACATTACACTAACGCAAGCTCGGCAATGCATAACGACCTGAAGAATCTCAACGTAATTAATAGAAAGAAAAAAAAATCGATGTAAACTTATGATGTTACTTCAAGTAAATTGTTACAGAAACGGTGATGATTTTGAATTTTAGTTTGGTTTCTAATAGTGTTAGTTTATGCATAACGCAGGATCAAAATAAGAATAGAAACAATTTCTAAATCCGGATTAAGTTTTTGATAATATTCTTCGATTAGTACTATTTAAAATTTAAGGTACTTTTAAAGTACATTTTGAATAAAATGATGGGGAACAAAATTGAAAAAAGATACAGAGTGTAAAGGGCGCAAGATGGTCAACGACAAAGACACGAACAATAGCGTGTCGAGCCGCGTTGTTCGACGCGAAAGAAAACAGCAGAAAAAGAAAAAGCGCGAATGGCCGAGTAGAAAACGGCTGTACTTTGTTGAGCGATCCATGTAAACGGACGATTTTTGGAAAGTTTGCGAGCAGTTTCCATTCGAGATCCCCAAGAGCGGTATTAAAGTGCATCGGGGCCTGTTGCATTTTAATGCATCTCAAATTTCTCACCTGTTATTCCACCTTCTGTTCGAGTTCTGCTCCGACGACGCGCGTAACACCGGAGCAAATCGAATTCTAATTCGCTTAGAAGTCCGAGATGGGCTAATTTGCATAACATTTTATAATTAACTTGTCCGAGAAATTAATAATCTTGTCAGGGAATGCAAGGATCCATTTATTAGGTACCGGTGCGTAATTGAGTTATGAATATTTGATGATCTAACGGCGTCGAAGTACAGTATGATCCATTTATCTCATGTTTATATACATTTTTAATACTAATACTGTACAATAATATGGTTGAACGATTGAGATACGTTTTATTAGGTTTCAATTTTCGATTTTCGAAATTTCAAATTTATGTACGTTCCAGCTTAAAATAAACTTTATTTGTATTTTGTCCAATATCTCAACGATGGATCTTCGACTTTTCAGTGCACAATGCGTGCAGCCGCAAATCAAGAATGATTGATATCCTTTCAACGATTACAAGCTGCGCGTTTCCACAATTAACCATAAATCCCCGCCGGGAATTATGTACATCCTTCGAGCAGTGTTCAAACCCACAATTTTTCTTACACGCCCAGCGGAGGCGGGGAGGGGGTTTATACAATTTTTTCGCGAATCGACAAAAGCGTACTACATTTCCTGCCCGGTTTTCTAATTATAACGATCTCGAACGAAAGAAATCGAGCCCGATCGAGTCGCCTAAAACTCTTTTTCTTCCCGTTTTTCCTCGGCCGTTATTACCGTTGGAAAGTTTAATTACACACTCGACGGTAATTATTTCGTTCGTTTCTATGCGGGATAAGACCGCCGGCAACGAACGAAATAAGAAATGGAAGAGAAAGTACGGAATTATGTGCATCAACGTCGACGATTCTTCTATCGGGTATTTTTTTCCACGTTTTTTGCACCGATTTCCGCGGAAATCGATACCCCCCCCCCCCCCCCGCAGAAATCCAGCCATAAACCAGAGCACGGTGGGTCGTTTGTGTAAAATTGGTGGAATTAATTGAAAAATTTTCATACCACCGAATACACTGTGCGACGAGAAAAGCATATCTTGCGTTTTTTTAAATTTTGTGGCAAACATAATTGCAGCTCTAGTTTGCTCTTACCGTTATCCGACGATTTTCGGATAAATTGTTGGTCGAATGTGTTGCTCCAATAACGCACAGTTCACTCTATTGATCTGGGCGAATCGTTTTTGCGTCCATCGTTTCGTACTGCGGACACTGTTGATGCAAAAATGGAAAAACGCGAGATCGAGCGAGATTTTATTGACCGCGGACATGGATGCAAAATCGTAACAATTTTTCGAACATTTTCAAATATCCCTAGTAGCACAAAAATATTAAATAGATATTTTTTTCAAATACTGGAAAAATATTTTTTAAGCTACATTTTTTCATATGAGAAAAATATTGGATATGAATATTGTATACATGTACAAGAAATATAAATTGAATGTTTAAAAAATATAACCTAAATATTCAGAGGATATAAACTAGATATTCAAAAAATATAAATTAAATATTTAAAAAATGTGAATTCAATATTTGAAAAATATAAATTCAATACTCAAAAAACATTCAATAAAATTTTCAAATTTAAGAAAATATTATAACAAAAATTAGAAACTATGAATATGTATTACTTTCTGCGCACTGTTTGTTGAGGGAATATTTTCTGTATTTTCTGTATTTGGAAAAATACTCTATTTCTAATATTAAATAAAGATTTGTTTTATAATGAGAAAAAAATATTTTTTTCATGATATTAAATAAATATTATTTCTATATTAGGAAAAAATATTCTACTTCTAATATGAAATAAAGATTCATTTAACATTTAGAAAAAAATATTTTTCTCGTAACGTGAAATAGATATTTCCTGAAATATTTAAAAAGAAATATTTGTTACCTAATATAAAATAAATATTCTATGTATATTTGAATATTAAAAAAGGATTGTATCTCTTTTTAATATTATATGAATGTGTATACAATATTTTGTGCTACTAGGGATAGGAAGCATCTAGAAATGTTTTTCACGGTTTTGTGCAACGTCAAGAATTTGTTTCTTGCAACATTGTCTGAATGCAAATATTTACGCATATACAATGTATTTTACACTGATGCGAGACAAAATCGGAATTATTTTTGCAACGATCTGATAAAACGTACTTTAATCGCGCAATAAAATTGTTGTACAATTTTTTGACAAATACTTCTGACCGAATGTTTTGCAACGAGTGCAGACAATTTTTATTTTGCATAATTCTATTTTACATATTGAAGCCAATATTCTACATACGAAAAATAAAATATAATACTAATGTACTACAAACTACATTATAAAATACTAATGTAAAGTGTACTTCTGAATCTTCTGTACCTCCGTCGGATCCACAGCACACAATTATTCACTCACGAGAATAGGTCCGAATAATTGAACAACACTCACAACACACACACACAACACACTTAACGAAATAGTGACAGTAGACGAGAAGATGTTACTCCGACCACGAATAAAATAATACTGCGATTTTAACCGTCCCCCTCCCACGGACATGTGATACGAAAACAGGGAATTCCGGGAAATAGGGCCGGCGCCCCGCCATAATTTGTTTACCTTGGTATTGTATCTAGTGTTTATAGACCCTCAGCGTCTAACCTGCCTAGGATAACCTGACCGTACCACCTCCGTGGAAGGGATCATTGTTTTCGGAATCGGAATTCCGATTGTGTTCGGAATGATGACCTTGACAACATATTTCACGGTCGTCAAAATCGGTGAGGAAGCCCCTAATGTAAATAATTACCCTTAATTTCTTGCCGCGTCCTATTTTGTTCAATGATGATTGGAAATTCTACCAAGACTGAGTGCCTACACAACGTTATGTTTATGACTCGAAACGTAGAAACAGTGAGAAATCCGAATAGAAAGTCAAGTGTGCTATCATTTTGCCGACCTCTGTTACACGACTTTTTGATAAATACAAGTACGGACAGAGTAGTTCCAGTTTGTCGCTATATAATATACTACCGTGAGACGATGTTTATGTACCATTTGTAGAATTCAGTGAATTCTTGATTTTTCATTGAGAACTAAATGATAGCACACTTGTGCTATCTTTTTGTCCACGAGTGTATGTTTTTCTGGTTGGAAGTATTTTCCGGCGGAAAATCTTTTTACTGGAAAGTCACAGACTGCTGCAACACAACTCGCTTTCGAAAGCGTCACACAATAGCAATAACAACGTTGCAGATCGCATAACACGTCACTACCGTTTATCAACTCAGGGCGAGTGATCTGTTCGGAGGTACCGAACCTTGAAACCTAATTACTCAGGCTAGGCGAACTTCGACGAACTCCCGAGCCCCTGGAATCGACCGAAACTCTTCGTGCCAATTTCGAGAAACTTTCGGGAAATAGTGCCGAGGTAACCTAATCGAGCAGAATTGCCGAAAACACATGGATGCCAGGACTCAATTATGAAAACCCGGTTCGGTATGGTTCGGGGATCAGCTATGTTTACTAGAAAAAAATATTTTTAGTTACTTCGATACCTTGGTAAAGTAGCCCTAAAATTTGAAAAGGGTCGGCTCAATCCACTAGTCACAATAAATTCCCGAAAGTTACTACATTGCACGAATCACCTTTCACCTTGCAGGGGCTGCAAACAAGTCACTATAATTTCTGTATGCATAACGCTTTTTGAGTAAAAAAAAATATTTTTAGTTACTTCGATACCGTGGTGAAGTAGCCCTGAAATTTGAAAAGGATCGGTGCAATCTAGCAATGTCAGTAAATTCCCGAAATTTGTTCGTCCATTTTGGGCAATTTACATGGCGTTCCCCCCTTAATAGCTCAAGTTCGCGCGGGACTCAATCGATCCAGTTGTCCAACTGTACCGACAGATTATATTGACGAATTTGGCGAGCCTGAAATTGCGGAAGCTCTTGTGTGGAAAGTGTACGAGCCCGGTGTGCCAGAAGACACGTACGATTGGCGAAGTCCGTCGAGTTCGATCAATTTTAGACGGCCGGCCCGTGCGAAATTGTTCGCGCAAATGGAAATCCGATGAATTTGTCATTTTATTTTACAGCAGCCCAGAAAAGTGTTCGTACACCCAGCTTCTTCCATATAACTTTCCTAAAAGGAGTGGCTCATTTACCGACGATATTGAATGGGTCACCTCGATTAATTATTTTCAATTATAGCCCCGAAATATTGTCATACCTTTTGGACTGACTAAAATTATTGGAGGAGCAAACATATTTTACGGACCTTTGTCAGAATTGTATTATCGACGATGTTTACAACTTTAATCATTACATAATTTGTTCAAATATATTTGTATACTTCTTGCAGACACGTTAGTCTTCCAGTTAACTCCAATGTAACAGCTATTTGTTTAGTGCAATTACCGAAAATTGACTACACAAATTATATTGATATTTCGAGTCAAAACAGACTCGGTCGCCGCCGGGGGAGGGTTAAAAATTGTTCAAATTCTAAAGACTCGTTTCATAGGAAATAATACATTTCTCGACGAAAGTATGATAAAAATGGCGGAACATCGAAATAAATTCAACCTTGTCATTCCTACAATGCGGGTCACTTTTTGTGCTCGATTTGACTGAAAACACGAAGGACGTTGAAACTTCTGAACGATCCTAATTTTTTTGTCGAAAGCCTCGATGTTCTCTGGTTCACCGTCAACTTCTAAGAATTTCCCGAACCCACGTGGACCAGCTCTAGCCGTGGAAAATGATTTCGTTTCGTTGAATAGATTTTCTTCTCGTAGGATCAAGAGTGTAAGGAGCACGAGCGAAAGGAAAAAAGGAGGAGCACAATGTGGACGGATTGCCCGGTACTGGGCTGTCGCAGTTTCCCGCAGTTTTTCTGAAAACTGCGGCCGTTTCCGAATAGACGGGGGCCGCGACAAAGAAACCAGGGAGGATTCTAAAGATACACTTCTTCGTGCCGTGAGAGCAGCTGCAACAGATGCAGCAATGCAACCGTGAAACCATCCCCCCGTCCGGAAGGAGGGAAGGACGGAAACAGAGACACAAAATTAATCGGCAGAGCTTTCGGAAACGAAGTTCACTTACGCTGGGTTACATGGAAACGAGCCCTAATCGAGCGTTTATCCAGCCGATCGATCAATCAATTACCTTTGTGGCAATCCCTGTCGATGGACAAAGCGAATTCGAGCTGATGGGTAGAGAAAGACCATGATTTTTAGAGTATTTTTGTTAAATGTTGGGGAACATTTTTCTTGGTGGAATGCTTTGTTGTATGTCGACGTTATAAATCTTCCAACAATTTTCAGCTCTCGTATTATCTTCTGGGGAGTTTATGGTTAAATATTAAATCAGTTAATCCGATTTAAATAGCAATTAGAGCATGGCAGCCGGTTTACAAAACAAATGCTGCGAGTGGGGATACGTAAATGCACTTTGCAGTTTGCTTATGCTCCGCCGACGGCATTCATTTTACGCGACACGGCTAAACATGGAGGGAGAACGAGGTCGAAGGTCGCAATTCAACGAAAGCAGGGAATTATCTCCTTCTTGTTGCCATTGTTCACAATTAGTCTTTGTTCGCTGCGCGAAATGTACGGGGTGTACCGCAAGAATTTGTACTGACCGGTGCAGGGGCACAATAATTAATGCAGTACATAAAATTACTCGGGCCGTGAACGCTCAGCTTAAAAATCCACTCAAAAATTAACTGAACAAACTGTGAAACAAAGAATGTGGAATGTGTGCTACTTTTGCGGATTAAATGAAGAATATTATGTTCCGGAAAAGGAAGCAGGGACTCGGTAATGTCACAGGCGCTCGAGCACGCCGCCGGTATCATTTCCATCGGGTAAGTGTCCTTACACTAGGATGTGCCCGGAGTAACTCAATCCTGAAAACTGGCGATCGTGGCCGATGAAAGTACATACGCTGGTATTGAGTTACGACACACTTGTTTCGCTACAAATTCTACGGTCGTTGAGTACACCACACGTGCTCGGGAAACTGCGTCAACAGCCGCGTGCAATGAATTATCCGAACCGTTTCCTGGGCTTCGATGGGAATTTTGGAAATTTATACCGTTCGTTGCAAAATAACTTGCCGGAACGTTTTGACACAATCGCGCGCACACGCTATTCGAAGAGCAACAGTATATTCGCTTTCTCGAGCAACAAATTCAACTTTTATTAGAGTCCACGTCCAAACTGAAGTAATACCGAACAACTTTTTCTCGCCCTCTTCTTCTTTTATAGAAAATGGTACTTTTGTGTGAAATGGCACTTTTATAGAAAATGGTAATTTTGTATAAAATTGTACTCTTATTGAAAGTCTGAGAATCTCCACTCTTTATGTATTCCAATAAGTTACTATGAATCCAGTTATTACTGAACTCCTATTGATCCAGTTAACATTACAAGCAAACGAAGTCCCGCTTTAGTTTATTTACAGAGAGATCACTTGCTGGTTCTGGCAGTTGCCAGAAAATGAAACTCTTTCGATGCAAGGATAAACGATACGTGACGGAAAGCCAACATGGCGGCGCAACGTTAATTCGAAACAAGTGTGGCAGGAAGCTCGCGAATATTACATAAACAAGCGGTAGGAGTTTGCGAGTGGACGTTTAACCAAACGAGCATAGTCATCAGGCGACACGTGTATCTTTTTGCCCGCGAAATTTTCCCAGGAGCACAGCCGGCGAAGACAGTAAAACGATCCATCCGAGCAGCTCCGTTCCCGGAAAAATGGACCGAACGGGAGAAGAGCAGGCCTTCCTTGGGAAGACATCCTGCGCCCCCATTGTTCAAACTTTTCTAGTAGGTTCACGGTTTTACAAGCAACGATGTTTTACTACGGCAACCATCGCCCACTCACCAATCGAATATTCATTAATATATTAATGACACTGTAATATGGCGAGTGACCCCATTAGAGCACTTACCGTGAGTCGCATAAGCATTGCTACATTCTTTGAAAGTGGACCGAACGACTTTGATTTTGTTCGAGAAGTTAGAAGGATTAGTAGATTGCGGATGATTATGCAAAATAAAAATTGACTATGTTAATTGCATGATACAGGAGTTATCTGTATTTATCTGTCGTTCGCTGAATTCTTAACACAATAAAAATGTGTGTAAGGGACCCGTACGCGACAAGTGTTGCAAACGACGAAATAATCGAATGTATGTCACAGAGTGAAAAAGGTGACTGTCTGCATACAATAGCAAACTGATCGATCGTTATTGTATTGCGTGCTATTAGTCATTTCCGATAAAAATATTGCGCACCTATATAAACCGAGATTCAATACCACACAAACAAACGTTGTTGCGAATGTTTATCTAAACAATTGAAAAGCAACTTTGCCAATGAATGATTCACCATTTATATAAAAATCTGTGTGTGGGGGGGGGGGGGAAGACAAATAATGTAAATATACTGAATTTCTAAGTGAGCAATGTATTATCTGATAACTCTAAATTTATTAACAATTTGTGCTTGTTGTTAGATTATTAGTTACCTTTTCTAATTTTATCCCTCAGAAAAA
The DNA here is from genome assembly GCA_913789895.3 of Seladonia tumulorum. Classification (NCBI taxonomy): domain Eukaryota; kingdom Metazoa; phylum Arthropoda; class Insecta; order Hymenoptera; family Halictidae; genus Seladonia; species Seladonia tumulorum. The sequence goes on from OU565269.1 coordinate 24,369,943, forward strand.
AACGAACAATTAAGACCAGTAAAATCTTCCAGAGATTTTTTAAATATTTCTCGGTCGAATAATTCAATTAAGGCGTATCAAAATAGATAAGATTAAAAATTTCGTGACACATAGACAAATAGATAGACACATAGACAAATCGTGACAAATAGAGTAAGGACCCAATTACTGTGGGGCTACCAATTACTGTGGGGCTACCAATTACTGTGCCTACATTAATTATACTTATTTTTAAGGCATAATGAATATTAAAAATTGGCATCCCCACAGTAATTGGATCCCTTACCCAATTACTTGAAATAGTCTGATACCGCCGTGTTAGATCGGACAACATCCGCGCCCGCAGCATTTTGTTATGATGTTGGTACTTGGTAAAAGGGGATTAAAAATAAGCGAATGACTATATCGATTGAACTGACATTAAAAAAACTATGCAATTAAAAATACGCACACTAATCAACCAATGAGTTACCAACCGATCCTCCTCTGGTAAACGAAACATCGCGTTATTGGTTGTTGACAGTAAGTAATTTACGTATGAAAGCGTACGGAGCGAGTCGAGCTTCCAGCTCGATGCATTGGCGTAAGCAGTTCTGTGTTACAAACGTGGGACGCGCAGATGTTCGATATTCAATATTATTATCCCGCGTATCAGGAAGAGGCTGACGATGAGGCGCGCGGACGAGGCTGTCAACGAGTTTGTCAACCGAACCGTATTTTCTAGCAGCACTGTCATCGATTACAATTCACGTGTTCATCACATGTAAATTAAACGAAAATCACGTCTCACGAGCGACGAAACGGACACGGAGTGGACTCCCGTACAACGCGGTCGAAAAAAACTGTTTTAACAGGCCCGTATACATGTGTCCTAAGTGGCAGGAAAAATGCACGGTAAATGGGTGTCGTTTAAAAACACCGTGCACTCGCTACAGCAAAAGATGCATGTACGCAGCATTTTTAATACGATTTTTTTGGTCGCGTTGTACGGGAGTGTACTCGACGTTGAATACAACGTGCACTCTTCGGAAGAGTCCCTAAAATCCGCTGACAAACGCGACATCAGATTTAATCGACGTAAACACCGATCGGGTCACATAGAACAGTTATCAGCGCGTCGTTGCGAGGCATAGCGATTCCGAAAATTGCAACATCACCACCACTACGCTGTCTACAAAAAAGATTGTCGAACGCTCGTGGTATACATAGATTGAACTCGTTCGAAGGTTGAACACTCAGGGCCGATATTTATCCTGGCAATACGGGACATAGAGAGCGGATATTGGAAATATTCGAAATAGACTCACCGAAATATTTGTCTGGCTCCAGGCCCGAATCTTTGTCCAGTCCGCATATGACAAAATAATCCGCGAACCTCTGTGGATGTTGCTCGGGTCCGCGCATTATTCCCAGGCTCCCGTTCATCTTTCCCGAAAGCGAATCGGATCTGGCTCACCCGCACGGTACACGAAACACCCTCACGAAAACGATTTCCACATCGTGAATCTCCACGAAACTGTCATTTCACGGGAGAGCGAAACAACAGCTGATGTTGACGCGTACCGAACGCAACGCACGACTCTGCGGAGTGCGAGCCTCTCGCCGCGAATAATTGATCTTTACTTTACACCGTGAACTTGGCCGCGAGACGATGCGCGCGAGCCGCTGGCGCCGGCGGCGCGAAAATTCAAACTCAGCGGCGCTACCCTTTCACAGCTCCTTGAAGTAATTGATCAAATACCCTTTGAAATAGATTACGATCTTCTAGATTAAACAATTTGGATTTTTTGTGAAGTTAGAAGGATCGGTAGATCAATCAATCGTTTATAAATCAGGTATAAACAATTCTTTGGAAAAATTGCTTTGATCAGAATCACGAAGAGAATAATAAAAGACCTTTTTCAATGAGTCCATAACACGAATTTAAAGAATACATTTTATCCGTGAAAGAATTTTTACTAATGAATATCGATGTACATTTAGGGCCATATTTGCTAAAAATTATTACATAAAGTCGATTCACGACGAAACACAGTGCAAGACATTGGCAATACTGAGAGGGTCTGTCTGTTACGCCATCTTCATAATTGCATAGTGCACAAATATTTGTTCACTCATGGACAGGTTAGGCTACTGTGACTTGACACGAATTTGTTAAAATACGATCACGCTGTAGGGGATTTTAGTATTTTCACATTTTTACGGATGATGGAGGAGGTTGACAATATAATTATTCATTCGTTGCGTCAAATACACTGGTGAGTTGCAGTCTACATATTTTCAAGACAGTGTTTCATCTTGTTTGACACTCGATGTCGGCCTCGTTTTGTTACGGTCAAAAGTGGGCGGTAATGTTTATTTGAGCCTAACGTGATAGTTTCGATTAGCGTTCTCTTGTTTTGTCTTCGAAATCTCTATACTTTATAGAAAGAACGAGAAACAGTATGTAGAATGCTGCTAAATTCGTCTATATTTTACCGGCTAATTTTGATAATGTTTACGAAAGAATAACAATTAATAACTGACGACTAATTTTTAGAAAATGTATGTATTACATTTGTGTACTTCCAATAACTTTTAGTATCCTAATAATTAAAATAAAATTATATTTCAGTAACATAGAAGACAGTATAACAAACCTGGGTGGTTTCACTACAGAGTTAGTGATAGAAGCGACAGTAAGATGCATAGATATAATAAGGCCAGGTCTTGGAGTGTCCACAGTTTTACCTATGAATATGGCAGCTCGTTTTCGATTGGGTGCCACACTTGCTCAAGCGTGTTCAGTAAGATTTCAAAGAATAAAAATCAGTATTACTCGAGCGACAATATTTTTAGTTTTCATTAATATCAGTTCATGAATTCAGGACTTAGGATACAAAGGTGATATTGGTTACCAGACGTTTCTATATAGTTCAGAAGCTGATCTGCGAAGAGTTTTTATGTTTCTCATTGATAAATTACCTAAAGAACATGATAAGACTATAAACGAACCGATTAGCAATGTTGCATTATTAGAGAAGTCTATTGCGGCAGCAATATCACAAGGCCTTTCAGCTCCATGGTTGCCACATTTTTGTCACACAAAGGGATTTAGAAATAAAGGCAGAGCAAGTGTCCCTTATGTATCTGTAAATTTAGAGGTACCAACAATAAACAGTGATGAAGGTAACAAGTAATGTTCACGTGATTTAATGCTACAATTCAAATGCTTGACCAACATAGATAAAAATTTCAATGTCGCAGAGTATCAAGACTATTGCATACACTATCTGCAACCTGTGCCTAAGCAAGTGCAAAATCAACAATCCTTTTTACCTTCTTTGATATCCTACAACGCAAGAGCACATCATACTCAACCCACGGATATTCTTGATCGAATAAATTGGTTAATTAAAGTACACGCTGAAAAAGTTACAGATGCTAGTGCACCAAGCGAAGTTACTGTTCTCAGTAGGATTTCGATGAAGGATACACCACAAACGGCTAAAGTAAGCTTTTTTTAAATAATATTGATAACTGTAAGCACACATTACTTTCAAGTACAATATCTTACTTCACCATTCAGATTTTTATTTTATCTCTAGCAATCTCAAGCGAAAGAGGTGAGCAGTTCAAAACCTACATTATCAAAACCAGAAACCGTAAGCAAAGTGAAAAAACAGGAGTTAGAAATCGAGAAAATCAAAGTAGAGTGCGAAAGTCTTAGAAGCAATGTGGAAGAGTTGCAAGATGAAATTAAAAAATTGAATACTAGCTTAACACAAGTAACAATCAATCATCAAAACGAGGAGGAAGAGTTAACGATAAACGAGGAACAGAAAAAGATCAAATTTCGAATTTACGATCTGCTGCAAGACAGTGACGAGAATATTAAAAAATTGGAAGCGACGATCGAAGCCACTACGAACAAATTACTTAGTCTAGGCAATCAATGGGAAAAGCACAGAGTACCGTTGATTCAGATGTATAGGCAAGAAAGAGAGAAACACTCAACGAAAGCTGTAAGTATTATCTTAATAGCTAAGCGTGAAAATTGAATTCTATACCTAAAATTCAAATTCTGTACATACAGAGTGCAAGCCAAAAAAAAATTGACGAAATTAAATTGTTAAAAGAGAAGGAAAGAGAACTTCGGGAAGAATGCAGCAACAAAGACCAACAATACTCGCAATTGGTCGCTGAAGTTCAAAAACTTCAGAAAGAAGTGAATAGATCTGCGTATACTCAACGAATTTTAGAAATAATTAATAACGTTAGGAAACAGAAGGATGACATCAATAAAGTCTTAGCTGATACTCGGGAAATCCAGAAAGAGATTAACACGCTTACGGGCAGAGTAGAGAGATCGTTCACGGTCGTCGATGAATTAATATTTCGAGATGCAAGAACAAATGAAGCGTCGAGGAAAGCTTACAAATTGTTGGCCACACTCCATTCTGATTGCAGTGAACTTGTAAATTTAGTCGAAGAAACGGGCGCCACTGTACGAGAAATTAGAGACTTAGAAGAACAGGTAAATAATAACTCGTTGCATATGTGTATATCAAATATTAAAAATCTAATATTCGCACATATCGTTCCAAATAAAATACATTATTTTTCATAGATTGATTCTGAATCTACGAAAAATGTTGGAGCAAACTTGGAGAGAATAACTGCTGATCTGAAACAAATGAAACAAGAAACAGCAGCATTAACTGTACAATTGCAAAGTAAATCATCGTGATTGTTATATAATTTATGGTACTATAGTACATGTCGCGATGATTACGATCGGGTAAGGATACGACGAATTTAAAAAAGAAATCAACAAAATTTCATAAAAAATCTATGAAGTCATATAATTATGTTTTCAGAACATTCCTCGTAAACAAATGCAGTTTGGGAAACGAAGACCAAATTTTCTAGTACTGTAAAGTCTCTGGAATACACTAGCTGCCTATAATGCAGTCTTCTCAAGTCTGTTGAGACTTAATTGCTGAATGTGAACCTTGGTCTGAAGTTATGTAATTTTAAATGTGCTTAAAATTGGGCCAAGTATATGAACATACACTGGTTCGATACTAACGCTCAAAGGGAACGTTATTTGTTACAGAGCCTAATAATTTTTTAGCATAAAATTTAATTATACAATTATCTTTCATATTCCTAAGGATAAGCTTTGAGAGAAGAAACCCTCCTATAAACCTATGTAAAACACATTTAACAAAGGAAAAGAACTGTTCTAAGTGAATATGTACAAAGTACGGAAGATAAATAACATGTAATATATTTTTATTGTCTCTTACCATGTTTATCCTTTCAAAAGCAAATTTTGTTTAAAGGCGATTTATTAAATAATGTTTTAACTACAAACTATTATTCATCAATTATAATAACGTCTGACTCTTAATTGATTTAGTTTTAAAGTGTGGGTGGTCTGTACACTTCTTCTTCCTTCAATTTTCTTAGTTTCTTTTCAGTCTTGTGCTTACGAAGGAGAGCTTGCATTTCCTCTATCTCCTTTGTTTCCAAACTATCTATTTTCAAGTCAATCTTATCTTCTTCATCAAAGAATGTCAATAGCCTTTCCTGTTCAAGCAAAGATTTCTTTATTTTCTCTATATTTTCTAGTCTATTGCTTCGTTTCTTCGATTCTATTTGTTCCTCTAACATTAGTTTCCTTTGCTCTCCCCAATCAATGTATGTCTGTAACATCAAAAAGTAAACAGTAATTTATTGGATTATATTAGAGGTGTGCGAGAACCCGAAAATGTTGGGTCGAAACGGATTCTCGAGAATATTCTTATTCAACTAAAATGATAATTGCAAGAAGGATTTTTGGGTATGCTCTCCCAACATTTTCAAATTGGTATACATACCTTTAATTGTTCAGCTATATCTATATCTGCCTGTTTATCAACAGCAGATTTCACTTCATTTTCTATTGCTTCAGTTAAACTGTTTTTACAAAGTTCCTCAGCTTTCAATCTGTCCACTTGTGACATTACATTCTTTATTTCTTCCTCAGGTATGCTTTTATTATCCTTTTCTATCAAATCGAAAACTTCTTCATATACAATATCATCTTTAACATCTTCCCGCCACTGTTCTATTATATTTGATATTTCTTCATACTTTTTGTATAATATTAAACCCCTTAACTGACACGTTCTTCCTAATGTATTATTCATAAGTTTACCATAAAAAGCTAAAGTTTTTGCAACCAGATCACGTGGATCTGTAAGATCAAAATGATCATCAAAGTAATCATTTCTAATGTAATTTACACGTACTTTAATCTCTTCACCAGTATCTTCTGGTGGCTGTGGTTTTACCCAGACGTCGGGTTTTTCTAAATATTTATAACAAGAATAAACGGATAATGCATTAGTTATAGGGTTGGTATCGTCTTCTTGTAACATAGGTAGCACTGCAATTTTTGCAGCGCTAGCATAATCTTTTCTCTTTATATACGTATCCATAAGAATATTATAACATATGTGATCAGGGAAAATTCCGTAATTAAGTCTGTCATGCAAGACAGTCATAAGCTCTTCCGTAAAATCATTATCCAGTAAATATCTAACGATAGCATGGTGTGTCGAGTCCAATGTATTTGATGTTTCTTCAGATAACCTCAAATTGTAAACTGTGGTCAATACTTCTTCCAACTGATACTGATCCCGTACTGAATTTGCTAATATGTCAACGTCGATCGCACTGACTTTACCAGTGGTAGTCTGTTTGTGATCTATCTCTATGAAAAAATCATTGGGTTTAATCTTCTGCAATAATGGAGTCTGAAGCCGTGCTTGCCATGCTTCCGTACACCGGTATGCTTCAGACAAAAATGATCTTTTTGACACTACCGTCTCTTGAAATACGCGGTAACTCTTCCTTCCGTATTTTAGGGATCTCAACATTTTTATTGTATATTCAGTGACACATAACTTTTGAAAATAACCTTTGCTGATGGGTGTCGTTTTATTTCTACTAGGTTAACACCGACGTGTATTTAAAATATACTCTCTGTGTGTTTAATATTACGGTACAATATCAGCTTATTGTAGTTTTCACTTGCGTATATTTTTCAACACTTCATCAATAAAGTGTATGTTCAACAGTGTACAAATTATAAACACAATTGTTATGCACCCCACTCCAGTCTTTCCTGGTGTAACATTCAGTGTTCCCACCTAAATACACAATAATGTAAAAAAAATACTAATAGCGCTATAATTCCCGTAGTATTCTATAACAACGCTCAGATTTATAAGCAGGCATAAAAAATGAATGATTTGTTCATTTCAAACCATTAATTTCTAAGAAATCTCAATTTTTTTTTTAATCTTAATTCATCGAATTTACAAGATGGCATTCTAGTCGCTTTCCGCGCTTTTTAATTTTAAGGAATATTGAATTACGCTTCGTTCACCGAAAATTTGTTTATCGAAATAGTGGCCGGATAGTTCCGTAAACAATTAATCATTCTGCGACCAAACTTTTTGTCATAAACTAATTAAATTCTCGTCTTTTTTCTAATCTTTCTGTTCCGCCTATAGCACAGCACGGTAGGGGGAAATGCCCGGTGTTGCAAACAAAAGTTTGTATTTACATACATATATACATACATGTATATAGGTACAGTTTGTACCGCCATGTAAGATTTTTAATACTAAAACGAATTTATTTTCGCGAACGTATCCCTTATTAAGGTTATAGTGTTAGGAAACTATTGTTTAAGAAATCATAGACGCTTTTTAAAATGGTGAGAAATCTAAATAAGTTTGCTAATTACCAAGATGTCTAGAGATTAGGTTATCCACTGTTCGCGACAGTATCAAAGCACAGTTTGAAATTGTTTTAGTACTCGTTGCTTAGTAAAACAGAGAATGCTCACGAAGACAGTATCTGGACCTGTGCTTGGGGTTGCCCGAAGAAGAAAAAGGAAACTCAACCAGACAACGAAGATTCGCGGTATATAACCTTCAATAATGTATATACTATTCGTACTCCTCAATATCTGATTTTTTTATACGGTGTTATAGTGATTCGATGCGATCTAATGAAGAGGAAATCGTGGAATACATAGTAACTGGGTCTGTCGATGATACTGTTAAAGTTTGGGAGTATAGAGAAAAGTCTGTACAATTGAAACAGAAACATAAATTAACTGGTCATTCCCTCGGTGTATTATCTGTCGCAGTAAGTTCAGATGGCTCAAGTAAGTAGTTAGTTGAAATCATTAAACATTATTACTTTAAAATGGAATCACTTGCGTTTCATTATTGTTATTAATACTTGTAGAATGTGCATCGAGCTCGCTCGACTCAAGCCTAAAGTTGTGGGATTTGGAAACCGGAGAGAAAATATCAAGTATCGATGTGGGTCCTGTAGATATTTGGACAGTAGTGTTTTCTCCAGATGATAAGTTCATTGTTTCTGGTAGTCACTCTGGCAAAATACATTTGTATGGAACAGAAAGTGGTAAACGGGAACAAACTTTGGATACCAGAGGTGGAAAATTCACATTAAGCGTTGCCTATGTATGTTAATCTATGCTAAATTGACTCTGCTTTAAACAATTGTTTGTTTTACTCTTTTACCTGTTTCAGAGTCCCGATGGTAAATACATAGCCAGTGGTGCTATAGATGGAATCATTAACATATTCGATGTTACTTATGGGAAAGTTTTACGTACACTGGAAGGTATGTACAAAAATTTCTTTTGATAATTTCTGTTCATTGAAGGTATTACTTAAACTTGTGTATTACAGGTCATGCCATGCCTATCAGATCTCTCTGTTTTTCACCAGACTCTCAGCTGCTTCTTACTGCATCAGCTGATGGGCATATGAAGCTGTATGATGTGTGAGTAATTTTGTTCGTAACGAAATAAAGTTCATATTAAATTCACTATTGATAAATGAAATTATCCTTTCATACAGGAAAGATGCTAATTTAGCTGGAACTATGTCAGGTCATGCATCATGGGTGCTCGGTGTTGCCTTTGCTCCAGGTGGAAAACAATTTGCATCTAGTAGCTCTGATCATACAGTTAAAATCTGGGAATTAGCACAACGGCAATGTCTACATACTTTCAGTGAACATAATGACCAGGTATTGATACTATATGTAATATCAATTCATTTATTATCTTATTAACTTAATTCGTTTGGTTATTTCAGGTGTGGGCCGTCAAGTACAGTCCTCAAAGGAACGATTTGCTTGTATCTGTATCGGACGACAAATCCATTAATTTATATGAGTGCCCAAAATACGATAAATAAATGTTTTATAAAGATAGATTAATAAATGTTTATATTTATTGTTTTTCCTTGAAGTATTTTACAATTTACGAAGTATTAATCTTCTTTGACACATGTGCTTTAGCGACACAGAGCTGTATTATTCTCCCCGTGACAGAAACATCAAAGTAGATATTAGTAGCTATAAATTTTATTGTACTGCAATTAATATACAAATCATTAAGATGTCTGCCAAATCTAAAGTACAATGTAACAAAAGATGAATTACGCTTAAGATCTAAGTAAAAGACTGATTATTACAAATGAACCATAGGAGAAAACAGAATCCAGTGTACAGACCAAATCTTTGCGAAAAAGGAGAACATAAAGCTACCCTGGTATGGTTCCAAGTTGGGAGGGTTAAATCTAATTAACTCGAACTGGAACAGGGTAAAAATCACGCGTAACAAATCTTTGAAATTAATCCATAGTAAAAGCTACTCTATATTGTGTCAAACATCTTCCTTCTGATGAAACCCCCGAATCTTGTTCGACGCATGCAGAAGGAAAGATGACGCGATATAGAAAAAAACTAATAAAAAATTCATACTCTTGAATTTTTGCTCAAATATACAGGAAAATTTTGCCTAAAAAAACGAAAAGGAAAAATATATATTGTCAATTAAAAGTTGGTGAACGCCATGCCAAAGTTTCGCAATTTTTCAGATCGGTAAATACGTAATTGATCTGTACACACTTCTAGTCGTACCTATATGAATTTTAGAAAGGGTAACAGTCGAATCCTGTAGACAGGTCTTACATGCAAATCTCGATTTTTACGTAGTACATTATGACCAAAATAGAAGCTACTTCACTTGTTAATTTTTAAGTAGACTAGAAACTTAAAGTAAAAGTTTACAAAATTTTGTCTCTTTTATATAATGTCGGTTTTAGCGTTACTTAGACCGCTACATCGATACAAATGTTACTACCTTCTCTTCAATAACATTCTGTCGTGTTGAAGGTGTGTCCAAGCTTCTGTCCGAATTCTCGTCGTGTTCCTATCAGTCTTTAAAAAGTAATCAGATTTTGTATCCGTCGAAAGAATACAAATCAGTTACGATGGAAACAAAATACAGATCTCATTCCTTGCGAATTTACCTATTACGAAGATGCACAGCAATCCGTTTATCTCTTGCCGTCATACATCCATGGGTCGTAATACATATCACTAAACTTTCTACAGTTTTATTTTGTTCTTTTCTTCATTTTTTTGTTTGTTTGTTTGTTTGTTTGTTTGTTCATTCACGTTTAATATATATACAAAATTGAATAAATAATCGAGGATAATCACTGCTACATACTACAGATTTTCAAATTTTTTTTCCCCCTAATCGTGGAATTTCATCAATATTAATGTATATACAACACGCAAAGTGAATAGGAATGATATCAGAATTTCCAGCTGCTATTTCACACTTTATTCGTACCTCATAAAAAACGTTGCACCAGACGATGCAACAAACAAACATGTCCGATGACCATATTCTTATGTAATTCGATCAGTGTAAAAACCAGTGAAACGTGATGGAGATTTTATTTTGTTTTCAGTGTCCTTCGGAACAATGAGGTAAAATGAAAATGGTTTTAAACTTACTTATTGTGTACTTGCAATGCGTACAGCGTGTGCGGGCATCGGTAGCCGCGGCACACCATGAAGCAAATGTACAATGACTAGCCTGAAAAACGAAAAAGCGATACTACCGTAAAAGGGTTGTTACTCTTTAAATAGAACGGGGCACCGTGTCTCCTATACTGTCGTTACTCTCGTCGAAGCCGTGACGATGTCGCTGTGACAATCCGTCGCCCCAAATTTGCTTTCACTATCGTTCGGTGTAACTTTGGTTGTCTGGGAAGGAATGTCTTGTTTCGGATTGTAATTAAAGGGCGGTACAATGGCGGACGCGGGCGTGCGTACACCGTTGCCATTCACATACGTTTGTGCGGAGCCGTCTGCGGTCGCAGAGTCCACTCTTATGAAGGAACCGAGGCGTGATATTCGTTTGGTGGGGTCTACCTCCATCGGGGAAGACTCATTGTTCTGCGGCTTCCGTAAGATCACCGAACCGTCGGCTACTTGGACACCGTCCTTTCTATACGTAGAAGTGTCGCCGGACTTCACGGGTATTTTGCAGGGTGCGTCGTTCGCGTTCATCCCGCTCAAATCACAAGAGTTCCTGTATTTCACTTTGCCGGGCTGAACGCCCACTACCAGAGGTCTCTTCGATTTCTTGTATAAGGCGGACTCGGGATTATCGTTATCCTGGGGCACACCCTCGAACGTGGAGCTACGGAATAGCCTAAAAGCCGGCGGATTGTTATCCACGGGCGAGGGCGCGTCCACAACATTGGCACAACTGCCCGGCTGTAGCCATTGTCTGGTGTCGGGTTTCTCTAGCCGTTGCTTGTTCTTGCTCTCCTCGACCTTTTTCCATAGACTAGCGATCTTGCTAGTCGCCTCCTTCGCTAGCTTTCTAGTCTGCATCCCTGTTGACGAGTTCGACACGATACTGGAATTACTATTGGATCTTTGACCGAGGGGACCTACTTTGCGAAAAACCTTACCGTTTTCCGCCTGCGTGTTGTTGCTCTGTACACCGGTCGGGGCTTTCGGGGCCGACGTTACTTTCCCCGTGGGCAAACGTTTCGGTGCGACTAACAGCGGCAAAGCTTTAGGGGGCGACTGTATCTTCTCCGAGACGTTTACCTTGGCGGCTTTCGTTTGGTGGGCTTGGAGGGTCTTTGGTGCGATTTTCGGCTTCACCATCATCGTCGGGTGCACCTTCGAGGTGGCGCCCTTGATCGGTTTCGCGATTTTTGTTTTAATAGGGGAGGAGGACGAAGAGACCACCAGTGGCGCGTTCTCCACTTCCGGCTCGTCTTTGGTAAACGTACCCTGCCGCTCCAAGGGTTTCACAGCCACCTCTGCCTTACCATCTTGCTGGAAATTCGTGGAGCACGTTGGTGGCGTGCTGTGTCTTTTCACGGACTTGGTGAAGGTCAGCGACGATCCCTTCTGCGGAACCGACGCCCTCTTCGAGGCTGACGAGACATTCTTTGCTCGTTTCTCCGCATCCGTTAACGGTGATGTCTTCTGAAAGGTAGCTTTTGGAGATTCTTTCGTTAGATTGTTGGAACTGTTGTTGTTCTGCCGAAGAGTGGTAGCCCTGGTTGCTCTGACAATAGGCGACGTGTTGCTGCGGCCTATGGGTATACCGCTGACAGGATTCACTTGCTTCAACGGAGACGATTGAGGGGTTGGTTTCCTCGTTATGGGATTCGAGTAGAGAGCCTTCCTCCTGCCACGGATGGCCTTTGGACTCTCTGGCTCCGACTTGTCTGTCGTGTTCGAATCATTGCTGGGATCTCTCACCATGCCTGGTTTGATTATCCGCGGTCTTTTCGTCTCTCGAGGTTGCTCCTCGGTGTTGTTGGACTCATTCTCGCTGTCGCTCTCTACGGTGTCGTATCTGACGTCCTCCTGCGACCTACACTCGATCTCGGCGTTGTTTTTGTTCTCCTCCAGCTCGTTCGCTTCCTCCATTTGTTGGCTGCAAGCGCCTATCAGCTTCTTAGAGACGCCATTGACAAATCGCATGCGCAAGTTTCGTTCAGACTCCGACTCGTTCGACACCAAGCTGATGGTCTCGCAGTCCAGCAACGGCTCCTCGACGTTCTGGTTCGTCTTGTTCGACTCGTTCAACGTGTTCAACACGATGGTGGCGTTCTGCTCCAGCATAGTCTGAATCTCGTCAGACTGGATAGTGTGCGTTACGGCCGCCGAGTTCTCCTCTGTCCCGTTTCCAACGGCGTTCCCTTCGGCATCCTTGAATATGCATTCCGAGTCGTTCAACGTTCTCGTGCGGTACCTCTCTCTGTTCTTCTTCTGCTCCATGCGTTTCTTGATCAGCGTCTTGCAAGCCGATAGCTTCGTCGGTTTTGGGATAGCGGATTTCACAGGGGACATAGGCTCCGACGACACGGGGCTCTCCGTCTCGCAGCTGTTGTCAGTTTCCTGTTGCTCCTGGTTCACCTCGGGAAAAGGATTCTCCAATACCTGTGTCCGAAACCTGGCTCTGTCCTCCTGCCTACGTTGCTTGGGCGTTAGCTTGGAAAACGGTGAGCACTTGCCACGCGGGATCTTGTTCTCCCGGTTCTCGTTATCCTTCTTGTCCGCTTCAGCCTCCTTCTTGCTCATCTCCGCAGCTATAGTGTACGTCTTGTACCTCTCCTTAGCCAAATTTCGCTTCTGTTTCGGCGTGAGGTTCCGGTGCAGCCGTTTTTTCGGCGTGGACTCGGCCGAGCTGGAGACACAGTACTCCGAGGAGATCGGGGTAACCGCCTCGTCGGTATCGTTGCCAACCTCGTCGATCTTCTCGACAACCATAGGATGCGGGGCTTCCTCCGTGCGCAATTCCGCGTCGATGCACAGCGTGTCGCTGCAGACAGTCTCGGTGACATGCTCCACCGTCGACTCGTCCATCTCGCAGACCTCGTTGAACAACGACGGTGGATTGATGTTCTCCAGGTACTCGCTCAAGCTGTTGTTCGCGCTGCTCTGCATGTTCTCCGCGTATCGCATGCACGTCATCGAGAGGACATTAGCAACGGGTTTCAGCAAGTCGAACACAGCGTCGCTGCCGGTTAAACTCTGTGGATCTTGTTCCTTGGTGTCCGCCACCTCCGACGTGATGCTCGCCACGCTGAGCATGCTGTTCTCCATGTCGCCTACATCGGGCAGTTCGTCCATCATCGACGGCGGCTTCACGCTCTCCAAGTGCGAGCCGCTGCACTCGTTCAACAAATTCTCCAAGCTGCTGGTGTACGTCTGATTCTGATTTAACGCTCTTTTAGCCACCACGCCTAGAGGCAGGGACTTCTTGCGGCAGCTTCTCGAGTCCGTCAAGGACGCATTCCTCACTTGCATCGGTGGAAGCGAAGTGGAGTTGCATCTATCTCTGTTTACCAACGCCTCGCTGCAGTCGCCCGAGCCAGCGTAGCTTGCTATCAAAGACAACATGCTCCCCATCAAGGACGGAGGCTTGATTGCCTCCAGGTCCATGGACGTCATGCTCGTCGTGTCCATATCGTTCTGTTTGTTCATCTCCGCGTCCACAGCCTCTGCCAGCTTGATCGCTTCTCTTTGAATGATCTTCGAGTTCGTCATGTGCCCGCTTTCGCTGCTGGCTGTAGCGTACTCGGAAGTGGCGGTGCCTGGGTCTTCCGCGGTGTCGCTTTTGAACGAAGCGATGATCGGTGCGCTGATGCTGATGCTGGGGAACGAAACCTCGTTGGGCGAGTCCTCGTTCCAGGTGTCGCTCAGTATGCTCTGCTTCATGGTGCCGGAGTCGCGTTCTCGAATCGCTTCTGTCTGCTGCACCAACGTTGCTGTTAGCCGGTCTAGCGAGGCGATCATGGCATCAGGGTCTCTCTGCCGCCGATATATGTCTTCCTTCTTCCCATGTTTCGGCGTGTCGTTGCTTCTCTGCGACAGTTTATGCTTCTCACTAGCGTCGTCCTTCTGAACACCGTCCACCTCGCACGTGTCGTCCATGCGACTGTTCCCGCTCGAATAGTCAACCTCTTTCTCTTCGAATCGATCCATGACCTTCGATTTCAGCACAGCTTTGTTTGTCTTGTCGATAAGCTTCGTCAGCCCAGGCTGAATACATAATTCCAGAAGGGCGTGTTCAGACTGCTCGACGGAATCAATGGACTCGCTGCTCTCTGAGTCTGTTACCTTCGTGTACGACTGTTGCATCGAGCTCTCCGCGATCTTCTCCTTCGAGGTCTCTACTGTCTTGTCGTTCTCATTGTCCTCCGCCAGCCTCTCGTCTTCGAGAATATCATTGTGAACCAAGGACGACATGTCCTCGTTCGACTCGATATCGATGCTAGACAGATACTGCTGCTGATTCGGCTCTGAATTGAAGACTACCGTATCGTGCAAAATAGGACTGTTCCTCAAGTTCGAAGGCAGCGAAAACTTGCAGAGAGTATCTTCACCCACACCAGTAATGTGCTGCTCGACGTTCCCAGTTATGTATTCGAGCTGATTTTGTAAAATATTTGAATTTGAAACAATTTCTACCGTCTGGAAAAGACAAATCGGTATTTTCAGTTTCGAGGGATTACACGATGTTACGGGATTGTTGATGATCTTACCTTCCGAGCTAAGTTTTCTGTATTCTCGCTATAATTGCAGATAATATTCATGCTTGGCAGATTAATCGCATCATTGCTCTCTTCGCACTCTATTCGATTCGTATCTAGACTATTCATGGCAGAATCAGTCAATACGTTGCATTCTACTTGGTCTAACGCCACGCTTGTCTGATACCTTGCTAGATTACTTTCACTCCGAGGAAGCTTTTCAAAATTGTTTCCTATGAAGGAGTGTCTGTGCCTGGAATACAAAATAGAAGAAGACGGTTAAAAACACACATTCGGTTCATTATATCACACGTTATTAGTACCCGGTTCCGGTCGGTTCTTTGAAAATTCACCTATTATTTTGCATTCCAATATTAATGCAAGCTGTAAGCAGATCTTCATCATCCTCATCCCCATCACTGACTTGATCTAAACATTCGGAAGAGGAGTTTATATTTAATGTACAAGGCATGTTACGCGTATCGCCTTTTAGTTCAAATTCCTTACATCCTGAATCGTTAGACGCTTTCAATGCACTGGCCCCATATGAATTAACTCCGTTCGTGGGGAAACTTTTACCATTTTTTCCGAACATTTCATTCTCTGTTCCGTACTTTTTTTCCACGTCTGTGAAACGAACACACACACACAAGCAATCATAAGTATGCAATGTAGAACTTCATTATAATTTGTACAAACATTATGTTACCTGATTTCACGTTTCCCGAACTGGACGCCATGTTATTACTTTCGTCGGAATGCAAGTTGTCTGGCAACGTTTCCGTATGCGGTGCTCTTAACCTTGAAAAGAGAACACAGAAAAGGAGATTACATTTCTGAATCAATTTTTAATGATACCCGAAGAATTGAATCCCCTGTACTATAATAGCGAGTCGGACCCGTGACGAAAATTTCGAATCTACTAAATAAGGTTGTTATTCTTCTCAGTGAAATAAATTATAGGACAAAGGGTTAAACGTGTCGATACATTATTTAAAATCCAAGTGTACAAACCTTGATGGGACCTTGACGGAAGAACGTCCCTCTTCAGCACCGTTCTTAGCGTTCGCTTGCAAGTTAAATTCCTGTTTGTCGAGCAGCTTCCTTTGCTCCTGTATCTTCTTCATGGTGCACCTCAGTCTATTATCCTCCTGCAGATCGGACGCAGAAGCAGCTCTGGAAGAGTTCAGCGAGGAGCCATGCGGCGTTCCCTCGGTGCAGTAAGTCTTCAAGGTGTCGTCGTGAATGAGTTCTTGTTCGCTGCTCGCGAAATAATGCGAATGCTGTTTATCCTCGTCCAGACTACGCTCGGCGTAACGCAAGCTATAGTCTGTTGGTTGATCCAGATCGGTCTCGGCGTAGTCGCTGAACAAGTTTCCCTCCGTACAATGGCTGACAGTCGGAGAGATGGCTTTCTGTATGGTGTTCAGAGGATTATGCTGATGCAGTACTGTTTTATCGTACATATTGCCGAGATTGTCCTTGCCGGGCGAGTTGTTGCTGTTGAACGACAAGGTGGCTGGCGTGTCGATCGCAGGCTTGCTGATGTACTCGGTTTTCTGGCAGACGATCAGCTCGGTGTCCTCGGAGACGCTCGATTGGCTGCCAGCTTTCGAGGACACGCTCTGAGGCAGGTTGTCTTCGACCGAGGAGTGCAGCAAGTTCTGCGAACAGGCGGACTCCTGGTCAGGCGCGGAGGACCAGGAGATGGTGGAGTTGGTGCACCTGAGGTCGCCTAGATCATTATAGCCATCCGAGGACTTCAATCGATCGGGGATCGCGTTCTTGTATCTTAAAGTGTACTTCTTCTCGGATGAGGTCTTCACGTGGTTGTCGCTGGTAATGCCGGTGTCGAAGCCGACCGCTGAATGAAGGGAAGATGATTGTTGTTTAATTTGAATGTCCGTGGGGGACAGTCCGTTCAGCACATGGCGGTTTACCCGCTCGAACATGGTGTCTGAATGGGTGCTGGTTATGGAGCGCATGGAGTCCCTGCTTTCGCTCCTGGCGACCCCGTTGCACTTTCCGCTGGACGTGCCCGGTTGATTGTGCAGATGATAGTTGCGCAACGCTCGTGCGTTGATCCCTAAGAAGCTGTGGTCCATCTTGAAGAGGAACTTGTCGTCTTTGTTCGTGGGAGACGTGCTCGGCTCGATGTTGTCGCAGGTCTCGGCCAGGTTCTGGTCTATCTCCTGCTCCAGAGCTCTCTGTCTTCTAGCGACCAACGTGGGCAACGTTGGAAGGCCCAGGCCACGAGCAGTCGAGTCCAGATGAACAAGATTGTTGCAGCCTGGTCGAGCGCTCAGTAAGTTCTTCAACGCCGCGCTGGAGCCCATCGAGATCATTTTGTGCTTGGAATGGATGAGACTGCGGAGCATGGGCACAGCGCCCAGGTCCCACAGCAGCCTCTGATCTTGCGGACACCTGGCTGAGAGGTTCCAAAGTGCTCCACAGGCATTGCTGACTACGGTCAGACTGGGGGATCGTAGCTGTTGCAGCAGGACCTGCAGACATCCTCTTTCTCTGACGATGGCCCGGTAGTCCTCCCTGACAGCGATGTGGCTGGAGACGTTCCTCAGTATACCACCCGCGTTCTCCACTATCGCCAGGGTCTTCGACGGCGCCTTGTAGCTCAGCATGTCTACCAGGAAGGCTAGGGCGCCGTACACGGCGCAGATGTCGATTTTATTTGTACTACAATGCGCGGAGAGGTTCCATAGAGCGGAGAGGATCGACTTCAGCGTCGACTCCTTCCTGCCCTCCATCGCGGCCTTCATCAGGCCGGTCACCGCTCCTACTTCCCTCAAGGTCTGCTTGCTACTGGTGTCCGCTCGCCACGATAGGTTTCTCAAGACGCTGGCGGTCACCTGTCTCAGGTCGTCGCTGGGACTCCGCAGCTGCGAGACCAACGCCTTCATGAACTCGCGGAAGGAGCAGAGCAACGCCTTGTTGTTCCCATCGCCAAATGTCAGGTTCGTCAACGCCATGCCGGCGTACCTGCGCAGGGTGATGCAGTTCTGGTCGTCGCACTCGCTGCCGTGAGCCATGTGGTCCATCTCGATCAGCTCAGCTACCGCGTGAAGTCCTCCCAGCTGGCACATAGCGTGGCGATGAGCCTCGTCGAAGGACAGCTTCATCAGCGCCGCTATGGTCGGTCCTGGGTGTCTCTCCAGGTCGTCGGGAACCTGCCCCGTCTCCAAGGATGATCGCAGAACCTGGCAATAGTCTCGCAGCTGCTCCAGGAAGCGGAGCACCCTGGCCTCGCGACGACCAGCCCTCTCGTCGCTCTTCGCGTGAACTATGTTGTGCAGAGCTCTCGAGGCTCTCCCCCTGGTCTCCAGGTCCTGTCTCGGGGCGTGTATCAGCTGCACCAGCAGCGGCAGACACCCCGACTGCCTCATGATCAGACAGTTGTCCGTCGAGTTGCTCATCGAGAGCAGAGTGGTGCTCATGTCCTCGCCACCCTCCGTGCTGCCAAGCATCCCAAGCAGGTTGTACACCACGTCCACCTTTGCCCCCAGCCTTCGATCGCCCTGGACCTCCGAGGAACAACCCAGGGTACCGCCGGAATTCGATGAGAAGCTCATCACGCTGGCTACATCCTGAGGAATAAGCTGAACGTTATCGAAACGCTCCTCGAAAGGCTGTAAGAAGAGGAAGTCTCTTGTAGATCTTGCTAGAGCTTGTCTGTCTTCCATTTGGGAACTGTTTCAGGCATGTCATTACTAGACTGCGGATTTTATGCATTTATGGTCAAAATGAGCGAGTGTAATTTAAGGCAGGGGACAGATTAAAAGAATTTAAAAATATCAATTTGAGCTGATTAAAATCATTACACCAAGAATGAAATTTCTATTTAATTCCGGTTTTGTACAATATTCTTCTTTTCCAGGAAATTACAAATGTCAAAAAAGTTTTAGTCGTTGCAGTTGTAGACAAAATCTCGGGTTAGGTGCCTACTACAGTCAGTTCTCGATATATGTCAACAACACGGGTCTTGTCAGCGTCATGTATCGTCCAGGAGCCGAGTCCGAGGATAGTTCCGTGACAATTATCATCCAGGCCTTGGCGACATTTATCGAGAATTCACTGTACTTTGTTATTTGCAAAATGAGAAGACTCACGTTATGTACAGTGGTCGATGCGTTCTGCTGAGTGGAAAAGCCCATCTGCTGACTGGCCCACAAGTCTCTTCTGATTGGCCAGGTTCCTCTATAAGAAGACGGCACCCTGTGGCTTTGCAGGGACGTGTCGGGCTTGCTGTCCTCTTCACTGCTACCGCCCTCATTATAGTGTTTACTCCTCCTCGTGTAAATCTTAAAAAAAAAAAACAAACAATTCAACCACCAATTCATCCTCGAATCACCTCAACATAAATGGCATCCCTTGACCAACAAATTAGGTCCACAATTCACAACTTTCTTCGTGATTTTGGTAAATTTTTATGCAAAATACAGGACCGAAGAGTTCCCCAGTTTAATCATTTTTAATGAGTTGGAGATAATGTAACAGTATTTCTAGATGCCCTAAACGTTTTATATATGCCCTAAACGATCTATATGCAACATAACAATTCTCCGTGTCAAAGTAACAGAAGCCAGATGATAATTTCTTTATTTCCTTTATGATTTAAATAAGAGAAGAGTAAGCTGTCGACATTTTCAACTTGTTAGAATTTTTCCACCGTTTTAAATCTCACATAGTCATTTTCATCATAAACACATAAACTCCGCGGTATAGTGATAACGCTGGCAAACGTTCAGACCTGAAGATTTACTAGACACAAGGAACGTTGAAAATGTTGAAATCATCTGGAAGTCATCCCATCTCCGAAACCCTTGGGACAATCCAATGCGAAATCAGCGGAGCAAACGAACCTAGATTGCTCGATAGAAAGACGCAAAAAATATTTAAAAAAAAAAAGAAAAAACTGATAAAAGTTGCTTGCGGTGTAACAAAAGGGGAACTCGGTTGGTGACAGTCGGTCCAAACAATGGCGGGGATCCTCTCGATTCAGATTCTCCGATAATAAAAAGCCAATTCAGATTTCCCGAGGACACGGATGAAGAGAGAGAGAGAGAGAGAGAGAGAGAGAGCGAGAGAGGGAGAGAGAATCAAGCCAAGGTTACATCCAGTACCCTCGACCGAAAATAAATGCTGTTCCAACCGCGAGAAAGAAAAACGCCCTTCGCGAGGGCCGATCCTGTCGAAGGGAAGTGTACAATAAATTCTTTGCGGAATGGTTTTCGGTGGCAGGGCCGAGTTAGAGGGCGGCGAAAGAGAAAGGTAGAGATACGAAGACAGACGGAGAGCGAGAGAGGGAATGCACGGTACGTGTGCGTAAACCTGTACAACGGAGAGAGAGAGACAGAAATCCGCTCACTCTCTCTCTCTCTCTCTCTCTCTCTCTCTCTCTCTCTCTCTCTCTCTCTCTCTCTCAGTAAAATCAATACGCTGGGCAACGTTGGCGGAGAGATGTGTATATAGCGGGGGCTCGTGTGCCCACAAGCACGAGGCAATATACCAGCGGTATCCAAGCGTTCTTCAGCTAGAACACGTCCGGGCGAAAAAAGAGAACTCGGAAGAAGCATCGACTGATTGTGGGTCGATCTACCGCGAGCCATTCCGTATCGACTAAACGACCAAATTAATGCGCGTTTTATAACCGTCGGTTACATAACGATGCCGTTATTTCGAGACCCTGAAGCCCCTAATCGAGAACAGTTCGACGTTTCCGTAAACATCGAGTCTCCGGAACCGATCCAGTCCCTCATCGATCCCGAGTATCTGATTCTTCACGAAAATGCTCGCGGAGACTCGGAGTGCAGAAGGGGTGCAGAGTGTGAGAAATTCACACTGAGAGGGTTGCACCACGACGCACAGATTTCACGAGATTGTACTTGATTGCGCAAGGAGCCCGGAACGGATATTTCTCTGTTGACACTTCGAGTATCCGGGGGCAGAATCACTGAGAAACCACTGAGGGGGTAGCTAGACCATCGTAGACCAGGTCTAATATCTTTAGAGGGGTAGAAAGGGCCTGTTCTATTTGTCGATTACAGGCCTTTCTGGCGGAAGCACAGACACTCGGGGGGATATGTGTTATAGCTAGCGCCCAGTGCTAGCGCACAACGATCAATTTTGCCAGGCAAGCCGAAGCGAGGTTGAATTAATTAAGGAATAACGACGGAGAGGACGACGAAGAGCGGAATTTGTTTTTTGGGGGGGATGACGATTTACCTCGGGGCTCGGCGTGGACGACCTTCGCTCGTCCTCTTCCTTGACTTCCGGCTCCATGGCATCCTCCTTGCTCGTCTCAGCGATCGCGGTGCCTAGGTAGAACCTTGGCCTGGAGTTGACGGCATTGACGGTGGATGATGACGCGGGGGATGACGATGTTGTCGTACGCAGAGCGTTCTTCGACGCAGAGCATCTCGCGGATGTCGCCGCCGATGCGACGACGACGGGGTTGAACGCTGCGCCGTCCAACGACGACTCCAGCTCGTGCGCCGCGACGCCGACCAGGGGCGTAGGTATCTCGACGCCGTGGGGGCGCCGTTGGCCCCTCCAGGAGCCGACACCTTCCACGCCGACGCCTACCGGCCCGTGGGGAACGCGACAACACTCTTCCGAGAGCAATCTTTCTGCTCTCTTGTGACAGGGCTCCGGGTCCTCCTGCAACAAAGGGAATCGGGGGTTAAAGCGCGTTTCACGGGGTGAAAATCCGGAAAATGCTTATTTCATTGAACACTAAACGCACCAGCACTGGTCAAATGACCGGTTCTAGATTTTTTAGTTAACAATTTTTGAAATTATAAACATGCTTTCGTGAGCAACGATTCAATAAATATCGTTACCAGAACACGCATTGCCATAAGAATCGCGCAAAGTCTAAATAAATTAAATCTTGTCATGTTTGTAAGGCAACATGTATCTGTTACATTTATAGCTCGGTACGTTTAGCGTTAATATGAAAGTGGCTCAAGTCCGTTTGTCAATTATTTTTTGGTGCAGGTAATTACCGTGTACGACCTCAAGTTAACTGTCACAAACGACATTTGCCGTTAACTATATTCAGAGTGTATACGATAATTTTGGACACATAAGTTATCGCAGTTGGTTCAATAGTTCAATTTAAGATGAGTCCAATGGCCTATGACTCACGGTCATTCAAGGCCAAACTTGCTAGGAAGTGCAGAAAAGGTGTGATCATTTTACATATTTGGGAAAAAATAAAAGTCACGTTTTTGTGTGTAATCAATCAATATATATCAATATATCAATATATATTAAATATATTTTATATATCCTATAATATATCTATATATATATTTTTTATTCTTATATTTTTTCGTCTGTAACTCTTTATAATTTTCACTCTGTATATTCAAAGAAGCAACGTGCACAATTGAAAAATGTTAAAAATATTCAATTAATGCGCGAATTCAAAAAGAAAATTTAAATTCAATTAAAAATCACAGAATTTTGAAACAGCCTGCATGGGGTACCGAAAATTTCGTGTCACTGTATGGTGAAAATAATAAAGGGATAAAAAGAACGTTTGCAATGATTTGGCGTCGTTACGGAATCAGAAGAATTTTTCCAGTGTTCCCGGAGACTGTACCATTGCAGTATCGAGGAGCAGTTCGTTCATTTTCGTGATTTTGTCGTTTGCGGAGGCCTGGGCGGCTCTTTTTCGGCAGAGCAAAGCAAACGTCGCCCGGAGAAAGGAACAACGTTCGAACCGACTCGTTCTAAAACCCGCTGGAAATCCATCGGTTTTCTGCACTTTCTCCACCACAGGTTCACGGACGTTGTTGGCCGAACGCGCTTCCCGGTTCGACGTTACAACACGATCGCGGTTTTAATACTGGTTCTCGTTAGGCGCCGCGCGACAAGACGAAATTGTGCGCCGCACGCTGCGTGCAAGAACCAATTAACCTGCCGCGAAACGAAAGGTCGTCCTTGCGGAACCTGCCCGGTCCTCGCCGGTCCTGCGAGACTCGAATCGATTCGCGAAGAAGTCCTAGACGTTCCTGCCGACACGGCACACTGCGGAATTCGCGACGTACACCTAACCGCTTCTTCAGTCCTGTCTAATTGGGTCGTGTACTATGAAATGTTGGACTTGAAATCGTTCGCAGTTTGATTGGGATTTTTTTTTTAATTGTTCGTCACTTTTGTTTCATCTCGAAGTGGAATTTATTTTCGCACGAATTTTTTTCAGGAAAACTACTGAACCTTTGGCATTGGGATTTTGGACACATACTTATCAGTATCTGAAGTACACGTGCGATTTTTTGGAAGTAATAATAATAAAAACTACAAGAGTTATATATTTTTTTATAGACTGCGGAACGTAGAAAAGGACAGCGAAGGTGGCCGAGGAGTGTAAATATAATACGGGGCGGGCGTATCGGTGTGAGACCACTACTAATCCAATAACAAAACATCTTTATTTTTCATTGTTTTTTACGGGACTTTTGTCAACATATTCGTGACGTTTTCCTAATGAAAATGATACCAAATATGATATAATCCCACCAGATGGAATTTCAAATGATTCATTGCAATTCAATTCTCTGTTATATCTGATCCGAGGCAAGCACTCGAGACCTGGTAAACGTCGGGCAGTCGCGAGAAACGTGTTAATGGTATTGTTAAGTGAATAACCATGAATCGCGGCGAACAGAAAAAGAGAAAACTCGTGTGTGCTGGGCTCTGGCATTATAACGAAACGCGGCCCGGTTGAAAACTCCGTTTTCTGTTCGAATGCATAATTAAAGGAACCGCGGATCACCGGAGCAGGCATTGTTGCTGCTTATCTCCGGGCCACTTTCACCCGGTTTTCTCTGGTCTTGCTCTGTCCGCGAACAACGCGGGAACAACGCGAAACGCAAAGGACTATGCAAGTCAGTCGCGTTGCTTTCGGAATAATTTCTTGGAATGCATTTGAATTCGCAACGAGGCGGCTGAGTTCGAAAATCCTGGCCAAGGTTGATCGGATAAGTGGAACATCTGCAGCGTTCGTTTCACGACCGAGAGAGAGAGAGAGAGAGAGAGAGAGAGAGAGAGAGAGAGAGAGAGAGAAGGAGAGAGAGAGAGAGAGAGATACTATCGCCGAGATTTGACGGATAACCCTAAGCGAATTCTAATGAAATTTCTATCATCTAAATTACCCTGTTACAGCTGGCAACTGTATTTATCATTTTTCCTTTTCTGACAAATTCTTAACAAATTTTTCTACAAATTACAGTGATTTCTCTATATATGTCACGAAGACTTGAATGATAAGTGTCGCGGAATTATCCCCACTACCGCAGGGTATATAGTAATCATAATACGGCTCGGGTATGTCTCCTGGACGATACACGACGCTGGAAAGACCCGTGTTGTTGACAAATATCGAGAATTCACACTGTATTGATTTTATTTGTTCTCTACGGAACTTATTTTGATTTTTCACAATTTTAAACATCTCTAGATTAAATGAACGTAACTGTATGGTCATTGTAGTCGTTGGATTCGTCTTTTTTTGCTCTACAAGGACGTAGAAGAAAAAATGTATAATTCCATTCGATATCATAGAGCTTTACACATTCGTAGTTGATTAAAATTCTCAGGAAATATGGGGCACAAAGTCGAACAAAAATTGAGTTAACGGTAACTAGCGTTGACGAGAAACCGGCTTTAGCTTCCCTTTCTTTGAATTTATGTATAGGAATAGATGTTTGCATAAACATCCGCAGTCTAGTTACGGGATAGGAATTTGCATAAACATCCGCAGCCGACTAATAACGAGCTGCATTATTCCGCATATATATCTGTACGAGTAACAAGACGCGAGATTATGCGTCGAATTATGCGGAATGCTCTTCTCACAGGAGCTTGGTTATTTTTATGAAAATGCATGGAGGCTTACGAGGAGTTGGTAACCTCTTCGTGAATTGTGGATGTGAATTGGGAATGGTGGGGGAACAAGTCTTGATCTGGCGACACTGTGTCCTATTTGAAATTCGTTCTCCGTTTCGTTCCGCGTGCTTCTGCGAGGCGGGAAATTTGAAATGCGCCAAACCGTGGCCGAGCAAACACAAGTTTCTCGTGAAAGGTTTCCATAATAAGATCGTCCCGAACCGAGAAATTCGTTTCGCAATAAATGTATCGGTGAAATGAACGAAACGGGAACGCCGTAATTCACGATCGAGCGTAATCTCTAGTTACGCAGTGTATTATTCAATTCGTAGTTGCATATTAAGCGACGCGCTAATTCACTACCGGCAGACTGAATCATCCTTAACTGGCTCGTGATTCACCCTACGCTCGGATGGTTCCACTCGGTCTCTTATTGCCCTTTTATTATTTATTTAAATTTCTCCGCTGGGCTCTGTGTTTTTGAGCGGAATACGAAAGTCTTCTCGCGGGATTTCAAATCGTTTGAATGTGATACAAATCCCTACATTTGCACTTTTATTTCTTCTTCGTCCTTTTGCAAATTATTAGCAAATGTTTGTGGACATATAATTATCATAAAAATCGCTAAAAATACGAATACATTCTTGTCGAATTCTGGCACAAAATGGATCAGATTATGATGAAAAATGACCGTGACAAGTTAAATATCAATTTTTTTATTTAAGGAGATTTCAAGGTCATCCATATATTTTTTCAAACGAGACATTTTCTCTTGTATATTCTTCAAGAACGTAAAAAATCGAGTCCAACGACTATAATATCGTGTGAAAAATGTGTACTTTCAATGCCACGGTTCAGCGTCAGGATCGCGAATCGGGGGCCTTGTTTAGGAAATCGCCCGAGTTAAAAGCAAATGATAGCCGGGCGAGCAGCAACGGCGGGCATTATTTATTTAGCTTTCACCGGAGAGCTTCGTTTCCTTTCTCCAGCTCGTTATCCGCAACGATCTAACGCCGCCATTGGAAAGATAGCCACACCGGCGCGGCGGTTCTATGGAAACGTGCTCGCGTAGCTACAGAGAAGAGAGGTTTCGTCAAGAAGCATGTCTGTGACGGGGGGGAATGAGCGATCAGGTAAACCGTTTATCGCGGATAGACAGCTGTTTTTACGACCCCGACGCATCGGTAAAAACACGCACGTAAGCCGCGTGTACACAGCCGTAAATCCGGATTTCAAGTGTATCTCCTCCGTAGCGCCCGGGAACGTCCATCTGTATGAATAGGGAATCAAGATAAGCGAATTGTGTTAAGGAGCAACGGGAAATGCTCGGCGAACGCGAAAATGCTAATTGAATCGTCGGTTGTAACGCCTTAACGACGGGCTCGTTACGATCGAAATTTACATTTGCTGTCTTTGCGCTTCGAACATCGTCGAGCATCGTTTCAACTAGCTGGGGACGAAGACGTTCGCGAAAGTAAATTTTCGTGTGCTGTACATTACTGCCTCGGGTCTTCCACATTTTTATAAAATAGAATCTAAAAAAAAATTGAATTAAATTGAAAAAATAAAGAAAATAAAAATTTTGTATGTTGACCAAACAATCCGTGAAAGTTGGAATTTGCATACAGATCCGCAGACTCATCGCATTATCACGCCGAGTCATCTGTTCGAGCTGCAGTGATCGCGCATTCAAGGAAAAACTCGAAGATTACGAAAAATGTTTGCGCTCGATAAATATGTTTATCTCGGGATCTCCGAGAAATCGTAACGTCTGAGGCTGCCGTGTCGTAATCGCGTTTATCACATTCTCTTTAACTCGCGCGGCTATCTCGTCGCGGTGGTTCGATATCCCCGTGCAAGTTCCGAGATTACGAAACTGCGGCCCTGTTATCTTTCGCGGCGCAATTGTCGGGGACAGCTTTTTCCCGAGAAACCCTCGATCTTTTCTGTCCCGATGGTTCCGATAATAGGAGAAGATTCGCCTCGTCCGGAGCCGGGGAACGTTCGACGGGTACGAACGTGCGGTGGTGTTCTGGCTGGCATACGTGCGGCGCGTGACTGAAATACGCTTCCTTGCTCGGTCGTGTCAAAAATAAAGATACAGCCCGATTTCGATGGCATCGAGTGGAAACGACGCGACCGCGCTGCTGGCGAAGGAACCCGGCAAAAATTTCGCGCAACCGTTGCCAACGAGCCCGCGAAATTATTGGTCGCGTCGCAAGTGCACTGCGGATGATTATGCAAATTTTTCGCGGACTACGAGCGACGACGAGCGTGACGCGTTTAATCAAATCTACGTGGGACGCATACGAAGTGTCGGATTTTTAACACTAGGCTTACGGACCACTAAAATCGACTATTTTGCACTACTTTATAAAAATAACAAGAACGTGCAAGTTCCGTTAAACCGGTCAAATCGAATTGATCTCAAATTTTGCACGTAGCCTCATTTTCCATTAAAAACATGTTTCCCAAAAGGATTTTTATTCATCATATTAGTACGGTTCTCTACCTTACCGACGAATTTTGGTTAGGTCTAGATTCAATTGTGTTATAGACTGACCATTCTACCTCCGTCTGAAATTGCATAAGTTTTTTAGGATTGATTCAAATGACTTGAATTTTTTTTTTTTTTTTGTTACACCGACTAGTATAAGGACGAAAACTTGAGGCACGTAAAACCATTTTTTGACCGGACCCTTAATGCCGACCAAGAGGGGAAAATCGCCGGGAAAATTGGAAAGTAAATGTGAGATTCACAAAGGAATCAATGGTTCGACGAGTTCGTCGAAGCGATCTTGAGCGCGACGTCATCAAGACGGAATTGTATATCCGACGAGTGTTCTCCTTTGGCCTATTTCGACCCAATTGTAAGAAATAAAGCGACAAAAGCGAGCGCATTGTGACGAAACTGGTGGCATCGTGAGAAGCAATCAAGAGCCTACGCGACACAGCAACGTGTTTGTTCAACCGTTTCAGCGGACGGTTTCTTAATGAAGAGCTTCTATTCCGATCCCTCTCGGTCCACGTTCAATTTTACACGCCACTAGAAAATTTATGGTCGGAATTACACGACTGAAATGCTCCTCGGGTCGTTGTTTATCATTCGTAAAAATAGCGAGGCACCAAATATTAAATTGTACAACACATCCTTGCCACGTTCGCTAGCGTCACAATTTCATATTACGTGCAAACAGAATCAAATTAATTACGTGCACGTTGTCAGTTAAAATTATTCACAGGGACACTCAAAACTTTTCTGTAATTATATTTTGCGTTGTTTATGAGTTGTGACAAAATTCAGTCTGTGCGCCATGAAACAGTACAAATTAAGATTTAAAAAATTCAAGAATACCAATATATTAGTTTCATTGTTATTAAAATTGCTAAAAGAAGAATCAATTTTCTATATGACTCTTATTTCTCGAAATTAGTGCAGAAAATTTTGCTTCTGCATAAAAATTCCAAGTTTCAAATTCAAATTTTGCATACATTTTTTTTTCTTTTGCAGTCCAGTTGCGACTATAAAGACTATTGCTAAAACAATTGCTGGTAACGTGTTAAAAAGTTAAAAAATTAATTTCTTCTCTCAGATTTCTGCGGAAGTTAATTCCTACCACGCATCTTCCAACGAAAAAATTATCACATGCTCTTAGAGAATGCGATAAGCAATCCTGAAAGTTTAAGAAAGAATCGCTTCGTAGTTTCTCAAAAAGAATCGCAAACGGCAGCTTATTTTTAGCGTTCTAAACGCGTCGCTAATACTGTTGGATAACTTCTGCCGGTGCAGCAAGTGTATCGGCTTGACGCTCGTAAAACTGCCGTTTTGAGGAAGCAAATAATGAAAACCAGGTCACCCGTGTTCATTTGTGAATCAGAGAAGTAACCAGATCAAATCTTCCGCGAGTACGCGAAAATTTGACGCTGAAATGCCGGCTAGAAAACAGAGCATGCTAATCAGTGGTGCGAAAAAGACGAGTGCGATCTTCCGGTCGACGTTCGCGAGAAGGTGTGCCCGATGAATGACTCATTATCAAACGCAGGTATCGGATGGATCGATTCTTAATCGGCTTTTCGAAAGACGCACGCGCGAATTGCGTGTCGGAGAAGTCGTTTCGTCCGAGACGGCGAGAAACTTCTCAGAAACTTCTCTCAAGAACTTCTCTCAAGAACTTCTCGGGAAACATAATTTTTCTAGCTGCAATTCTCAGTGCAAAAATCTGAATAAATACTGAACGTACATCTAGAGCCTACTTATGCGTCAGATTTTTTTCAAAATTTTCTATGCAACCGCAGTCAGAAAATGGAGCAAAAGCTAATGAAGTGGTTTTTCCCGTATTCGACCTTTCGATTAATTTATTTGATTAATTGTAACAGAAATTCTCAAGTAAAAAATTTGACAAAAATCCTTAACATGCAACTCATTCGTTACAATATATCAGATTTTTTTTTTAATTTTCTATGCAGTCAAGGTAGAAAAATGGAGTGAAAGCTACCAGTGTGCAAAAAATCCGGAGAAAATTGTGCACAGAGATTCGCCAGCTAAGGACAACAAAATGAAAAGAACAAAAAGACGAGCACAAAAGGGAACGAAACCTGTTCGCGAGAGGCAAGAGGAGGCACGGTTCGCCGAGGCAATTTGCGCGCGATCAATTAACGCGTGTATTATTAATTTCAATTTCGCTCGAGTTTCCTCTTTGCGATTCACGTTCGCCGGTTCCGCGGATCGATTGTAAATTGCTTTTTAAAAAGGCGCACGTGCGAAGTGCGAGTCGAGGGAGAGGACTAATTCATCTGCAGCAGGAAGGAGGAACTTGTTGAGAACATTTTTCGAGAGGAACGCCGGCCTATAGACAGGGTACTCCGTTCAAACGAACTGAATTAGTGACGATGCAGGGGAATTGAAGAAATCAAGGACGGAGGCCCCTGTATTTTTTTTTTTTTTTTTTTACGAAATCGCATGCGTCGAGTGGACTTTCACGTGGTCTATTATTCGACGGGAACAAAGGCAATCCTGAGGAAAGAGAAAGAAACTCGACTACTCGACTCTCTCAGAGACAACCGAAAATACAATTCCGAGCGCCACAAAGGCAAATGAAGGCTGCACAAATTTTCCTCGGGGAAATTGGTCGTCTTGCGACACACGGGATGATGAAAGAAGATCTAATTTAGGGGACGAATTGAAATTTTATCGTCCGAGTTTGAAGGATGATGAAATAGAGGATGGCTTGGCACACTGGTGGCCCAAATTACAATTTCAAATTCTTGTAATCTTTCTACTGTTTCAAATTCCATCCGTTCATTTCATAAACACGGTAAAACTGATATTTTATGTTTTCTCATATGAATAAACATTAACTACATACCGAGGACCATTTGGCCTTAAGACCTGACCTCGTGACTAAAATTAGCCGCCGTCAATTACCAACGACCGCCTAATATCAATCTTCGAATCTTAAAAATCATAAATAATTAAAAAAATATAAAACAAAAGAACAGAAAGATGAACTTAAACCAATTCCATTAAATTCATATGCAAACTCATTTCTCGCCCAACTAAAACGAAGTTGCATCCTGTTAAGTTAAAATTCGAGGGAAACGGACAGCTCAGTCCAAAATAAAATAACAAACCAATCGCACCCATGCAAAGAAGTCCCAGGACGTGTAAAAGGGTTCTGATTCTATACCGGTCGTCTCGAGGCCTGGCTCCGTCAAGAAACAAACACTACACGAGGCTCGCGGCGACGTCGATCCACCAATTAAACTTGTCTGCGTAGCATCGACACGAGTCGACGTGGTCTCACCCCTGCGGAGGGTGGCGGAGACTCTATTTTCATCGATGATCGATCGAGAGCACCGGCCAGCAAAGCAAGAGTGGCTGGAAGAGCGGCGTGGCACCTCTTACGAGGAGACCAACTTTATACCAAGACACCTATACTTGCAGCAGGACACGTTGTCGGACATGTGACTGGACAGAACGTGTTCTAGGACATTGTGCAGAACATGTCACCAGGTACGTAGCAGGACATGTCTACAGATACGTGGCGGGACATGTCACCAGATACGTAGCAGGCCATGTCGCCAGATACGTAGCAGGGCATGTCATCGGATACGTAGCAGGACATGTCATCAGATACGTGGCGGGATATGTCATCAGATACGTGGCGGGACATGTCATCAGATACGTGACAGGACATGTCACCAGATACGTAGCAAGGCGTGTCACGAAATACATAGCAGAACATGGCAAAGATACGTAAAAGGACATGTCACAAGGCACGTAGCAGGGCATGTCACAAGGTGCGTAGCAGGGCATGTCACCAGATACGTAGCAGGACATGTCACAGCAAGAAGACACCCGGTCTCCTCTCGACACGATCAAAGAAACAATCACCTTTCTGGCCGAACTTTTAAACTCGTCACAGGACACATTGCATCGTCTCGTGGCCGGCTCCCCGCAGCCTAAACGATAGTCCTCGGTCCTGTCCTCGGCGCTGATCTTCCTCTCCTTCTCGAGAACGTCGGTGAACCCCCTGCTCTCCATGATAAGCCTGAGACGGTTCTTCTCGGTCTTGACAGTCTTCGGGTTATGTTGCACGGCTCTCGGCAAAGGAATCATGGAACTGCCACGAGGAGTTCTCTCTGGGTCGCTCGTCTTCGACGGAGAGGCGTCCTGCCTGCCACCGGAAGCTGTCTGCAGAGGCTGTTTCTCTCCTGGCATTGTTCCTCGGGAAATCGAAGACCCCGAAATCGATCCTCACCGGTCGGACAAAACGATTCTGTCCGGTGGGAATAACTCGATGCACGATCCGGTCGGGATTCACGCGTCGCGACGCCCGGTATCCTGGCACGAGCCACGTCAGCGCACTATCAGACACACAGCCACTCTTCTCCGGGTTTCGACCCTTCCTCATCCACCGAGGGGCAGCTTCATCGCTTCAGCTCCATCAGGCGTCGAGTACGTCCCCACGCATGCGTCGAACCAAAGATTTTCAAAATGTCCCTCTGGCATTTCTGCCTTCCCTGCTCTGCCGCGATCTCCCTCTCTTCCTCCCTCTATCTCTATCGTTCTATAGCTATCTCTCTCACCCTCTCCGCTTTCAGGCTTTTCCCCAAGTCGGTCCTCCTTGCGAGCTTCCTACGAGGACTCGCCGATGCGCGAACGAGGCTCCTCGGGGAGTTCGCCGACTCTCTTCGTTTCTTCTTCGCACCGTGTATTGTCTACCTTGCGACAGCTTTTTAATCTGCACCGCGACTCTTTTACCCCCGACCAGCTGACTCCAGAACTTTCTCTAACTAAATCTAGTTTTAATTTAGGGGTTTTTTTCAGTCCGCAGGGGAACTTTCAGGTGCGTCTCTCCTGTTTTTCGTGAGATTTTTTGTGATTTTGAATGACGCGATATGTCAATTTTTCGAAAAGCTTAATTCGGAAATTGTAGGTACAGTTTTTAGAGAGCAAGAGAGCAAAGTCACTTTTTTTCAGAACCTTAACTCGTAGCTGTTTTTCTTTGATCCCCCTGTCCCGAGGAGGATTTTCAGGTATTTGTTGAGATTTTACAAGAATCGTTCGCGGTAGTCAATGTTTGGCGAATTAATCACCAGAGCGGATAGTGTTCTACGAAAGATCGCTTCCCCGAACGATCACGTCAGTAATCGCGGTTCCGTGGTTGGAATCTGTCGATTCTTCTCCGACCTCGAGGTCGAATTGAGTTTTCCTTGCGACACCAGACGTCAATGTCTCGGCGCCTGAGAGTGCCATTTATAGCTGTACGCTCTGTTGCTCGTTGGCGGCCCACGTTTTTCCATTCGTTTCGCAAATCGACCGGACGCACCTTTTGCGGCGAGTGATAAGGAAGGGAAATCTTTCTTCTTCCCTCTTTACCAAGCAACGATACACGATCGAATGTCCTTCGTCGTTGAACGCGTTCCACCTTGCCTCGCTTCTTTTAAAAAATAAATTAATTATCAGCTTGCTCGTTTCAAGTTAACGTCAAATTTGTCGAGGTTCGATCCCGAATGTTGACTTTTCTCTCATCGATCTCCACCGATCGTTTCACCAAAAGACATAACGAAACCGAAATATCGAGAGCAGTTTTAAGAACATGTTGGACCACCGAAATCCTGCACAGTTTCTGAGATCCAGCGAATATTCGGCACAAAAAGTGGAGATCTATCGAATGACTCACGGTGTCCACTCGAAAACCCGTTCACACGTTTAACCATGGTTCGGAACCATCATCATCCGCGACACAGCTAAGCACCAAACCCGTTCCCCTCAACCCCCATCGAGACTCGCGTTTCTCTCCCCTCCCGTGGATCATTAAACCACCCTCGATCGTCGCTAGATCGTCGCACGCTCTCTCCGGTATAATAGTAACCCGCGTAACAATCTTCTGGCACAGGCGCGTGTTCGATTCGTTATTTTCTCGGTCGGCTGGCGGCTCAAGTGAGCAAAGGGTGACTTCAAAGTCCCCGAGGACCGGCACTCCGAGCCAGCATAGTGATCTCAAACGTCGAAACACCACCGGAGGATCTCCCTCTGTAGATCCCACGAAAATTCGCACAATCGGCCTGCTGTTCTCTCGCGGAGCTGTGCTCGCTTCTTTTTTCCCTCCTTTTTCTCTGTTTTGCCACCGGTGTACAGAGGACGATCGAGCCGGTGGAAAACACGAAAAACCACGGCGGTCGAAGACTGACAACGGGATGATAACGAGCCTCCCGGAGAGAGCACGACGCGCTCCGGGACCACGTAGTGTTCGTAGCTGAAATAAACTGGCGTAGGTTAGGGGATCGAAGAACAGCTGGGCTCGGCCTGGCTGCTGTACGCCATCACTGACTCACTCAATGTCTCTCTCCTTCTCTCTCTCCGACTTCCTCCTTTGTGCGCTCTCCTCTCTCGTTCCCCCACGACGGTCTCTATCCACCCTCTCTCCTTTCATCCAAGAGACCATGACCACTTGTCTCTCTCTTTTTCTCTCTCTCTCTCTCTCTCTCTCTCTCTCTCTCGCTATTAGGCCTCTCCTTTGCCTCCACACACCCCTCCCCAACACCCTCGATCGTGATTCCTACTGGTTCTCTCCAGCTTGCTCTCTCTTTCAGCTACATTGTTCCCCTCTTTTTCTAGATCACCGTCTTTCTCGGTCGCCGTGGAAAGTCTCCCGTGTTCGATCTGCCCCTTTCGCTGGATCGGCGCCACTCGTTCGCCACCGGACACGTCCGATCGCTGTTTTTCGACGACAAAAATCGGGTCCGAAGTGTCATTTACATTAGGCCACTTGTCCCAGTCGCTGGGCCATTATGCTGGCTCGTTAACTCGTAAATTGTTTGATTTTCATTTGTGATCGAAATTTACAATTGATTCTCGGACTCCTTTTCATTAGAGCATTTTGTTCGATATAAAATTGTTCTCATTTCATAATACTGTAGCTAAAATAAAAAGAATTAAAAACGTGCAATTGGCTCTGTTAAATCTTTGTTAATTTGTGTTACAACGAACTGTAAATGGATTTTATTAAAAATTTACATCGATTCGGATAATCAAGGTTCCATTAAATCACGTATTAAACAAGTGAACAAGCTCCGAATGAGGCCGTGTTTGGACTCATTTTAATCAGGGAAACGTCACCAACGCGTTTATGAAAGTTTCATAAAAAAAACAACTCCATCCCAGGTATATTGTGTCGGCGCTTCGACGAGGAATTTTTCATTTTTTTTTCCCCGGGCAGACGAATTCATTCCTTTGTTGTGCTGCGAATTTCCCGTATGCATTTGTTTCGATTCATTCTGCAGGTTCGGTTCGTTTGATCACGCGTGCGCATAATTGAGCGAATTATTTTTTTTTTTTAGAGGGTGCGTTTAACGTTTTGTTCGTCTGGACCGATCGTACCTCGCCGTGGAATTTGCGGTTTTATTTCCCGAACTCCCCGTTCGGTTTTGGTTTGTTATCGATGATCCTCGCATTGTTTTTCGTGGGCGAGCGTAGAGGGTTTTCAATATTTCAGTTTTTCAGCGAATGGAGTCTCTTGCGCTGTCGAGTTCGGGATTACTCGTTGTCATTCCATGGAGATAGGTGTGAGCGCTATTTTTTGTTTGTCGTATTCGTTTTAAAGGGATGAGTGGTGACCTTTTGATTGACAAACAATAATAGACTCCCCTCTCTCTCTCTCTCTCTCTCTCTCTCTCTCTCTCTCTTTCTCTCCCTTTCGTCGTTTTACGACAAAATCCGACGGAATAGTCTCCGGTGACGTTCGAAAACGAAATCCGCGCGCTGCTTTCGCCAGGTGTTTTCTTTCCGTTGAACGCGGAGTTAATAAAATCTCCGCGCGCGCGCGCGCACCGCGAGACGTTTTTGTTTCACTTTTCGTTCGTGATGCAATTTCATGGTTTCCGCGTTGCACCGTAACGTATTATTGATTTACCTTGATCTTTCGTGCGGAATTACTCTTACGTCATTCGACATTACGCTCTCTTTTCTCCTCTCTCGCATGGAAACGCTCCTCCCTACCTCATTATTCGCCTCGAATTGTCCCCTCTATAGACGCTACTCAGAGTAATTAGTGGTTAACGAGCTATGCACTAGGCGATACACTACAAGCGATATGTCAACGATACCTTGAAAACACGTTAACGCACCGTATAATTATGAATCGTTTCGCAAAAAAAAAAATAATAACAATTTTCGTTCACTCGATTCTGCTTTAGAAAGCTGGAATTTCCTTCTAACACGTTTCCTTCCGTCGAGCCTTATGCAACCGTTACGTTTAAAAATTAGCTTATGCGAATTGTTCTTATATTTTCCCTTCTGGCTCCCAGAAAAAATAATGTCAATTTATTTTTATTTATAATCTCCAACTTCCCAGCAGAAATCTATTATTTTTATATGAAAGACATTCGACATCCGATAAAAGGTTGAAATATCATCTTAAGGTTGTGAATGGAAATTATTGATTAGAAAGTCACGTGACTATCCCGGGCCCTTGATATGCATCGGAAAAGGATTGAACGAGCGCACTAAATGATAAAAATTCTGTTTCTTACACAACGGCCTACATCATTCGCTCGTATCCTTTCCCCGACAAAAAAGAGCCTTCCCATCTTCTTTTTCTGGCGCTTTCTAATTTTTTCTCATTCTCTCTCTCTCTCTCTCTCTCTCTCTCTCAAATTTCTTTTATCTCGCGATCGTTGACCCTCCTTATCTCGCTCGTATCCAATCAGATCACCTTTTTCTTTTCCACTCGTTGGAAGACCAGTTTTCCTCGGAAGTTTCTTGATTAACTAACGGATTGCCGGCCTTTACGTGTCGACTGTAGGCTACGAACTGCCCGGCACCCGGCAGCGAATCGCAGTCGGACTCTCTTTATTCAATATCGGCCCCTTATCACCGCGTTTCGTTGCCGACCACTTTTCTTGGTGTATGCTCTGTCACCCTCTCTCTCTTTCTCTCTCTCCCTCTGGTCTTCCTTCTCGAAACGAGATCTGCCTTTTATCAAGGCAGCGGCTTTCCAGCGTTTCCTCATCCCGGATAGCCATTTTTCCTCTGTGATAAATACCGCGGTCGCGTAAAAGTGTTTACGCGCAATACGAACTCCTTTCGCGATAATTCATTGTGTCTA
Source organism: Seladonia tumulorum (assembly GCA_913789895.3). NCBI lineage: Eukaryota > Metazoa > Arthropoda > Insecta > Hymenoptera > Halictidae > Seladonia > Seladonia tumulorum. The sequence goes on from OU565269.1 coordinate 24,406,913, forward strand.
GACTGTGGATTTTCGCGCGAAACAAACATTTCCTACCTGACTTGCAACTCGAAGAAGCGAAATACGTATCTGTCGCCTGAATGATTAATTTTCATGCAAACACAGGGTGTACTCACAGAGCCACTTCTATACCCAGGGTGCACGAAACACCCCCGTTAGTCTAAATTGTTCCTGAATTACGTGTTGCATGAAAAATCGATACACTGGGTGGGGCACGTAAGAGGGAACCCTCCTAAATATCTTTGACGTTTATGGTAGAAAAGGGATGTCCGAAACAGCAGTAAACTTGTCGAAAAAGTAATCAAAATAACGAAACGAAAGACTGCTTTGTCATTTCAGTGACATGTATTTAGTAAGACAAACAATAAGGATTTGACATTTATTATATTGATCGGTCTTTCAACTATTTCAATTCCTTCTAATCCTAATATAATTCTTAATTTGTATCTTCAAATTTCATTGCTTTGATTTCAGGGAATCTCAAAGATTCCATAAAATCACGAATAATTCATTTGATGAAATAAAAATTGTTAGAAAGTGTCAAACACAATATTTCTGTATTATAAAAATACTCTTCTACAAAAAAAGTTAAACACCGACATTTTCAGAGAAATATTAAACAACGCAGTCCCACGCATCATGTATCCCTACAATAAACTGCCTACGATCGAATCAACGTGGAAAGATTATTAACCTTTGCCGAGTTGTTCATCTGTATTCCATTTCCCATCTTCAAGTACCCTATAATTGCATAAAGTCATCGTACATGCAAGCATAATCCCAGCTGCTTATGCAAACGCCCTTTCCGAGAGACCATTTCAGACAAACCATAAACCGCCAACGATAGCTTTGACGATTCATGGATTTAACAAATAAAGAAGGAGCATACACTTTGCCCAGAGTTTCGCGAAAGTTCCACTTTGTTCAGCTTGCAAGCACACGTGTCATTCACCCTCGCGCACAAATAATTGTACAAGAAACCCTACATTTACAATTCACACATTCTCGGACAACAAATCACTTACAACAATTGGACTGCGGACTTTGCGCGTTTGTGACGAAAATGGAGCACCAAATGGGGACAATATTTTAAAATTGTGGTAGGGTAAGGGACCCAATTACTGTGGGGGTACCATTTGTTGGGTTAATTTGTCGAGCCTTTTCGCGGGCTTGGAGGATATTATTTATTGTTCATTTGCTCACAGATTAAAAGCTGAGCGACGAGAGAAAAATGCCAAACATGGAGTCAAAGAGCTCGATGCCCCCATGGCGTGATACACTTGAGCCATTTCGAAGGGCAGAAGAAGCTCTGATCAATAACATCCACCTCAAAGAGTGGCACCCCTCTGCAATAACTCCCCTATGGTCGTGGCGCATGCTCACGAATTAAATGCCAACCCCCTTCTCGCGATTTCGCCGTACACTCGCCCCCGTTTTCCCCGGCCGTAGGGGAGGCACGCGCGCAAAAAAAAAAGAAATAAATACACGGAAGTGCGTGCACGCGAACAGTGCACGCGCTGCGCTATACGCGCGGGTCTTCATTGATACGGGGTGACCTTGATCGTGAACGCACCCCCGAAGCTGCGCAAATAGACCGCTTAATTGGCAAAGAACCGCGCGATTTGCAAATAAACCGGTTGATCGGTGAGGATCATTTACTGACCGCTTCCATATGCGATTGGACCGCGGATTTTTATGCATTTAAAAAAAAATTATCAGATGCAATTTGAAACGGTAGAAAGACTGAAAGAATACAAGTACAGTCAAACCTGTTTTTGTGCGGTAGATAAAGACCGCATAAAAGGACCGCACAAAAAAATATTCAGAAACTTTGTAAATTTAACTTTGTAAATAAGTTTTTACAACATATTAAAGAAAATTTTTGTATGTGGTGGAGAGGGACCGCATAAAAAAAAGTTTAACTTGGAAAATATGTCAAAGATTTACGAAATAGCGAGAAAGTGCTTTCCAAACAAAGTAAATAATTAAATTACACCTGGAAACATTAAAAAAAAAATTGAACACTGAACCTACCGATGCTTCTTGCATACCTATTCCTACCGCGCGCAGTCAAAATGATCGGTCCTTAAAAAAAGTTATTGTTAATATAATTAAACGCAGATGATAGTCAATTTGTTGCCGAAATTAGTAGATGAACAACTTCCATAAAATGACGATACAAATTTATTTTTATATAACTGCAATTATATAAAAATTACGGGTCACGAATGACCCCGGCATAGCATACGGAGGGTTAACTTCTCTTCGGTTTAACTTTGAATAAGTTTACGATAACGAGGAGTGGTTTTTAATTGATCGTATAAATTTTGCAATTGACAACAGACGTTATTTCTGCTTCTGATGAGCAGAAAGTATGAACAAGTCTCAGATTCCAGTCGGGATATTTCAGCACGCGGATGCTGCGTATTACCTTGTTCGCCACTTCAGCGTATCATGGTCATTAATGCACCGCACGGCATGTGCGTCGCTTATAGCGAAAGTGCATTAATACGCAAGTTGACAAGCAGTCTGGATATTTAGGAAACGAACTGCGAAATGCTGGCAGTACATACTCTGTTATTCGCGAGCAATAATTTGGTAAAACAGTAACATTAATGAGAAATAAAAGAATTTCAAAATATGGATGTATTATTTCTAAATTATTCAAGTCGATAAAGAAGATTTCTACTTGGCTTGTTGCAATTGATGCAAATATTAGTTTGCATGAAGATCCGCAGTCCAGTGATCAAAAATATAAGTGAACTCTAGATATATGCAAACAACGCGGGTCTTGCCTGCGACATATATCGTCCAGGAGATATATGCATCGTTCAGGACACATACCCGAGCCATGTTATGTCTACACTCCTCGACGACCAAGGCAGCTCGAGCTTCTTACAATTAGTATGGCCCCCAGTGGAGGGGATACGTGACTAAGATCGTGTAGCTCCGTTCGGCTTAGATCAAGACTTTATCGTACTGGGTTCGCAGTAATTGGAATATTATAATTGGTCAAAGATCTCCCAGCGACAGTGCGCTTTTGATGCAGATTCGAATCAACGAGAAATCGGGAAACCAGCTCACCTGTAGAACCACCGGCCTGTGACTTCGGCTTCTCCAAGTTAAAAGACGGCTAGTCAGCTCTCCAGCGCGTATGCCCTCGCTGGTGTCCAGGTTCTGACAGAAGCGTGGTTGAAATCGATAATTGCTGCAACAAAAACCATTTTTTTGGTATCGACTCTCGAATTCTCCCGAGCACCTGTTCCGCGTCGTTCGATGCGCCGAATGCATACCAACTACAGTGAATTCTCGATATATACTGAGGCAACAAATGAAACTGTGAGAAGTGCTCGGAACGTCGTGTCAACAGGAATGTACAGAAGTGGAAACATAAACAAAAGTCTGTATCGAGATCCATCTATCTAGGCCGTAGTTAAGTGTACGCGTACTCGCTGAATATTCAAAACCGATTTTCTCGAGAACGAAACCTCAAATGAAAAAAATTTTATTCTTTATTTTCGATTTGTTTTTTTATGTAGAATCACCCCCACCTTGGTTGTACTACCGATGCTGGGGCACCCTGTATATAGAAATCACTGTATAATGTCTACCAAAGTCTTAGGAGGAAAAATTGTAAAGCTCATTTTTTCCTCTAGTTTCCGCGAATACGAAGGCAATCGTTACGTGTCCCGAATGAGTCTCGTTAACGAATCTCGGCATGCAGCGCTATGAAACGGAGCAGAACGTCGTGCCGGCAATAATTGCTCGTGTTAGGAGACACTCTTATGGTGTGGCGAATGGAACGTTGGGGAAACGGGAGGGAATTTCTTCAAAGCCAGCGTTTAATGCAGCACTCACTTGTATTCGGCAAGGGGATTTTGCGCTAGCTCGTTGTTCTTGATTTTGTCGTGCTGCCTTGTCACGGTGTCTGTAAGATGCTTTCCTGGAACACAATCATTTCATTTCTGATTAGAACTCAATAAATTGCGCAGACTTACTATTTATTTGTGCACTTGCTTCAATGGACTAAATCAATTTTTCAGAAAATGTGCTTTTTGTCCACTATATTGTTTCGCTCGGCTACCTATTAGACGAGGCAAGAGACCGAATGTTCCGTTTGCACGGCAACACTGGAGCTAATCCGATTACTATTAGCTGGTCTAATTATACGCGACGATTATATAAGGTAATTCCAATAATTGGGTCAGGCTACAGCACTGTTCCGCGTAAAGCTGCAAAAGGAGCCTACCAGGAAAATTTTATGCTAAACTAGTTTGAACGTTCTGTAACACAGTTGTTTCCGAGAGTGCATCGATGCATTTACAAAATGCGTTCGCTCACTTCCCAACAGTACTGAACTCTTTAACGAACACAATGAACTTCCACGAGGCGCTCGTAAATTATTCGAGATAAAATCACCGAAGGTTTAAAATGCATTTAATTTATAACAAAATCATAATAATTTTGACTTTTAAATTTCCATCGTTAAAAGCCTTTTTTTTTTTTTTTTTTTTGAAGAAATTGCAACTCTACAACACAGTTGTTTTAAAAAGTGCATCGACGCATTTACAAAATGCACTCCCCACTTCATTCTAACAATAACCATTTAACGAGCACAATGAAACTTCACGAGGCCCTCATTGTACAAATTATTCAAGGTAAGGTCATTCTAAAATCGCACAAAATAAAATTACAATTGAATCGACTACGAAACTTTCACGTTCACGAAGGCACTTTCGGAAACTGTAGAGAGGAAAAATTACTCTGCGATTCATTTTTTTTTTTTTTTAGGCACACGGTACTCCAGATGTCCGGCGAAATTTCCCCCCGAAAAAATCGCTCGTCCGTTTCGCAGTTCTCTCGAGAGCGTAATCAAATAAAAAAATAAAATGCGTTTCCCTCTCATCGTTCAGTATTTTGCAATGCGCCGAGCATTTCCGGGGCCCCTCGAGGCTCTCGAGAGTGCACTTCACGGACCAACGTTGCATCTTCCCTTTTCGCCTATCAGCACGCTTCACAAAAATAATCAAATTGGAGTGGGGGAAGCGACAGAGAGAGAGAGAGAGAGAGAGAGAGGGAGAGAGGGAGAAAAAAAAGAGATAAACCGTCGAAAGATGATGAGCAGAAAAGCGCAGTGACGCGAGTGATGAGAACCGAAAAACAGGGTGCAGGCCACTGCAGGGGCATGATGGGAGCAGACGGCGGACATGCGTTTATGATAAAAGAGCCTAACATGGAATGCGTGGGCTCTCCTCGAAAAATGGAGGCACTACAAAATGAAACCGCGGAGGAAGACTTCGTACGAGTAAAAGTTTAAACCTTTCGCCACTTAAAATTATTTAAAAAATATAGCGGAAAAATATGAATATCTTATATTACTGCTTATACTGTATCTCAATCGTAAATACAATTAGTGATCAAGTTATTCAAGCCAGGTGCAGAAATTGGTGATTATTAGACCGCGGATTTTTATGCAAAATAAAAATTTTCAAGGTCATTGTGTGGCACAGAAATTACAGAATATTGTACCTTTTCTTTTAATAATACTTCTTAACTCACAGTTTTATACTTATGCATGTAACGTCGTTGCCATCATGATTTATTCGGTAATAAATTAATAAATTGATCGAACAAAAGAAGAGGCAACATGTTGCTTTTGTGTGGACATAGCTTAAGGCTGATGGGCAAGAATTTTGTAGATTAACAGTCAAGGTATTAACACGCACAACTACGAATTATTTTCAAAAATATAAGGTCGAAAGTGGTTAACAATTTTCAAAATGTTTGAACCGAATGTTCCATGAAAATTTTTGAACGGAATCAACACCAATTATATCAGTTTTTACGGGCACACGGTAGGTGTACGAGCTAAACGTTCGTTTTATAGTTCGACGACTGATTTCATGCTTTAATATGCGTTGATCGCAGCCTTTACCGGGCCGCATTGTATGTTAATACTCGTTAGGATCTTCGCGCGCGGTATCGGTGACGAAAGCGCATAAATATGCAGTGCATTCGCACGTTCCTGTAATTGAATGGACTTACACGCCAGACGAAACGATCCACAGGGTGATCTTTAAATAGAACAATTACGATCGATCAGCTTTCGCGATATCCGTCTTCATCGCTGTCTCGTCAGAGTAAACGTGTTGGGCAATTGAACCCTTTCTTATCGGAATGCATCGGGCACAGACGTTCAATAAAAAATAATATAATACAGCGAATTCTCGATATACAGATATTGCGTTGCGTATAAAAAACAGTACTACTTTTTCCTCTTTCATTTTTTTCTAATATTTACTATTTGCAAGAAAAACGCTGACTAGTAATAGCATGAACACCTTGTAGAGAAATCACTGTACTTTCTTTACGTTCGCTGCGTCTTCCGATTCACCCGTTTGCTGCGTTAGGTTGTGGTTTAATTTGAAGCTTAATTTTAGGGAAATTTCAAGTTTGAATTAACTAATTAAGTTTCCTTTTCGTTCAATGCGTTCGATGCGAAGTCACGCTAATATTTTCAGAAATTCTGATAGTTCCGTCCAGTTTCAAAAAATTTGTTCCTCCTTTTGTTCCACTAATTTTGTCCACCGCTGTGAATCGTTCATGATTTGAGGGGGGGAAGAGAGGGGTAAACGTTTGATTAAAAATGGATTCCCGTAGAAATTCGTCACGCTCACTTATGTAATCCATCAGAGAAGATACGATCATGTCCAAGTGCGTGTCGCACGCGATACACACTCCTCCTTTTTTCACATCTCTCGTGTTTCCCAGGAAAACGCGATAACCTCCGTCAACAAGTCTCGCATACGACCGCGAATCCGCTCTGTCGACCGCTCATCCTCTCGGACAAGATTTATCGCAACGCCCGAACGCTTCCTTCCTACCGCCGATTATGGTCGCCTAAATATACCCCCGAAAAATCGTCCGCGACCAGGCACACGACGCGCACAGCACACACACCGGCCCCCGGATATCTTTCTTCTCTAATTTCGAAGCTTTGACGGCGGCGGCGGCATCGTGACACGCAACTGTTTTGCGAACCAACTGGCGAACACAATTATGCAACCGCGCTGAACATCGTTATGTAAACTGGAAAAGTGTAGCGTTCAGTTGCCACAGTGCCGAGATTGCTGCGCGACTGGCGGTCGGGGCTGGTCGCGATTAGGGCAGCTGATCTACGTTTTTGCGGCCGCGGACGGCACAAAAGCCACTATAGTGGTTCGTATCGTTCAAACTGATGCTTTCCACGGAAACCACTATAGTGGTCCGTACCAGTTTTCCACTGAAACCACTATAGTGGCGTACAGTGCTTAAGAGGTTAAACGGGTCCTTTAACGCAGTGCTCCGAAACCTTTTATTTTCCACGGCAGACAAACGTTTTTTCGACAATTTCGCAGCGCCCGACAAATAAAAGCTTGCAAATACATAAATTCATTAATTCATATATCGATTCCAGTTATTATTGGAACGTTACAATGCATTGCTGAAACACGAAATAAATCCGAATAGAGAAAGGATATTTTTCATTGAAATTGGCGGCTGGTTTGAATCGGTCTCGAAGCCAAAGGGGCTTCCCGCGTCGGGAGACCATTTCCGCGTGCGTTTGACGAGAGGCGATCGTTTCCCATTTCTCTGGCCGGTATAGTTCGCCGGTATTATCAGAGTTAGACGGATGGGAGAAGCGTGTGCTATGTCTGGCAAGTGGTGTCTGGTAGATGCAAGGCAGTTGGACCGATGCCACACGACGACGGGCACCGAAAGCGCACTCGCGCGCGCGCGGTCTCTGGGAAGGAGAAAAACCCGCTCTCGTCGGATCCGTCACCCGGCAAAAGTAAAAGCTAGACGACACCTGGGATGGGAGTTTCTTTTGCGTGTCCGTCGCGAATCTCTTTGCGCCCGTTGTGTCCCGGATTCCTTTGTTTTTTGCCCCCTCCCTCCAACTGGAAACGATGTCGTCGGCTCTCTGCGGACGCTAGGAGATTTAGGAGCCCGCAATGAAATACAAGCTTTTGCGACAAGACTGCGGATCTTGTGCGCTTACGCCGCGCCGGATTCGCGTCGGAACTTCTCCGCGAGATCACACGACGCCGCCGTACGGGAAATTTCGACGAGGCTTTTTCCCGTTCCCCCGTTGACGCACCACAGAATGCAGTGAATTCTCGATACAGTAAGGAGCAAAACTGACTACACATTATTTGACACAACATAACTTTTTTTAACACTTTGACCGCCATGTCACCCAAATGTGGGTGACGAAATTATTTGCCCAGGTTTTAAAATGAATTTTTGCGTTAATATATTCATTGTACCAAATTTGATTGGGATCTGTAAAATGCAAGAAAGATGGAAGACTACTTTATATCACACATATAATTATTTTCAATTTTTGTTTCTTTAAATAACTTACTTTGGTTTCATGGAATTTTTTAGGGTTCTGGTTTGGCACTCAAAGTGTTAAAATTAGATCAAATGACTTGAATTTTATTGAGAAGTTAGAAGGATTAGTTTATTAGACGAGGTGCAAAAAATTTTACACCGTTAGTGTATCATATTTATCGATTTTGAATTTCTAAGATGACCCTGAACGTGCTACAAAATTTTGGGTATCGATATAAGGATTACAAGGTTCGAACGAATCATACGAGTTATGCGATTGGTACGTTTAAGTCGCCAAGTGAATTTCACCTGGAATGAATTTTTTCCCTACTTTACGTGTTCCACTGACAGGCTAGCGGTATAGCGTTAAGGCTTATCTCAAGTTCAATGCACCTGCAGTACTGTCGCGTTCACGGGACAGTAAAGAAGCGCATACATTTCTATCACGTGTATACAAAAATATGCAACGTATATTAATAGGAGCAAAAGTATCGCCCCTTCCATTCGTCTCAATTACAAAAATAATGTTAAATTAAAAAAAAAAAAATTTGTATAAATATTGGCAAGGATATTGGTACTTCAATATTTAAATTCAAATATCTGCTAAGTTAATAAATTTTCGACATGGATGGGTTAATACTTTTTTATGGAGAATGAAAAATACGATTCTATTTAAGAAACCAAAAGTTAACCTACAAATCTCCTAAACGCCTCCACTTGCAAAGAAATCATGCACACCACATCATGCCCTCTCTGACACCACGTAACGAAATGATTTTGGAAATAATTTTTTTCTACAACGCATAATTTCGAAGTTACTCGAGGTGATTGATTTAAGTGCCTCACCCTGTGCGTTACAAAAAAATGTTATAAAGCAACGTAAAATAGTCGGTGTTCCGTGAACCTAGCGTTAAACAACGATTTGCGAATACTAATTTCAACAGACTTGCAGCGCCGAAGCGTTCGTTTCATTCATTCGCCGGGTTCGACGATCGATTGCGCTCACCTTTCTCATAGTTCTTCTGGCCAAGGCAGAAATTATGATTCACGTCCGGCGGGTCGACATTGTCGAACAAGTCCGAGGACAGTTGTCTTTGCAGACGAATCGTTTCATGGGTCAGCTCGCGAACTTGAATAAGAAGTTCCTGATAGTTCGATACCGGAAGCGTCATTGCTGTGCTCTGTCGCCTTCACCGCGCCCTTGGGCCCAGCTTTTACATGAACAGCCATCCGATTCGAATTCTGCAACAAACAATGGGAAAACAAACCTTCGTCACACCACTGCGATCCATTGAAAATATTGTACAATTAAAATTACGATCTCTGCGATTTTCTCTTCACAATTGAAGATTTGGATTTAAAGCTACAACTTTTGTCAATTGTTAGGGTCATGAATTAATAGTTATACCAAATAAATCGATAAACAATTCTGTACCAATGTATGTCTCAAAAACCATGGATTCAATAGACACAATAAAATATTGTGTTTGAATATTTTGTAAACGATGCTGTACCAATGTTATCGTCCGTTGAACGGATAAAGGGGTTAACAACATTTTTATGCAATCAGAACGCCGATGGCCTCTAAAATACTGTATTAATTAGATTATGAATCTTTTTACGAAGCTTTCAGGTTCCACATTATTCTGCAAGAAAGCTGAAAGGTAAACTTAATTTCTTAGGCGGGAAGCCTTCCAAGTATAATAATCTAATGAAAACATGATCGACCTATGCCAACAGCTCATCTACAATTCTTCTTCATTACGCGGTAATGAATTTTAAATTAAAAAATGCTTTGTGACCTTTCTCCGGTCGCATTAACGTAGCCTATGGGACTACGAGCAGGAGCATAATACTGTTCATCCAATCTGGAGCCTCAATTTCCGCAGAAGCGAGTTCAAATGACATTAAAAAAGTAATCAATTTTAAAACAGCAATTCTATTGGACCGGGTCACACTCCGGCGACTTCGAACATTTCAAACGGTAAATACTATCGAACGTAAACGGTGCAAAGAAAAATATCAAATCCTCTTCTCGCCGACGCAACAAAAGGAAAAAGCAAATGTTGTCCACTTTGTTACCGGTGAAAAATCAATATCGATGCACCAACATTTTTTCTGTTTTTGCTTTTTTTTTAAGGAATAACTACCAAGAAAATCTTTAACGAAAATTGTTTACCCCTCCCCCGGAAGCAACCGAATACAATGATTTCTCTATATATGTCGCCAAGGCCTGAATGATAAACTTCGCGGAATTATCCCCACTATCGCGAGGTATACCCACTGGGGGGCCACGAAGTATGTCTCCTGGACGATACAAGACGCTGGCTGGCAAGACCCGTGTTGCTGACATATATCGAGAATTCACTGTGAAACGTTGACAGAGCAGTCGAGCGCGTATTTTCGCGTTTCGGCGCACGCGTGAACAATCGGCGGCTCTCGTTTCGAATTCGAACAATAAACCACTCGAAAGTAAAAAAACCCGATGACAGCGTGGGCGGCGACACCGTCTCACCGGCCAAGAAACTCCGAATCAACGGTGTCGCTGGAATCGCAAGACTTTTCTGTTCCAGCGGGTGTGCACGCTTCTGTGCGGCTAAGTGCAGCACTCGTTCGTGCTTAAAAGAGCCTTTGTCGACGGGGGAGGAAATGCAGCAACCTCCCCTTTCTACCACCAACCCCTCCCCTCGCTCTTTCCAACCCCCGCCGGCACTTGCACACCACGTGAAAAGCGTGCACGCGAACCAGAAGAGGGAACCCTAAAGTTGCACTCTCCACCGTCGTCGACCGGTTTGTTTGTGCGTGCTCCGAGGCATGGTAACCGTAGTCGATACACATCGGTCGCCATCTTTTTTGGCCAACATTTTCCTATCTACTCACTCGCTTTTCCATTTCCGTCCACATATCCTCACGCACCCCCCCCCCCCTCGCCTTACGTCGCACAGACGAACGGGATCCTGGTCTACATTAGTACAGTAATCTCTGTGCGAGACGAGTGTGCAATATTAATGAATAATTGATCTCCGATACGAATGTTTATAATTATTTCTTTACAAAACTTCCATATCCGTGGCATTTTTCTGATTAAAACGAGACCAAACACGGCACATTTTGGATCGTATTTGCTCGTTTAATCCGAGCGCGTTCAAATATCTAAAAGGATTAGGGTGTCCCAAAAATTAATCTTATTTTCGACAACACGACGCAATGCCACCTAGTTTTTCAAGAAAACAATTGCTACGTAAATAATAAAATATTAACGAACAGATTAGGTTATTTAACGCATCGCGGAAGAAACTTTTGGGACAGCCAAATACAACAGGATGGAAAAAATGCGTAAATTACCTAAAATTCAATTTTCTGCTGTATGCATTTTCGTTGCAATTTGTACCTGATGGAGGACTCTGGTATTAGGTGCCAGGAGATAGTAGCCGCCATGTAAAAAGATCCGTACTCCGGTAATTACGAGGATTACATGCCGGGGCTATTGTAATTTAAGGAGCAAGCTCTCCTGTTATTAAACCTAACCGTAACAAACAAGTAGTTCGCGTTTAATGTGGAAATTGCGAGTCCTAGGCGAACTTTTGTACGCGGAGAGGCACACTTCATAGAAAATAATATCGCGGAATGGAGGCGTAGCGGGTCTGCCAGAGCGCGTCTGTCTCGCTTCGTGGTCCATGACTGGAACCCGTCTAGATCGCAACAAGAAACAGGTAGAAACTTTGGCTGAATGCGTCTCTCTCTCGAAAAAAAATCCCCGGAGAGGATTTCGACCCCTTTCCATGGTGACGACTCGAGAAACTAGACCATAAAGTATCTCGTCCGAAGAAGCTGCCCCGGTGTAACATAATCCCTCATATTTCTCACACCTCTTCGCATTTTTACACCGAAATATGTTGCACGAACTGTAAATCTCAACACAAATACAGAGTATTAATTCTAACTGCAGATCTCTTCATTAAACTGCAAATCTTTGTGCGAAAATAAAAATTATCCGAGTCTAAGTAAAAATATACTTTCTATTTCAATCATCTTAAAAAGTAAACGGCAGTACCTTATATTCTTAATTTATTTAATTATATGTATAACCTTATATTTGTGCCAATGTTTCTTCCGTCTTGTATTTTATCTGATCACATAAATGCATAATATCCGCAGTCTAATTACGAATATTCTCGATAATCTTGCACAGCTAATTAATTAATTATCTGACAGATTGTTTGTTTTATCAATCGATGCTTCGACAATATCAATCAGTATCTCCGTGCCTTGATAGCGCGGTTGAAGACGCGCCTCGATAGGCAAGTGCAATAATCAGATTCTTACCGGGAAACCATTTCAGTGTTTGTAATGGGATTATGCAAACCTTACATAATCACGAGCAATTACTAATCACTTTTATTATACATTGTCGCAACGATAGCAGGAACCTCTTTACAATACTGGATTTCACAAGAAAATACACGCAACTGCAGTCTACCATAAATGAAAAATTATCGTTTGCTTCTTACAAAAGGAATCCCATGCTTCTGTTATGGTAGCCTGGAGCATTACTTAAAACCTTATGGAATAAACTGTATCCTCCCTATATTATTCTAACTATAATTCTGAATTTAATTGACCTTCGTTTTCTATAAAGCGAAAATGAAAAAAATGGTTAATTGTAGAAATAAAAATTGTTGCAATTTCCAATTAATTTTTAACACTCATTTGGTCGCATATGGGAGACATTAACAATTGGTAATTCTGATCAACGTTTAGAAATTAATTTGTACGGCAATACGGTCGAATAAAATAAATTTTGTTAGGATTTCGAATTTCGGTGTACAGAAAATTTTTTATATATGTCTCCGAGGCATGGCCGATAAATGTCACGGAATTATCCCTACTACGGGTATACCCCTTGGTCGTCGAGGAGAGTAGTATTTCCTGGCCGATATATGTCCGCGGCTAGACCCGTGTTTTGGACATATATCGAGTAAACGCCAATTAATTCAATTATTTTGACTTCTCTGGATTTTTAGGGTACATATTCGGTAGTGGACCTGTTAATTACGTGAATATTGAACATCCCATTGGTCTCTACAGCCGCTTAGAGCCCCTTAATTATTTTTGAGTCGGCGCATCATTGATTATTTAAAGCGGGATCAGAAATAATGCGATTTAGGGGATGGAAGCCGAGAGTCAGGATGATAAATATTTACCTGGGCGAAGTCGGCCCGGAATTGATGTTAACAGGTTGTCCGATGACAAAATACATATTTCACCGAGCGGCTTGGCCGCCTGACAACGCATCACGCCCCTAAAATCACTGAAGTTCCTCGAACGCTAAGCCTGACCAGGTCATCTATGCAAAGTGTGCGACCGGAGAGGGACTACACCGTCGAAGACTCCATTTTACAGACGCTTAATGCCAAAACCGTGTTCCAAAAATATAGCCGCGACAGCGGTTGTCCCCTTTGCCGTATTACGTGGAATTTATTAATGCGGTCGACAACTCCGTCACAAATAACCGTGTCCCCTGCATTTGTTCCCTCAAAGACCACCGTATAAATAATCCCGGAACGACGTAGGTGCGCTAAGCTAATTTTGATTAACACGTTTCCAGTAGTGCCAAGCCTCGCAATTTTTCTTCCGACAAAACTGTGCGACAGATTGCCGCATCAGTTTGCTCGCGACAACTTATGCATCTGTGCGGCTTTAACGCTAAACCTACCGAGCCTTTAAAGTAATTTGTTGCCACGCGAAAACGAGATTAAATTTATTTAGATCTCGTGTGATTCTCGCTGTTCATAACCAAGAAATTTATTCGACCGTTACTCGTGAAAGTGGCTTTTTATAAATTCAATTGAAAAAATAAAAATTCAATTAAAAGTGTTAAACTGATGTCAATGAATGGACGGGATTGGTAAGATTGTTAAAAAAATGGTTGAAATTGTCAATTTTCTATGGACCGATGAAATCCGTGTCAAATTGTATTTTCGTCCCTCATCCTCGATGACTAAAGGGTTGATAAATAGTACCAAACAATTATGACAAGTTCGCAGTGGCACCGTTTTGTCAACCTCGTTCCAAATATCGCAAAGTTGCAGGTAAGTTCGGCGGTGACGATCCCACGAGTTCATTTTCGTTCGTCGCCTCATAAATGTCTGCAACCCCCACCCCCCTTTGTTCCCGTGCTGTTAATGATTTACAAGATTGTGGGACAGGTAAAACGGTATTGTGAGGTGGATATTCGATGGCGGTTGAAACAATGGTCTGCGAAGTCCTATTCCAATTGTTCAACCTTCCTGCGATATTTTAGCAATTTTACGATGACTCTGCCAATCGTTTACAACTCAAGTATATCAATTACAATTGGACTGCGGATCTTTATGGAAAATAAATACTGTCTGCATGTTTGCAAGAGCTATATAAACATTCATTTCTTTTTGAAGAAATAGAATTCATTTTTTTTTTTTTTTGGTATTTTTAATTTATCTAAATATCTAAGTATCTAAATGTTCCCACTGTATTGCATTTCATCTAATCAATTTTAATCATCTGTTCTACATAATTGCTGGAGATTCCCAAAAAAACAAAAATCACAATAAATTCACAATCTGTTCTATATAATTTCTAAAAATTCTCCGCAGTAAAGGCTGAACAAATTTCGTCTCTCAGCAGCTTACACTTTCGTCACGTTCTCCGGAAGATTAAACAATAATAGTCTTCTATCGACTCGAGCATACACATAGCGAGCGATTAACAACAAAGCGGTGTTACGAAAGGCTCGCACGATTCCATGGCGCTATATCTCGCAAAACGAACATAAACGAGTCTCTCCTGCACATGCAAGTTACTTACATACTTCTCGATCCGCGCGAACGAATCTCGTCGTGTACCGTATCGAATCTCACGCAGCAAGGAATCATTAGAATCAACAGAAAACTTTCTCGTTCCATTGAAGAAAAAAAAAACTCATTCAGTAGAGAATGGCAACGAATCGAATGAGAGAGAGAGAGAGAGAGAGAGAGAGAGAGAGAGAGAATATTGCTATAACCAAGACACATGACATGCTCGAATGATTTCACTCACCGTTCCCTGAAGAGTATTCCAAATTCTTCTTGGGGGACAGTCCGCGTACCGGCAACGAGAACTACACACTTTCGGCTCGCGATCGGGGGAGATGGTTTTTTTTTTACAACAAAGCGACGTTATTAACGCGACAGTGAAAGGCCAGACACAAGGAGAACCTTCTCCATCCGCTGCCGTTCGAAAACTCATGGTGCACGCTCGACGCCGCCACCACGACGCTGCCGAACCCCCACTCCTCGCTACAGAAGTTAATCGTGCCGGAGAAACTACCCCTCGTGTCGTTTCTGGCTGTACAGGGCGAGGAGGAACTCCCATTGCAATCGAAAGCAGGGTGAGAAAGCTTCCACGCCGAGAAAACCGGAATTTTCGCCGACCGAGAAACATATTTCTTACATATGAAATGTCATAAAAGTAACTTGTTCAAGTGTTTCTTCTTTTAATAATTTTAATAAATTTCCGTTACAAAAACCTACAATCTTCTTTAACACAAACGCAGTGAATTTCGATATACATTTATTGAATTATTATAAGTACCATTTTGTTCCATAATCTTTCTCCATCTTTCACACAACTTGCGTTTTTCGGCGAAAAACTTTTACATATGATTCTTTACGCCGACCAAAGAGTTAAAGTTATTGTCATTGTGGGAATTTCACTCTGTTTCCTTCCATGTTTAAGAGCGTATAAAACTAACAAAAATTGATGTATTCTAATCAAACTTTTTTCTAAAAATACCTGAAAGATCACCTTTTTAGAATATGTACACATACTATTTGTTTTCAACCATTCTGACGTATTCAGACCTATCCCAATGCCATCTACAGAAAAACGGCACGAGCTTTCCGGACAATCCAATACATTCTCTATTCTAAACGCATAAGAATTCTAACACATTGATGCACATTGTATCTCGCGTAAACGTTAAGTTAACTGCCACTTCCGAGGCGTTTTCGCATAAACTCGCTCAGATTAGGATCTGGACGCGATAAAATCTTTACACGGATAAATTGCTCGGAAACTTGCGAGGGAGTGTGCAAAATGGCCATCGCCACCCACATTCCTCGTTTCAACCGGCGAATATCGTCGCATGTAACAGAGGTACACGAGCGTACGCTGTTCCGGAAGGTTGTCATAAGCTGCGGATAATTATCTCCTACCCTATAATTGCTCCCCTTGCCGAGCCTGCGAGAAGGAGACACGGTGATACTCCGAGATGAGCAAACATTAGGATAACCAATTATACTCGAGAAATCTCGGAGAGCTGAATACCGTCTGCGGAACTCGGTGAATTTTCCTGCCATTCTAAAAAAAAAATTCATTTTTCTCTAGTAAATTAGGTTAGACGCAAATTTTGCAGGAATAAGATCACAGTTAAATTACGAAAATCTTGTAATTCAATTTTACCCGTCCTATTCACTCATTTATATTTTTCTTCAATTCTGACTGCAGATTTCATGCATTTGAAAACTGAAAATATTAAAAGAATTTATTCGCTCATCTTTAAACACATATAACTTTTGAACTTGCGAATTCCTCGCACTGAAACTTCGATTTTTGGCATTTTCTCGTCAAGATTTACAGGATTATATTTGAAAAAGTTAAAAAAAAAATTGGTCCTAGAAAGCGAAGTTCAGCCGAATTTAACAATATTAATGTATTCTTTTCATCTTATTAAAATCACTGAAAGAGGAATATAATTTCTATCTGGCTACTAATATCATTAGACTTGATATACCATTTTCGACTCGACAAAAACCTCTGAAAATTGAAAGCCACATTTGTGTTTTGAAAATGAACAAATCCAAAAGCGAAAATGACCGAGTCGTGGACATAATTTCCTAGCAGTCGGTGAGAAGGTTGCATTCCCAAAGTGTCAGCCTAAAATTGCAGAAATTGCAAAACCGGCAAGGACAACGAGAGAAGATAACGCTGAGGTCAACATCAAGGCCGAAGAAGATCGATCAACAAAGAAAATTGACCCTAATCGAATGTATCTTCCAGAGAAAGAAATCGGATTAATTAAATCACGCATAGATCGATTTTCATAAATACGAACGGAATCCATAATCGCGACGGCAAAAACCATAAACACCGACGGATTCTCCCGCAGTTAATTATAGTCACAAGGCTCGTTGCAAAAACAGAAGATGCCTTGGCGGGAATGTCTACCGGTTTTCAGGTAATACCATAAAAGTACAAAGCTCGTTGTCTGACCTGTATCTGGTTAGTCATGAAGAAAAGCTGCGCACGTTTACGAGACCTTGTCGCGTTCGCGAACACGTGCCGAATGCGATTACTATGGCGCATACCACCTACATACTCGAACAACTTTGGGGAATTCTTCGCCTTCCAGTTTAGTGGGTCGTCTCATCGATCTTCGTGCGCCACCGATCAATTTTTTCTGAATTGTCTCTGCCAAAAAAAATGTCTTCGCGTCTCGACGAATGTAGGTCAATCTTTAAAACTAAATTTTAGATCAAATAAATAAATAAGGCTAAATTGTAGGTCAATTTTTTGGAAAAATTGGACGATTTGACGTGTGCTCGATTTTCGGGTTATCGGGTTAAAGTCTTCTCTCGATATATGTCGCAAATACCTGGCCGATAAAAATCGCAGAACTATCCCCACTACCGCGGGGTGTACCCTGTGAGGGGTATACGACGTTCAACGTGGATCAAAGAATAGTATCTCCTGGACGATATATGTCGCTGACAAGACCCGCGTTGTTGACATGTATCGAGAAAACACTGTACTTAACCGGCCATTGAAAGTGAAGAGAGCGTGCAATTTGCAAATTGGAGGATTCAAGCGCGCTTCGTTATCGTTCGAGGCTTAATTACGGTTTCGAGCGAGCCGAAACATACAAGACCTCTTGCAGACACAGCTCTCCATGGGTCCGACGTTGATAAACAATTAATTATGTTGGCCGTATCACACGAAAGGTGTGAAACCAATACGTGACCCAGATGATCGCGCGGCTGACTCTCTCGATCGCGGACGAGCATATTAAAATGATCAAAGGCATCTCGATCAACTTTCCTTACGGAGACGCGACGATGATCAATACTATCCTCATTAAACGCGTCGCTAATTATGCGAATTAACGGGTTAAGTGGGCTAATTAACAGGGCTGTCATATATAATGTTAAGCCTTATTGAAAACTACAAGACAACGATATGTCAGACAATTTATTTCTTCAGTTAGGCTGATGCGAATAATTATATAATAAGTTGTATAATAACATCGAGACATCGTTGTATTTCGATACTAACGAATCGTACAAGCTTCGTAGACCGTTATTAAAAAATTCTATAAGCATTCGGTGATTTCTACGTTGAATAAAAATTGTTTAAAAAATTTTCGGACGTCTCGAACCTGGAATTCGAACTTTGCTATCTAATAAAAATGAAGCGAGTGTCTTTTAATTCCCAGGGCAAGGTGAAACACTGGGCTGTTGCTCTCGGTCTAGACTGCCGTGAACGTATTGAATTTCTATTTCCTGTATACACAGGAGAACGCACGCACATGAAGTGCACACTCATGGCTCTCTCTCTCTCTCTCTCTCTCTCTCTCTCTCTCTCTCCCCTTGTTTCTTCCCCAAGAGGGAAATTACGAGAACGACGCGGGATATCTCGACGAGCGCGCAAAAGTTCGACGGAAATGAGCCGTCCATGCAGGATTAGATGGAACTGGACGTTTCATAAAATAATGGTACTGACGTAGAAGAATTGTTCACCTTTCCTCTCGAACACGTTTTCTGTGCACATCGACCAGGAAAGTTCCCTGACGTGTCCCGGTCGCGCGAATCACCCTGTACAACAACTTCAGCACGCAACGCATCATTTAACTAGTTATTCGAGGCGCGCGAGTTAGGCGTGTCTGGGAAAAAGAGTTAAAGTATGGGACAGGGGAGGACTGTTAAAAGTGCAAGTGCCACGGAAGCAGGAAGCTGCCACGCAATCGGACAGAACGACTCGAGCCGCAAACGAAACGTGCTCGGTGAGATCGTTCGGATCCAACGAAATGCTAAAGTCATTTTCAGCGATCATTATAAAATCCTATCCAAATTTTACTCGATCAGGCGAATCAAGTGTCCACCATTATAATAATAAAACTGGGGATATTTGCGCAAAATGAAAATTGTGTCGATCAATTCTGAGAGACAGAGGTCTCAAAAAAATGTGCTTCCTTCAGATGGGAGATTCCTGAGGTCATTTGAAGTAACTTTTTCCTTTGCGAAAATTTTACTTGAAATAACCTCGGGAATCACCTATGTATTTCAAGGACGTACATTTTTGGGAAACTACAGTCCATAGCGAGTAACTCAAAAAGATCAAATTCACCCCAATTTTTTAAAATTCCCTTCCATTGAAATCGTTCGCAGTAGCCCGCATGTGTTTATGTAAATAAAAATTCGACCACCATGCGACCATGCACCGGCGATTTCATTGCAATTTTCTCGCTCGCATTGCAACTCGAGGATTTCGCGCGTGCACGAGGCGGGAGAAAGTTCTCCCCCGCGGGAAGATAATGCGTTAGATTTCCGGTTGTTCGCCTAATTGTGCCCGTGTCGCTTTCACAGTTTTTGCTTAGATCGGTACAACGGCCTTCGCCGTGAATCCGTTTGTCTTCATTAATCCGCGCTCCAATGAAATCCGGTACGCTCGTCTAATTACCAAAGACCACGGCCGGCGGTAGTTACCGACTATTGTTCTAATAATTACTTAATTTCGCGCGGCCGGGGTTTCGAGAGCAATTACCGAACACCGGGGATACGTCTCCTCTGTTCTTCGAACGGTTTCCTTTCTTTCCCGCCACCGTTGATTAACAAGGTATCACGCGGAAAGAAAGTCTAAAGGGGTGACTCACCTGGGATTAAACGCCTCGGCATTGTTTTTAATGGCGCAATAAAAATTTATAAGGAAAGCGCACACCCGCTACGAACGGGTTGACGATACACGGTCAAGAATTTGCTTGTGGTTTCTTCTTCGTTCGGTCCGAGGTTTCAAGGTCACCCGCTTCACCTTATATGGAATAGTATATTTTTATTGACGCACGCGCGTAAAAACGACATTTTATTCGGGCGAACAACTTCTTTTCGCGTGATCCGTCGCTTGTTGCTCAATGTTAACAACGTATCCACCAGCGAAGTTCTGAACACGTTCTTGCTCGATGTTGCTGCACGTAGTCGACGTTACTACCCTAGTAGCACAAAATATTGTATACACATTCATATAATATTAAAAAGAGATTCAATCTTTTTTTAATATTCAAATATACAAGCAATATTTATTTTATATTACGTAACAAATATTTCTTTTTAAATATTCAGGAAATATCTATGTCATGTTACGAGAAAAATATTTTTTTCTAAATATTACATGAATCTATTTCATATTGGAAGTAGAATATTTTGGTAATTATTTACATTTAGGGCTTCCTCACCGATTTTGATGACCTTGAAATATGTTGTCAAGGTCATCATTATGAACAACTTTTTCCTATACATGTTACCGCCGCTCAACTTTAGTTTCCGAGATATTCGCAAAAAAATTTTAACATCTCAAAAAGTGATCGGAGTAGATATGGGTTACAATTGAAGTTGCAAAATAAGAAAGAAAACCTTGCATCCAATATTCTACATGCGAATAATAAAATATAATACTAATGTACTACAAACTACATTATAAAATACTAATGTAAAGTGTACTTACTTCTGAATCTTCTGTATCTCCATCGGATGCACAGCACACAATTATTCACTCACGAGAATAGGTCCGAATAATTGAACAACAATCACTAAACAACACTCACAACACACACACACAACACACTTAACGAAATAGTGACAGCAGACGAGAAGATGTTACTCCAACCACGAATAAAATAATACTGCGATTTTAACCGCCCCCCTCCCACGGACGTGTGATACGAAAAGAGGGAATTCTGGGAAATAGGGCCGGCGCCCCGCCATAATTTTTTTACCTTGGTTTTGTATCTAGTGTTTATTGGCGCTCAGCGTCTAACCTTCCTATGATTACCTGACCGTACCACCTGCGTGGAAGGGATCATTGTTAAAATCGCAGTATTATTTTATTCGTGGTCGGAGTAACATCTTCTCGTCTGCTGTCACTATTTCGTTAAGTGTGTTGTGTGTGTGTGTTGTGAGTGTTGTTTAGTGAATTATTCGGATCTATTCTCGTGAGTCAACAATTGTGTGCTGTGGATCCGACGGAGGTACAGAAGATTCAGAAGTAAGTACACATTACTACTTTCTCTCTTCAAACGAATTCAAGAGGCCATTCATGGTTTTACTTTTACAATACGCCGATTAGATTGCAGATCTTTATGCAAATACAGTGAATTCTCGATATGTGTCAACAACACGACATATCCGAGTTATGTTTACACTCCTCGGCGTCCGAGGCCCGTCACGGGGTGTACTCCGCGACGTTTATCATCCAAGTCTTGGCGACATATATAGAGGAATCACTGTACAGACTTTCGAGGACCAATTTTTATCTATTGTGCGGCGTTTTGTTCAAAAGTGAATCGTTATATTCGACTTTGATCTATCGCTGCGAGTGCATAATCCCGGTAATTAGAAACCGGCCAGAAAAAAATCTCGGGCTCACGGTTCTACATGGTGTTGCGCAGCGCATGTGTATCGTGTGCGCCTCGCTAAATTGGTCTGCCTAGAATAAAAGCTGGCAGCATCAGCGGTGCGTTACAAATGCCACGTTTCTTCCAATCCGGCATTGGCAGATCGCCTGCTAATTATTAACCGAGCGTTTCTCAATTATCCGTCGCAGGCCGTTGACCTGTCCGCTCGGCGGATGTCGCCGCGGTGAAAACTACGGTTTATCGGCCGGACAGTAAGATCGATCGAAGCCGCGTATTGCACTATTTATGTGGAACTCGAGTCTAGACAGTCGGCAGCGCGCCGTTTTATGGCATTCTCACGCCAAAATCGCTTCCCGAGAATATAACCGGGCCGGGCCCTCGGAAACTGTACTGCACCCTTTATGATCCTCACGAGGAATTTATTTCGCCGCAACCGCCCCCGCGTCGCGTGGCGCACACTGGCTTGGAAACCTCTTTTTTTCGTGACCAAAATTTTAATTTGTTAGCTTCATACTTCGACAGAATGTTCGTATACACTTCAAAGCTGCAAACACTTTAAAGCTACGCTTCAAATCCAAAGTATTCGCCATTTTACAGAATTACGTGTGCGGGGAGACTACTCTGAAGGCAAAATTCAGAAACTTGAAGGGGGATGATCTTCAGGTAAATCGAAGTTGTCATTGTACTATTTGTGTTATCGCGATAACACCACTTCACATCTATTCCTGCCATTATTTTTCAATAAATTTTCTACAATTGATGTCCATGCCGTCAGTATTCTTTATTATTATTATCATTCAGATAATAGTGGTTCATGTTGCTACAGAATTAGCGACCGTTTTTATGTGTTTATCGTTATCACGACTGGTTATCATTGTTATCGTCCTACTGTATTGACAATGTTGTCCTGGATATGATACATGGGGAATTATATAAAGGGGATTAAGCGAATTTCGCTGGCGAACAATTTTTTTTTTTAATTGATTCGGGTATTGATATTTCCATCGTATAAGGTGATTGTCGCACTTCGAAGTTTCCAAAACATTCAATTGAGATTATCTTTCATTGACCTCCAACACCAATTTGAAATTGCTATCAAACGTTTGACACATCGTACGAGAGAGATGAAATAATGTTAACATTTATTTTGTATCGAGCACGGGGATATTATGTCAACGTTATTTTTACTAGGGTGCAAGAGGATCAACGGGGAAATTTATTAATATAGCCAGGTATTTCAGCATCGCGTCCGTCAACCTTGCTTCGTTTGTTTGCTATATTCGCCTATTTTTAACTTTCGTTACGGCAACCCTCCGCTCGTATACATATAACCTAACGCCGCTTTCCTTCGTTGATCGTGAAAATTTCGAGGGAAACCGAAAACGAGGCGAGTGGGCAGCGACACTTGTTAAAACAATCACGATCAACGAAACACAATAAACTACCAGCCAATAATTCCTGTCGATAATATTTTACTAGAATGTACCAAATTATTACACGTAATAATTATTAATCGTAATGATTATTAATCATAATCGTAAGGATTCAACATCTACAAATTATTAATCATTATTTTGCGTACACAATATGTATTATTTACCATTAACTGTTCTAAATTATATTATATAGGGTCAGGTACTCAATTACTCGTGTTTAAAACAGAATGGATATTTAAAAAAAGAGATTCAATTTTTTCATTAAAATCAGTTAATATACATGTTATATATCTCTTTTTTAATATTCATTATGCTTTAAAAATAAGTATGGTTAAGGCTAAACTTCACTTTCTCTGACCAAAATTTGTTAACTTTTTATTTATCAAAAAAGCTTAAAATCGCTCGTCTTTAAACACGTATAACTTTTCAACCAGTGAATTGAACCTCGCATTGAAACTTCGATTTTTGGCATTTTCTCGTCAAGATTTACAGGATTATATGAAAAAATCCCAAATTTTGGGATTTTACCAAATTATTGGTCCCAGAACGTGAAGTTTAACCACAACTAATATAAACACAGTACTTGGATCCTTTACCCTACATCTAAATAGTATTCGAGGCAAATGTCCTTTACAATTTCAAATAATCAGGGAAATAAAATATAATCGGATAATATGGCCGTTTTTTGAAAACTTACTTTACTACTGCAGTCAATTAAGGGTTATTGTACCCTGAACAGGTAGTTCATCACAGGACCACTTTTTCTACGGTTATAAAACAACCGACAGGTAATCCCCTCCTCCCTACCTTTTGTTTATACTTCCAGCGTTCCGAACATTTCGTAGAAACTTTTGAAGAAAATAATTTATGATCACACTGCGAATTTTATGTATTTATGACAAGAACGGGTAGATAGAATTTAGACACATCAATGTTCAACGTACCAAACTGAGTAAAACGAGAAAGAAATTTTTACTTTACTTGAACATTTTTATTTTGCATAAAGATTCGCAGTCCTATTTTTACGATAAACGAGAACATCGAGTGCATAAAATTTAAATTCTTTAGAAACACTCCTACACTAGTCTAACCGTTAATTAGATCCTGACGTACAATTAAGAACTACTAATCTCTCTTTTATGATGCTAACGTTTTGAGAATTGCGAGTAACTATGTGATAATTACACGTTACAGTAATAATTAAAATATTGCGTTCGATCTAACCCAGTCGAGGCTCTATACTGGATAAATTCGATTAATAACTGTCACGTTTCGCTAATTATCCTAAACAGCACGATCTGTCATCCGCCAAACATTCGAGCTATATTCCCATTTTACTACTGCTCGTCCTCTCATTGTTGTATGCTTATCTGACAGCTATTTAACCTACGCTTTACCCTATGAACTATGATTTAAAAAAAGTATTCGTCCACTTTTTCAGATTAATTCTTCGTGAATTTGTTATGCTCAGTTAAGTTCGCAATTTATTGTTCGAAAACACTACAAAGAAGTGTTTGTACTCTGATAGTTTTCACACACCATCACGTTTTACGTCACACGTACGTTTTCCCATCGATCTATCGATTTATGTAGAACCAATACTACAAACCGTAACAGTGTCTTTCTATTTTCATTATTCACGGTCATAATCTACATCAAATTCCCTTGCACTGCGATTTATCTTACGATTACAATACTTGAAATTTCTAAACCTGAAAATTTATATTTATTCTATGCCTATGTATTCTGCAATGACTAAATATTGACTTCAATAAAATAGAATTTCATTTGAATTTAATACATATTCAGCAGATTCCATTTGAAGTCTTCGTCTCGAGTCTGATACGATATTATAGTGAAAGGGGGTTAACTTTACCGCTTACAAATAGACTTTTTCTTACTTTTCTTATAAGACGACGCTCCTAAACGTACGTCTACTATAAACACCAACGTACAAAACACTGTTTAGGTCACGAAATTCCAACGAGAAATTACTAACGTTTCTAACCGAGCGTATTCTTTCCGCGTATAACGAAACGCTAAAATGCACTGCCCATTTACAGGAAGTTTCGAAAACAAGGCGGATGTAGAAATACAATTTTCAGGCGACTATAAATTGCACACTTACCTTACGAACATCCGCCACGAGGATTTTTCGAGTCACCGACCTACGTTACACTGGATAATCTTCGGTCCCGATCCGTAAGAACGCGTTTCTCCTTTCGCACGACTTATGGGCCCCACTGGACAGAATACACAATTCCCGGCATGGATTTTCTTGGTCTACGCGAAAGGGAAATTTTCTGGGTAAAAATAACACCGGTTCAAGACAGAGAGAAAGAGATGCACAGTAAGAGATGTGCCTCCTACCGTTGTCGTTCGAAAACTCATGGTGCACGGTACCCAGCAGCTTGACGCGGTCGTGTGCTCCTCCTCCCCACTCCCGTGGAGTTAATCGTGGTGTAGAAACCTCTCGTGTTGTTCGTATTTCGAACCTGACTCCTCGTGTACACATGGACACGTGTACCGTGCACGTACACACCTGCAGAACCGACGCACACCGACCCGCCGAAACTTGGTTCTGCACGTGCAGTGGGAAAAGACGTTCTTAAATTTCACGCCCGTAGGATGGGATCGATACTTCTCCGTTCACGGACGTCTCTTTTCCTTTTTGTTTGTTTAATTCACACGTGTGCCAAGTGTGAAAAAAATGTGGTAATTAAAACGCACCCCAGATGCTCTTTCAGTCCCGACTTTTACTTTCACTCGGAACGTTCTCGTCACGTTCGACCAATCGAGCAGTTTTGTACGATTTTACGTGTGGATCTCTTTGTAA
Source organism: Seladonia tumulorum (assembly GCA_913789895.3). Taxonomy (NCBI): domain Eukaryota; kingdom Metazoa; phylum Arthropoda; class Insecta; order Hymenoptera; family Halictidae; genus Seladonia; species Seladonia tumulorum. Next base: position 24,433,263 of record OU565269.1, read on the forward strand.
TCTTGATTAACTTTTCAAATGTCTTCCCTTCAGTGCACGGTCCGCGAGATCCATGAATTTGTACCGTTTTAATTTTCTGAAGTTTCATTTTACTATCTATTTGACTTAATGCCTTAAAGCTTCGGATGACTTTCGGTTTACATTTCCTTATATACTACATAATATTACTTTCGCGCATTTTACAATAACTATATTGTTTCTGCAAGTGTACGAGAAACTAGTTACAGTCGCTACCAGAGTATGTAGTTTGTTTTCATGACGTAAATATCACACAAATTTTGCGCGGGAAAACGGCGGGGGCGCAGTTCGGTTTCGATCAAACCGGCCTCTATCGATTTCGTTCTCGATATACATAGCAACGCTAAATTTAGAATGATTTCTCGATACCGTTAAAGATCGTTCAAGCACGCTATGCGGGGTTATCAAAAAATTCGAGGAGGTTATTGCTGCGCCAGCAAAGAGCCAAGATTATGTGATAAGATATATACAGATGGCGGACGTAAGGTATATGTGGTTACCCGACTGTACATGCATATACTGCATTGAAATTGCAGTAGTTGTTTATGCGACAGCAACTTCATTTTCTTTATCTCAACCGAACCATAACCATAAGAAGTCTTTTACTTAACCTTTAGAGGGTTCATTCAGGGTCCATTCAGGATCCATTTTTCCATTGAAAACTCGATTTAATAAGTAATATAACAATAATAAAATAATAATAATATAATTGTAGAATATATATAAATTTTAGTATTACGAATACGAAGTTATTGCATATATTAAGAAAAAGTTATGCTGTTTCTCGTATATCGTTCGTGTTCTTAGTGAATGATTTTCGGGATTGTGTATGATTTTTTGCACGCCCTATCGCACTCCGTGTTCTTTCACAATGAAAAGGACCTTTATACTGGTTTCCCTCTCTTTCGGTTACCCCCTTCGCCCCTCGATACACGCGACTTGTTCTACAACACACTTCCATGAATAAGTAACATGACAGACGAGGAGACTCTATTAGAATAGTGGGCGGGACCTTAGGGCGCCTCACGCAAACACTGCGATCTGCATATACACATACCAGCTTTCATAGTTCTAAAACGTAATGTCAGGTAGTATACTTTTCTGTATACATACACCATAATCTACATAACAAAAATTTTACAAAAAACAGATGGCCCTTATTATTGTATTTTGTATTGAACCAACGTTCATTGAACATAATCAATGAACGTGAGCATTATTTTTTGCCGAGTACATTTTTCTAAAGTTTGATCATTTGAAAAATTAATGAAAGTACATCTTACCAGTCGAATTAGTTCATTCATTGCACGCCAAGCATTAAACAACCGATAGTCTTCTAACAAACTTCCGGTTTTCTTGTTCGTGCAATCTAAAGGAAACACGTACAGGAAACTATTAAATATTCCACGAACTCGTACACATGTACTTAATAATACACAATCAAAAACGTGACAAAACTTGCAAGCTTATCTATGGACATATATATCTATACCGGAATCGCATACGACTTATTGATCCTTGCAGTATCACTATGTATATAAAAAAAATATATGTTTTCGATACTGGATGAAACAATTCTTTCAGAATGTTCGCATAAAACTTTCGATATCTCCATAAGCATGTGTTAATTATAAGCTTTCTTACAGATGTTTATTTTAATTACTTCGATTTTTTTCTCTCACGAAATGCAGTTCATTTTAATTATGGTAATATTGATTTTGTAAATGTAATGAGTATATGTACCGTATTATTTCTTCGGATTGCGGTAGCCTTGAAACAAATGTTGTAACATACTTGTACGAATATACTCAATTCATTTCCTTGCTGTTTTATAACATGAGACCAAGCTCGCTAATAAAAATTCAATAAAAAATAAAACGCGTTTGCTAGACATTTAAAAATCGGACGTCAGCGTAGTCAGTTCCGTTCGTACGTTGCACCAGTCATTTCAGCGCAAGTAATATCCGGCCACGTTAAAATAGCTTGTTTGGATAAAATTTTGGCCGGAGCCTTGATCGGGGAATAAAATATCACGGTTCGCAAACCAATTTAAGCTTTAATGTATGTAGAATAGTACACAAACGGCAAAACAAAGAAATTAACAAAATGGACTACTGGTCGATCTGCTTGCTATTAGTTTCGCTGTGTGGCACGATATTACGCACTGGTGGTGTTGAGTTAACCTTCGAACTTCCCGATAATGAGAAACAGTGTTTCTATCAAGAAATCACGAAGAATGAGACGGCAATGCTAGAATTTCAGGTACGTCCTTGCACACGATCGAACGAAATACTTTTCTTAGTAACGCGCAGCTGCGAGACAATCCGTATAACCAGTTTCATTCATCGCAACGCAATAGTATTGGCCACGTTCGCACTTTGACTGTGAAACTGACATGAGTTGTTACACTGAAATGTGTGTTACACGGTTTGTGTGTTTTATGATCTAGCTTATAATTTCGTACGAATATTGTTTTACAGGTTGTGACAGGGGGACAGTATGATGTAGACGTAACCTTAGAAGCACCGAATAAAGAAATCATCTACCAGCAGATTAAGACGCAGTTCGATTCACATCAATTTTCAGCTGCTATGACAGGACCTTACAAGGCTTGTTTTAGTAACGAGTTCTCAACATTTTCACACAAGCTTGTTTACATGGACTTCCGTGTGGGCAATCAGATGCCTCTGGCTGGTCTTGGAGAACATGTAACAGTCATGACTCAGGTAATAGAAAAGTTATTCTCGAAATTGAATGTCTACGTTTAAAACAATTGATAAAATGAACGATTTTGTTTAGATGGAGTCTTCCGTGGAAGAAGTACATAAACATTTAAACAACATTCTAGACTACCAAACGCATCATCGACTGAGAGAAGCGCAGGGTCGTAAGAATGCGGAGGATCTGAACGACCATGTGCTAAAATGGTCCATTGTAGAAACAATTACCATTGTAATTATATGCGTGTTGCAGGTGTACATTTTAAAGACTTTTTTCACGGAGAGAAAGCCCTAGCGTATTCAATAGTGTACTTGCAAATGACAGTATTTTCTTTGCTCACAATAAAATACCGTCTCCGTCTGAGCGACGTGATAATTGCGTCATAAATAACGTACCACGAGCTCTAACTACCAGTCATGGTGCCATGTTAACATTGGCCGGTTGTTTCTGACACGTAGGCTTTCCATCGGTTGTCACGGAACAACTCTATATCAAACAGGCGGAACATTCTAAGAAGATAAATTCTGTTTCCTCGTGTATGAAAATGTTGTGTATGCGCGTTCATGTGTGTATCATTTGGATATTAAGTTATAGGAAGGATAGGCCGTTTTAGAATGGGAACTGTTACATCTCTTACACAAAATTTTCAAGTTGTAATTATACTTTGCTACTGGCAGCGTAAAGGACATTGTCGCGGGAAAAACACATTTTTTCTTACTGTGAAACTGTAATATAATAAATTAAAGTATCTGCGCGAATAACTGTGTTTGTCTGCATAACCATTCTCCATGTTTTCAATCATTCTACGATCAATATGTTACTAAATTAATTAGCTGAAGTCGACCAACCTATTTGATACAAACATTTCTTCGTTTGAAGCATTGGAAATTGTATAAGCGTTTTTCACAAATAAGGAATATTTTATACATGTATTTAACAGTTTAATAGTTAAATAAAAGTACATTCGTGTATGTACTGCTGTTTCAACTATTATCTTAGTTTTTTCAATCAGTAAATTGTACTTGAGCGCGTACGAAAAATTTGTACGCAGAAATATACTAACGAAATAAATTACAAACTTTTTTCCATATAAGAGCATTGCACTTATTGATCCATAGGGGAACCGCGCCTTATTTCCGTATCTTTAAAATATAGTATAACTAATCTCAAATTTCTTGGAAGTCTGTGCGTGCATCTTACCGATGCAACTGCTGTTAAAGTGCATTGATCAAAATTCGAATACGTGGCACATATATCTGTTCAATTTTATGACGTTCAATGGCAGATTTAAATCCCGTCTTCCCGGAAATACGTAATGCACGTGTCACGAAGACAGCCGGTGTCGTATCCTGGTCGTTGTAATCACTTCGTAACGTTATAATAATATAACCTCGAAGCAACAGCTGTTGTAACATAACCTACAGGGAAAAAGACAGGAGAAAATTTAATTAATTGTCCGCAATCATTTCGAATCATGGAGGTAAATATCGAATTTTTAAATTGATTACGATACGTTCTAATAAGGATTATTTCCAACACCGAATCAATTAGGAGCAAAACTTTTCCATCGACATCAACACTGGAAAATTATTAGAATGGTTAATCAGCAGGCGACATTGTAATAAGGACTGGCACACGAAGGTTTTCGTTATCAGAGAAAAAATTAACAATGCGATTCAAGATATGCCTGAACGCGATGATATCGTTAAATTGTTGTCAGGAACATGTGAGTTGCTTTTTTAACGCTTGATCGATCAATTTGCATATCATTAGAATCCCGACGTTCCATATTACCTTCGTATTCGTTTACATCTTTTCAGATATAAATTACTTCCACTGTTTAAAAATAGTAGAAATATTAAAGGAAACTGAGGCGGACACAAAAAATGTTTTCGGAAGGTACGGTTCGCAAAGAATGAAAGACTGGCAAGAGATAGTGAAGGCGTATGAGAAGGACAACGTGTATTTGGCAGAAATGGCACAAATTCTTATTAGAAATGTGAATTACGAAGTACCTAGCACAAAGAAACAAATTCATAAATTAGAACAAACTCAGATTGTAAGTAAATATATTGAATGTATTAAAGTATTTTCATTGTGTTAAAAGCAGCATGTGTTTAGGACTTTGACAAGAAGGAAGCGGAGTACAAAAAGTCAGAGAATACAGCTCGGTCAGAGTTCAATTTACTTTGCAAACAATTAGGCATTTCTGGTCAGCATATTAAACAAGAGCTAGCAGAGAAAGTAAAAGAACTGCCAGAAATTTATGAGAACATTGCCAAAAAATCCAAATCATTACAAAAGGCTATAGAGTTTTACTCTGGTTTTGTTAATTATACTCTAGGTAGATTGCACGACGGTGGTTGCGTCCCCATGCTGAAATATGTGATTGGTATGCTGAAAGTTATTTAGGAAGAATATAATAATTAAACTGCTGATGTTAATGCGAATTTTATGTGTCATAGTGTGCAAGCAATATGCAAAATTGATTCGTTTTCCTACTTTCTATAAAATATGCAGTTACATTAACATCCGTAGTCTATTAGAAATATATCATATCATATTGTATACATACATTTAACAGAGAAGGGGAATACAACTACATACGAATGGATTTATGGAGAACCCCCACTATCAATTAGTGAACCACCTTTAAATGTAAAAACTGACGAAGATTTGGAAAATAAGAAAACTGAAGACACAGAACATGCTGTATGTAGATATCTGAAGTGGTGAACCTGCAGAACAGCTACCTACTCTCCAATGTCAATGATTTTTTTACTGCTGTTACTGTTTCAAATTGCAACTATTCACTTTTATCATATATGTATAAAATCCGCAGTCTTCTGCAGGTTCACCCTCGAAGGTTTTTAGACTTGTATTTTAACAGATCTGTTTCACCATTTTTAACATGATAGGAAATTGATTTCGGGGATATCGACTTAAATGGAGATGTGGATTTGGGCGACGATATTAATTTGGAAGGTGGAGGTGAAATCGATTGGGGTGAAGGGAATGTGGAAGAAGTTGCGCCCGAGAATATAGATTTTAATGTTTCCTTGGAAGAATCTGGTATAGTTGTTGAAGCAGCTGGCCACGAAGGTGGAGTAGCTAGTGGTACCGAAGCGTACACAGTTCTTGACAATACGTTGACCAGAAGTGATTTTATGAATCAATTATTTGAGGTATACACCTCTTCTTCTTCCAATTCGATTTATATTGCTGGAATTCAAAATTTTGTTTGAACTGTTTCCTTCTATGCAGCTGGAAGCGTTCCTCAAATTACGACTGTACGAATTAAAAGTCGATGATACAGTAAATTTCCTAAGCTTCAGTCAGGTCCATGACTCGTCTTCTGTTCTGCAATATTCCAATTTAGAAAACACTCAGAATATGTTGGACAATGTACAAGTTGTTCTATCCCAAATGTTGGATCCGAAGGTTCAACACCTACATAACATTAAACATTCTGCGAGGTAAATAAATGAAGGTTCCACAGGATAAAGGAGGACTCAAATTTTAGCATTTCTCAAAAAACCAAACATTTATTCTTTAATCTATAATTTCGTAAATGAAAGGGATACTAATATTTTTATATAATACTCAAACGACGCTAACACATCATTACTATGGGCAGGTACATGGATGTTTTAGCAACGACCTTGAAACAGAAATTGAGTTTAGTGGACAAGATGATAGCGTTGCAACACGCTATGAAACAAAAGAAGAAAGATGCTGCGAAAGAAGTAGAGTCCCTTCAACCCCTTTTACAGTGTATCATACAAAGGACAAAGGAGTTACAAACACAGGTATTTGTAAATATTTATTTATAAAGTTGTCCCGTAAATATTTCCTCAGTCATTTTTTCTCCATTTATTTACAGATAGAACAAGAGATTTCGAAGAAGTACAAAAACAGAGTTGTACATTTAACCGGGGGCGTTAGTAACTTGTAAATAATAAATATTTTAAAGCGAACGTTGTTAATAATTCTTGTGTATAGTTTCTTACGCAAATTTTTATACTTAAAAATAAATTCTAACGGTATATTATTTTTATATATACTTCATTATAAATAAATCCTTCACTTACGAAGTATTACAACATTTACAAAAGAATCGTATTGTCTTTGGTATATTAACGCAATTGATAAATTAATTTTTAGTGTTTCTGTTCTTTCTAAGGTTCAGTATTCCGTTGGCAATCACATAGTCATGAAAAGATTCTGCACCAATCTCCAAGGTGACGAAGTGCACACAGCTTTGGTCGTTGGGCAGGGGTAACGTTTCAGACATTCGGCGAACGAACGATCGCATTCGCATAACCGTTGAGCACATGACCCAGATCCGCCCCAGTTTCCGTGTTCGACAGCTGCAAAACGAACCAGCCGAATAAATACGAAATCGAAAACAGTTCACAATCTAAATCAATTTGACGAGACGAACCGCACACTGGCTTGTAGCCGTGATAACACCTCCAATAATATGGTACAAAGTACTCCGAAAACATCGGGCAATCCGTTGCGTCGTAGCACCAGTCATGCATTTTGCAACACCTAGGGAAAAGCGATTTTCAGTTGAAAATAGATTCATAAATTTATCAATTATTTACCAAATCATCTTCAACCTTCGCGCACGGCTTTGTCTAGAGAAGAAGTAGATTTATGCTAAAATAGAACGTGAACTGTGTTCTAATTTAAATCTCAAAATATAAATGTTCCTACTCCGAGACTTTTCATGCGAGTCTTATAATTGAAACTTCCTTCAGTATCTCAGGAACGTATTGCATGTGGAAATGAATTATTTACAAGCGTGTAAATGTATTTACAATTATGAAAGCGAGTAAGATTCGCATTAGAAGACAGCTTTGTGTTGCTGTTTAATTAAAACGGAACAGTGCAGCATATTGCGAAGGGATCAATGATCTTTAAATTGTACAGATCCACTTTTCTGAACAGTGCACAAGAGCTGCGAGATTTAAAAGAAAAAAATCACCTATCTATTCCATCTATGACGTATCCCGAACCCAGAAAACCGCAATAACACCCATATCCTTTGTAAGATAAAGGATTGCAACCGGTAGCACAAACTAGCATATTATAAAGATGTATCACTCCCCTCTTAATCCTCTTGTGCGACAAAGTCTCTTCATTATGTACCCTAAACAACCAATATTTCCTATTAAATCGAGTTGATAAAGTTTATCACATTAAAACTAAAAGGTAGACTCACACTAACTGATAATCCTCCGTACCATTGTGGGTAAAGTTCACGAAAGGAAGCTCCTGCGTATGAATATTTTTCTTTTGCATGGATACCGAGCCCCATGACTCTTGATCCTGACTACCAAGAAGATTTCCTTCTCGCCATCCATCGTCAATGTAATTAGCGGAGATCCCGTCTTCGTTTGATTTAAGCGTTTTCGCAATCTTTTGGATGCTCGACGGATTTCTGGCTGCGCATTCAAAGTTACACCAACATAAATTTCGCATGCAACTACCAAATGAATTCTCATAAAATATATGATCATTTTCATCGTCAGCATCTATGCATTTCAAGTTAGGCATTTTTAGGAGAGCGTGTGTACACGAAAGCGCACGTTTTTCCGAGTTTTCTCGCCCGTGGATTCTTTCGCTTCACGCTGGATGCACAGTGATCTTGCAAAGTGAGCCACACTTCCGTTTGCAGTGTGCCACTCAATGCAGTTATGACACTGGAAAGGTCTGATGATCGAACGATCCTGATCTTTCACGATCGATCATTTGAAAGATAGAATTTTCCTCGTGCAAACTATCGAGCGACGAAACCGATGAAATTGTGAAACAAAAGGTGACAAAACGACTTTCAAGTAGCAAAACATTCTTTCCTATAATCACTTTTGGACCAGTGAATTCCTTGCACTGAAACTTCGATTTTTGGCATTTTCTCATCAAGATCTACGGGACTATATAAAAAAAGTTTAAAATGTTTGGTCCCAGAAAGTGAAGTTCAGCCAAAATAAGCATAATTAATATAGGCAACCCCGCAGTAATCGGGTCCCTTACCCTAGATGCCCGGACAAGGAAATTTATCTATTCCATTATTTTCTATAATTCCATTATTACTATTTTCTAAAATCAATTTGCACAATTTCAATCATTGCGAAATATAAAACCGATCGTATGACCCTGATAGGTTTAGTGTTAAACGGTTATTTACAATTTGTAATATTACGTACCACGACTATCACAAGGCGACGACACAAGTATCACAAACGACAAGATGAAGAGGAACCTCCACTGGACCATCGGCTGCGATGTCCCTGGTCCATGAAGAATCAGCGCGACGTTGATCCTCTTACGCTTCATTGATTCACGCGTCCTCATATCAGCTACGAGCCATTCCCAATTCGTCCCACATAATACTAACCGACAATCCTGGTTTCACAGGATCGACGCGTTTCGCAGGAAAGCTCATCGTTCGATGCACATAATCGATCCAACACAGGAAGACATTTCAAATATTACGATATTTGAACACCTTTCTTTCCAACACTGTCAAATGTCCTTTACAGCCGATCGTTCATGTCATCACCGACGATGATGGGCCTGGGTCGATGATGGGTGTCACTAGCTTCGTTCCGCAGGGTCTCTGTTGTTCTCCAGAGCCGGAGGACCATGCACTGACATGTCCTATCGAGCGTGGCTGGCTGAAAGGTTCTCTTTATTATTACTCCTTCCACCGTGTGCCTGCAGGCTTCACGACCTCTAATTCCCTGCTCTGTTGAACCTAGGTGACCCGGAGTCTCGCCGAGTTTGAACCACTCGAAGAGGAATGCTACCGCGGCTGATCCCCTGGCGTCCGGGCAGCCTCGCTACGAGAAACCTACTGTTACACTTTCAACGATCATCTTGAAGAAAAGAGGACCGGCGGCGTGTGTTCACCTTATTCCACCTCTTCAAACACCGTGACTATATACGTTGCTGATGCTCTATCTTCATGGTCCGGCTATCCGGGTCCTTCGACCTCTTTTGGCTTATGGGGGATCGGGTTCGATAGGTTGGGGCCAAAAGTACCGTTTTTTTTTTCGTATGTACGTAAACTACAGCGATCGAGTTTTATTAGAACCACCGCGTTGTTGCCTACAACGGTAATTTATTAGGTTGCTGCATACGAAACATTATGAAGTGTTTTGATCAGGAAATACCATTACAGCACGAAGGTTTATTAGACACCATTTTGATCGTATCTTCATTTTTCATTTAGACATTTAACGTCGATTTTAAATATAATTTATTTCAACGTCATTTATTTAGGAAGAGGTTATAAAAAAAATCCAAGACAACCTAAAATAATAATAATAGCTAGAAGCTAATTATAATAGGTACTAATTTCCTGGTACGCGAAAGAAACGCTGCATGGGAGAATACGCGAGTTTTTAATTGCTCCAGAATTAATTCGGCCACAGATACTATCTCAATTTGAAGTAGTCCAAGCGTATCTCAGATAAAACTCAAGGTTCAAAGGACACCGTAAGCGACCGTGTTAAAATTTCTCTTGAATTCGTTCTGAAAGATTGTGAGTCAGATACGAGGACAATTAAACTGTAAATTAATGATTTTGAAAAATTTCAATTTAAAAAATTACAGAAATTATAATTGAAAATATTTTCGGTAAAAGTTCTTTTTCGATTGATGCACGCAATACAAAAGAATAGTTTCTTAAGAAAGAAAATGGCGAGGAAGCTGAAGAAAAAATAAAACAGATGATCGCATTGATATACTCGTGCTATTTTGGGACAACCTAACAATTGAGAGAATCAATTGAAGAACATTATAACAAGTTCAATATTTTTTTCGAAAACTAGAATCTTATAATAACACTTGAGTCGTCCTAATCAGTTTTCTATTGTTTACAGCGAGTGCTAAAATTATTGAAGCCACTGTGTCGAAAATATATATTTTTCAATGTGATAACGTTGCTTAAAATATTGTCAATATTTTCTATTTTTAAATCTGGGTATTTCATAAAAAAAAAATATGTAAATGTTCAATGTTAATGGTTCAATTATCCGATGATTGTTCGAATATATAATAAATCCTTTGCGAAGCTGTGCGCGACTTAGGTTGAAGTTACAGCAATGTTGTTGGCATAATTTCTGTTTAGGTTCCCAGATACGGAACATGTCCCACGGGTCGTGTATCAGGAACAAATTCACCGACTGACCGACTGTCCGTTGCAACTTGCAACGGGAAAATAGTGAATGGTTCTGACGGGTTGCATCTAGCGGTATTTGCCATGTGCACGTTAAACGTTCGATGCGATACTATCTCCTCGTACGCTGGACTCTTAATTAATCGAACAGATTTCGGGATAATGACTAATCAAATGGAAAAGAAGTGTTCACGCACCATCGACTTCTGCTTTCAGTTGTTAACAGTGCGATATAAACCCAATCGAATTAATAATCGGCGAGTTTGATCGATCCCATTTAAAAAAAAATCGATACTACACCGTTTTCACTATAGTATTACTTCACAAAAACTAACTAAATCACTCTTTTTGATGACGCAATTATATACACATTTCACTTGCCACAGTGAAATCGAGTGTAAAAGAATTATGTTGCACCCGCTTATCTGCGTCGCTATTTTCTCATTTTTTGGCGATGCCAGTAAGTTTCACTTTGAACATATTTGAAATTTTCTTGAAATTGTAAATTACGATTTTGAAGTTCACAGTATCCCTGCTTTTAATTTCGCCTACTCGATTTTGCCATAAATGCGCAATTCAGCTGCGCATTATCCTGTATTATCCTGTTACCGTTATTTACTTCAGTCCGAACATCTCGCAAAAAGTTATACACTAGCGCGAAGTGGTAAAATGTTTTTAGCTAAATATCGCATCAGATACAGTGTCTATCGTGTCTAAATACTTTTTCCCCATTTGTCAGTCTGTTAATTTCAAATTGGCGCGAGTAATTGGGTGCAATAATTACCGTGATATCGTTCCGTGCAAAAACCGGTAAACCGGAAGAGCGATCCGACCTTGAATCTTCGAGGAGATAAAGGAGTAGCCGGACTGTAACGGAGGATTCACTTTCCCGAAGTCAACGTTCGCGTGGCTTTGCACAATTGATGTTCACACCAAACCGAACAATGGTCTGTCGCCGAATGAACGCGGAAAATGGCTTCGGCCCGCGTTAAATATCTTTTCCCTGGAGTTGCGACAGTCGTCTCCCGGAATCGATGGACTCGCGGAACGATCTGCAATTATTTGTCGGACCGTGACGATCGATATTGAACCGGATTGCCCAATGTTTCCTCGAACGTTATTCCGCAACAATAGATTCGCAAACCAGGCAAGAAGAACCGAGGGAAAAAGGTTGCCGGGCCAATTACGTTAGTTTCGATTTGTTTGTCCAGCGCGGAATTCTTGGTGCTAAAAACGTTCTGGAATTGTAGCATTCAGCTCAGCTATCAATTAAGTAGTATAGCACCAAAACTCGCTACGTCCATTTTTTTTTAAATCTTGGGATATTTGTCGCAATCTGTTTCAATTATTATTGTCAATTCCTGTTAGTACTGCGCTTTGCAAAAATACGAAATTTTCACTTTAAATATTGAAGAACTGAAATTCATATCTCAAAACTGCTTCCGGTGGACATAACCAGTTTTGATGACTACATAATTGTGGAGATATAATTTTGTTCAACAGGGAGGCCTGGTACATAGGAAGGTTTAGTACAGTTTTATATTTTCTATTTAATAAACGAATAAGAAGTATATTTTACATAATTATTTGGTGCGCTAGAGATTCCAATATGGCCGCCAGGAAGTCAAAGAAGGTCTTATTTTTCGTCGAATCCCAAAACAAACCGCTTCCTCGTTTTATTTAAGTGCAAGCGGACTACGATTTCTCGACGGGATATTTTTCATCGACGGGGAAGACTGGCAATTTACAGCACGCAATTCCACCTGGAAGTTAGACAATGCCTAAACACGACACGCCTTTGTCGTTACAACAAAAGTGGTTTGCACTTTGTTCTTCGACAAACGACGAATCCGCTGGATTGTGCAATTTTAAATGGATAGATCGCGTTGTTAACTAATCGGTCCCGTCTCCCCCTGAGATTTGCATTCCTCTGAGGATACTTTCTCACGACGGCTGTGTGTGCCTGTAGGCTATTCCAGTATGCCAATAAAAATTGAAACAAATCATCGTATCTATACAATTAAACTCTGAATTGGCCATATTTTTCATATTTTTAGAATACTTATTGAATATTTTTCATTTTCAGTGACTATTTCCAAATAGGTTCAGCAGGGCATAAAAAAGAGCAATTTTAATTCGAAGTGAAAGAGAAATAAGGAAATTAGCTGCTACTCCAGCAATGGCGGATTTCCTTATTAATTATTTTAATGTTTAAGGGCCAAAGGGTCACGTTTTATCCGATCGAGCTGAAATTTTGCACAGATTTTTTTATTAATTGGAACAATTCTGGGGGGTGCTGTAAAAAAATTCGAACGTCGAAAATAATAATAATGTTCGCGGAAAATTTCGTCGGATCGCGAACACTTTCCTGGAAAGAGGATTTTCAGTCCGTTTAGGTATGTAAATCGGACTTTAGTGGTCGCTCTCAGAAGTAGACCGTCTGTGAAGCCGAGTGTATCGCAACGTAATTTCGCGAGGCGTATCAAGGCTTAGCTTGTTTTACCCTGATTTCAAGGCGAGCGTAATAGGACGTAGGATTCCAGAGCAACGTTATCGTGAAATCGATTGCATACTTTCGCCAGTAGCGCCCAGGCTTAGGCACATTTCATTTTGGTATTCTGTACGAAATGAACTACTTTTAGCTTGAAAATAATATTATTTTCTACGGAAATTCAAATGATTTCTTAATTCAGTGTAACCGAGATCCTTCAACCAAAATAACGATTGATTTTATGGACCAAGACGTTGGGATCAGCGTCTTTGAAACTAACGTTTAAATTTCTAATTGAAAAATTCTACTAAAAACTTTCCATCACTTTTGCAAATACGCGTTCGTAATTCGAAAGTTGGATGAAACCAGCAAGCTCGAGAGAATGAAGACGAAGATCTATCGATCGAGATCCTGCGGAAAATGGTTACGACCGATCGATTACACGTTCTGAACGAAATTATGCAATTTTCGTGCATTTACTTTCAATGTCGGGCCGCCACAAAGACCGCCGTCGCATTAACTTTCATTCTTTTTTAACGCTTTCTTGTTCCCCCGATCTGCCGAGGAGTGGTTCTTTTTACCTCGGCTGTTATGGACGTTCGTGGAAAATGTTTCCAGTCAGGTACAACGGCCGGTTGTCCGGGCGTGCGTTAAACAAGGAACAACGGGAAAAAAGGGTTCCCCGACACGAAACCCAAGATCGACGGTAATTTCGTGGGAAAGCGCCGCAGAAAACCGTCGGATTTGCAAACCATCTGTGGTCGTGGAAATCCGCTGGAAATCGCGTTATCCTCTGGTAGTCCGAGAACAATTTCCCTCCATTTCATCTCTTTATGGAGGAATTGAAAGATTACGGTTAATTGAGGCAGGAGTTTCAAAGAAACAATTCATTCAAGACCCCAGAAAAGCATTAAACCGCTTCCTCTTTTTTATGAAAAAAAAGAGACATTGGAAGAAAGCCACAATGGACCTGAAACGATGCTGATTAAACGTTGCTGAACCAGATGAACCCCCTTGAAATTATTATTGACAAATAAATAAATGAAACAAGAATAAAACAAGTTAGAAGCACATGAATCGGTAGCTGGAGAGCTAACCGCATGAAAGACAATTTTAAGTCATTCTACTTTGTTAAAAAATTTTAGCGAAAATCATGTATTTGTGAAAATCGTTCGAGTCTGTAAATTCTTGATGACGTCACGGTGTTTCTAAGTGGCGTGTTTCATGTTGGATCCGACTTTCTTGTGGGAACAAAATGTGCGCGCATTATTGAGCGCGAAATTTCTCGGGTACGAACAATGATCCACAGGAAATTCGTGGGATCTTTTTATCGGGAAATGTACATTGTTCCGTACGCAGTAAAGTTCATTCCTGGTTCTAACAAAGAGTCATAATGAGCGGAGACTTTAATGAATGGCGAGAGATATGTCTGACAATGATATTTATTTCCATTTTATAGTATTTAATGAAAAGAAATACTCAAAATGCAAGGATCTTTGCAGATCGGTGTTGGAGATGTGTCTGATACCGGAGAGGAAGCGGAATTAACACTTCTTATTCCTCTCTGAACATCTGAACACTGCTGAACACCGAGATACCGACGTCGGGAAAAGTAAGTTACTGTAGTTGAAGCTCCCATCACGCCATCTAAACAAAAATGTCTCAAACGTATTCATAGGCGCTTCGGATTGCCCATCTCATTATGACTCATAAGTGTACTGCTCGTGTGTACTGTGGTACTGTGTTGGGTGTACAATTTTTCGATTTAACTTTTTAAAGATAACATTAAAATATATATTAAGCTACCTAATGACAGGCTGCTAATAAATAAAACTACAAAAGTAATGTTATAATGTATGTAGTGCGATACATGAAAAATTAAATTACAAAATAACAAGATGTAAGAATATAAATACAGTAAGTACAAATTGTAATTTCTATAAACTATTATATGTGTTGGTTTCTTTTCTCTATATGCTTATTTATATATGTATTATAAATTAACAATATATATTATATTGCACTTTGTTTTAAGAAAATTCCAATAAAATGGGTGAAAAAACAGTTGTGGGAGGCATTCCAGTTGAATGTTTGACTGGAG
The DNA here is from genome assembly GCA_913789895.3 of Seladonia tumulorum. Classification (NCBI taxonomy): domain Eukaryota; kingdom Metazoa; phylum Arthropoda; class Insecta; order Hymenoptera; family Halictidae; genus Seladonia; species Seladonia tumulorum. Next base: position 24,448,785 of record OU565269.1, read on the forward strand.
AACCAGCAGCAATTTGGTCTGGTTGGCGTACATTAGGAGACAAGGAATTAGTTAGAGAAGCGTCTGCGAAAGGCACTCACATCAATCTAGCTTACAAGTGTATAGCTTTTCGACAAACCTGTTCCATTGAAGATGCTCAACATTATTTTAACAAAGAAGTGGAAATATGGATTACAGAACTCTTACAGAAACGTCAAATTTACAGAGCTTCCCATATATTGAAAAATATGGTATTTTAAAATTAAATTACAAATTTATAACATCTATTGTTGTTGACATTAACGTATCTTTCCTTGCGGTAGAAAAAGGATCCAGAGGAATACATATTCAAAGTCTGTGTACATTGCAAAGATTCAGCCTTAAGAAACTATTTAGCAGAGTATCTAATAAGTGTTGCACGTTTTGAACCCGAGCATATCGAGTCATGGAATATAATAAAATACCTTAAACAGTTCGAAGAGAAACATATGTAAGTTCCTTTAGTCCTACTAAGTTCAATTGAATGGGAAATTAATAAGTCATTTTTTTAGGATACAAGATGGTATAAGCTCAACCCTCTGTATAGAAAATATGATAAAAGTACCAGACTGTATCAAACAAGCATTATGCACAGAATTGTGTTTTTCTATAAGCGAACATAGTCTTTTAACAAATGTAACTAACATTGTGCTATGGGATTATTTGTTGTCAACTAATAAGATTGAAATGATCAAGTGTTGGATCGATATTCAATATAATGGTAGTTCAATTAAACAGTCAAATGATATCACCGAAGAGTTCAAATCTTTGTTTGCTACTATGAACATTGTATCAGATATGTATGAACACATTGATTCGTCAAATGCCAGTGATCTTGTAAAAGATTTGATTAAAAATCACTTGTGTAGGTGTGTCTTCATCTAGAATACGTAAATACGTACAGGGTGTCCTGTTACAATTTGTAGAAGAAGGAAATTTCAATTGTAAAAAGTTTATTTCACATTTTTACTTATTTTTGTTGTATAAACTGTCCTTTGCCAGCTGTAATGCCAATTATAGGATACCCTGTAGATAATCAAAATTTATTTAAACGCGTTACATATAGCAAATAATAAAATATGTTATATAAATGTATCAGGTATGGAATATTTGTACAAAAAGAAAAAGAGAATATAAAGTTAATGCTAGCGCGCATCTTTGGCAGTGCGATGACGTTATCGCAATTTGATACAGTACTGTCTCATAAAACGTCCAATATCGATAAGAGTGGATTTTTTGAAACTGTTGATAAAGAATTGCGCTTTGCGCGTTGCTTAAATGAAATTCACACCCAACGAGATGAAGACAAGGTAGTAAAACTCTTCAATGTATTGACAAAAATGTGTAACAATCAAGAACAGTTTGAAGATACTTTAATAGAAGCCCTGTTTGAAACGATTCATTATCTTTCCGATGATGTAAATGAGTTTTTAAAACAGAATTATTTAATAGTCTTACTACTAATATTTGTATACATATTTAAAGAAAATGTAGCAAATAATCAAAGCATTTGTACCGAAATGAAAGGAAGTATACTGAAAAATATATTTACGAGAAAAGACAATTTGCAAGTAGGTGCTTATAATATTTCCGATGAAGTCCTTCAAAACACATTGAAGCAAATACCAATTTTGCAATATATTATTGAGAATAAACCAAAAAAGGAGGCCACAATGTACGAATTATTAGATGGTTATAAGAATTTAAATGTGGAGCAGTTATTTAAATGGCGATTTAATAATGAACCAATGCCTCACTTCTCTAATGAAACTCTTGTCAAAAAGTATGGTCATACAGAATCATTAACATATGAATATTACTTGAAAGAAGCTCGTCCAAGCATGGCTATTCTTAGTTTAAAACAGTGCCAAGGGAAGCTTGTAAAAAGTGTATCTTCTAGAAGGTAAAACTGATTACGTTACAATTGATATTTTTATCTTTCAACAGTATTTACTTAAAATAGTTTCATTCTAGAAAATGTAAAGCAAGTCTTTATGCACACATTCTTGCTCTGCGGAATTTAGAAAAGCCAGAAATAGTCTGCAGTTGTGTCTCTTTTGTTGAAATGTTAAGTGTTAATTCAGAACATCTGAGACTTCATGTAACAGCGGCAAACTATATACAAAAGAAAATTAACGTTCCTATTGGTAATTTCAATAATCTTCTTCAACAAACAAACCATATAAATTTGCTTAATGAATCTTATTTTTCTGCTTGCAGGAAATCTGTTAGAAAATATAATATACGAAAATGAAAATGATCTGAAGACTGTACTATCCTACTTTGAAAGTAGCTTCCAGAATGATATCTGTGAAGATTTAGTTGAGAATAGTCAGCAATTCATAAACATGTTAAAAATATGGGATATTGTTGTGCGATTTGCGAGATCTCACAGTACTTCTTTACCCACGTCCTTCTTGAAATTTTTAGCCAGTCAAAATCACTGGTTTGAATTTCTTTTAGTTTGTCAAATTTTTTCTTATCCCATCGATCAGGTACTAATTTTTTGTTTAAGCGATTTTAAATACAAGACGTGAGACCAATGAATGAGAGTATACTACTTTTTTAGGTGCTAGATAATGCTAAATATTTTGAGGATGCAATTTTAAGGGAGCACTTGTTAACTTGTTTAAGTAACACACGACTTACAAAAGAACAATCAGCTATTTACCTTGATCAAAAGTTAAAGTCGCGAGATGTTAGACAGTCACTATATCATAAAGTTGGCGTTAAGCAAAGTGTAAGTAATAAACACACACACTCTATTACATGTGATGACATGTAAACATTTTAAAGAATTATAACGTACTATATCAAAAACAGGGATCACTTACTTCGGGTTCATCAGCATCCACAGACTCGAGCATATCCGATTCTTGTAGCACGTATGAATACACTATAAATGACAGTATTTGCACAGTAGATGATGATCTTTGGCTGATTATTCTAAAGTGTCATCAAAGTCCAGATCCTCCTGGTGCATTGATAAGTGCATCTCTTTTGACATTAAAACCATTTCTCACAGTTCTAGCAACCTGTTATGAGGTATGCATTTTCTACTGTTATTTTGTGTGTGTGTGTGTGTGTGTGTGTGTGTGTGTGTGTGTGTGTGTGTGTGTGTGTGTGTGTGTGTGATATATTTTCCTATTATTAACATTAGCGTATAAAGTATACTGTAATAAAGTAAAAATCTATTTTAGCCATCATCAACAGCAACATATTCTTATTCGTGGATGATAATATCAACTGCTGATGAAAATATTATTTCTGATTATAAAGATTGTTTAGAACAACAAATATGGACGGCGAATCATGTTTTTAATTTATTGAATAAAATGGTGATACATGGATACATCAGTACGCTCAGCAGAGCGTATAAAATATTTATGCCTGTATGTATATTTTACATAATATTTACATAAAATTACAAAATATTTAATGAATTCTATGTTATAGGAAAGTGTTTTTAATACGTATTTTGAATTTCTTTCACAATGTACACTTTATGGAGATTTCGAAGAGTGTGAACAGTATTTATTAAAATTCAAGAACCAATGCTTAACTCTTCGGAGCAATGTATGTTTCAAATGTTACTTATGTATTTCACATTTGAATATTATTGAAAAATAATAAAACATTAAAATTACAGAAAGCTATAGACTGGAATTGTTCAGATGGCTCATATTTGAACAACCTAGATTGGGTAACAATGGTTGCTGTTAAATGTATTCTTGCAACACTCGCATGCGATCTTAGAAGCACACATTTACAAATCGAATTTCTTAAAACGTTGATAAAATGTGATTTTTACGCAGATTCTCAAGGTACTACAATCTTCTGAATGTTAACATGTTAGCAAAAACAATTTAGCAACAACAATTTTCCGTATATTACAGTTTGCACACCAAATTTTCAACGTTTATTACAAATTGTAAAAATTCTGCAAAAGGCAAACATTGTGTTTAACTTTATGAATTGTACGATATCAGGCGATGTATTTGACTTCAATCCTGAAATTCGGAGATACATTGATGATTTATTACAAGCAGAAAGTTATGATAGTGCATTGGAACTATCAACTGTTGCGGATATAAACTCTTCAAACATAATATTAGCCCAGGTACCATATTAATATTATATGGTAGATACTTTTAACTTCCTGCTTTTAATTGAATAATATTTCTAGTATCGACATAAATTTGGCAACTACATACAAAGGAGAGACATGATTGAAAATGAATTTTGGATTGAGTGTGCACAAAATTTCGAGAAGCACAAGGTCCCATATGAAAAAACCGTTGAATTTTTTATTGAACATGCTGAAAAGGTTGCTTCCCATCAAGAAAGGTATACATTCTTTTAATCATTTTAAAACTTTGTATACTATACAAAGAATAACTAATAAATATATATTACAGATATGAAATACTACGTCTGGCTTTCGAAACATTAAAAAGTGTCGATACAGAACGGCAAAATGTTGACACATTAGAAATGGCAATGTGGAAATCATGTATGTTAGCGGATCTCGAGAATATACAATTTGGGAGTGGACCCCGCATTTTCAATAAATTAAAAACAGAATTATTGTCGGGATTGGATAAATTAGAATTCAGTTGTACTTTAAATGAACCATGCGAAAAAAGTGCTGCCGAGAAACTAATTAATAAATTAATTGATTTAAATAAAATAGATACTGCGTTAAGAATCAGTACTATTTTTAATTATAAACATAAGGTTCGTTATATTAAGTAATAGTTGCACAATTTAAGAAATTCTTGAATTAATACTAACAAAATTATTTTTTACACATAGGATCTAGAAATTTTAATGTTATGCTTGAGCTTGGTAGAAGGTGAAATAACACCAAATGATTTAACTGTTGACCAAAAAAATCTTTTGAAGGATCTAAATAAGACTAAACAACAAAAATATGGTACCTTCAAACATCGTGGTTTGCAAAGATTTTCGTCCTGTTCATCTTGTAAGTTTCATATATATATTCTTGTCATAATAAATTAACAAATGTTTATTTAATATATTTGTTTATTCTAGTGACTACTTCAACGAGCTTGTCTGACATAAGCAAGCATAAAGATGTAAATTATCAGAATATGCAAATGGATTGTTTATCAACCTTGCAAACGTTACTTAAAAGTCTAGAACATGGACAAGATGTATGTTTAAAAATCGTATTATATTATAAATTGGCGATGCAACTAGAGAAAAGTTACTGTTTCCTATTAATGTTAAATGATCCTACTCAATTTTTACAAGAAATTGCAGAAAGTAATATTGAGAACAAATTAGACATATTTGTTGATATAATTACAGCATACAACATAAATAATGACACTGTTGCAACATTTTTGGCGGAAAATATTACTGCGAATATTGGGCGCGCCATAGAAGGTATATGACGACATAAACGTAGTATTCTACACAAGACAACTGTGAATTTCTAAATTTCACAGATGGCGAAGAAGGTAATATTTACCTTTGGGGGTGTTGTATAAATTCGAATTTCCGCGTAATTATGGAATTATGCAATGATGTTCCACTTCTTGGTTATCAACTTTTGAAAAGAGCAAATAGATTGCTTGGACATTCCCCCTCTCAAAAACGTAATGATACTATAATAAAACATAATTGTAAACCCAAAGTATTATATCTGTTACATAACTTTTATTTTTATTATTCAAGTGTCCACTCTGAAGATGATCGTTGAGTTATTAATACGATCTCATGATTGCTTTACAACTTCTTGTAACATGGAAGGAATAGCATCGATATTACGTAAATGTCAGAATCTTGCTAATGTTTTGCAAAATCAGAAACTATGGACATTATTGGTACGTCATTAATAGACTGCGGACTTTATGCAAAATAAACATTTATTGCAACATATAGGAGCTTTAAGGCGTTTTAACTTATGCGTTAACTCTGTCGTTTTGACTCATTAGTCGCAAAAATAATACAACAGTATTTTTAAATTCTTGGAATATTTTCACTGTTTTGAATTTGATTTATTCATTTTTGGCATAAATGCATAAAATCCGCAATCTAGTTATTATTGTACTATTATACATAATACAATGTTAATTATGTATATTACATAATCATTGCACAGTAATATATATTATCTGTACCTAGGTGCGACTTGTAACAGGTGTTGGTCGTTTTACAGAAATGAATTACATATTTCAAATTTTAAAGGAAAATCATCAATTTGAATGCTTACTTGGAAAAGGATTGGATAAGGTTCCTAACATGCTAACATTTTAATCTAAAGTATATATGATCGATGAAATAAATTATGAAATGTATTGTAGGTACCTGGGTTGAAAATAGCACTCCTAGAGTTTTTAAAACGTTCAAGTCCTCAAAACAAAGATCTGTTTACTCTTGTGGCATTACATTTCCAATTATACCATGAAATGGCTGTTATGTGGGAGAGTGAAGCGAAAGATATAATCAACACATTAGTATCATATGCAACAAAAGATCATGGAAAACTACAGAACTCTACTCAACAAGAAATAAAGTTAACTAAAACAGAACATGTTCAACAGCAGCTACAGTTAGCCGTTTTAAATTTTACTTATGCCACACAATACTATTTGCGGGTAAATTTACATTTGATAGTAGACAATAAAATAATTTTTAGTATTAACGAATCGATAATATATATATGTTTGTATATTAATATAGGAAAAAACATTAAATCTTGCTAATTGGTGTTCGAATCAAGCGCAATTGGTTGGCTTCCAACTTTCACTTTTTAATGCAGTGTCCAATAATCAACAAGTGATTTGTATTCTTAATTTAAAGTCTGAGGATATTGACAGAATATTATGTCATACTTTAAATTTCTCTCAAGCTCTTATTGTTATACACGCATATAATTTTCCCGTGGATTGGACTAATCTAATATACAATCATTGTATATTGAATGGAGAAACAAAATATTTAAAAGATTTTATGACTGTGGAGAAATTAACTGCCAGTCTAGTACAAGATTGTGCACGCAGGTATTGTGATCGCTTTTAAAATAAATTAACAAACATACTAACACATTGTCAACTAATTTGAATTTAATACAGGTACCGATTAGAGGAGGGTATTACGCATACAATGACAGATAATATGAAAATGTTGATATCTGAATTATCGGACATAGAATGTAAATACATGTTAGCAAGTCAGTTAGGATTTAAAACTATTGTTCAATCAATGCTCAATAATCCTATGATAGTTGCATATCTCAAAGATACTGTATGGAAGAAAGGCTATAGCATGACTTGAATATTCCAAATTGCTACAGTCATATAATTTTTATATAGAATTTGAATAAACTTTAATAATACACACATGTTAGGAAGTTTCTTTAATAACAAATAACTTTCATACAAGTGTATGGTTTTTTATTTTTATATAAATAAATATATTTCTATATTATATATGTATATATAATCTCTGTTTTGAATTTACATGTAATACACAGAGCGTCCGACTGTACATGAATATTCTAAGAGCTTATTCTACAAAGTCAAACAAAGTAAAAATCATGACTCCAAAAAACCAAGCTGACATCACAGCACACTTGATTATCATATACAGTTGAACGCTCTGTATATTCAATGCCATGACATACATATGTGTATTTATAATCCAAAGTATATATAAATATTCATTTATTTAAAAAGAGAATCTATATCTTGTGCCTCATAGCAGAATGAAATAACTGATTTCAAGCAAGAATTATGACATACAAAAACGCACGATTTAAACAAAACAACTGGCATAGAAAATCCGATAAAGTGTCAGTTTCTAAATTAGATGCGTATATTAGAAAGTACGAAAAAAAGTTTGGAAAAATATCATCGTTAAATGTTTTACCAAAAGAACGAATAAAGATAATAGAATTGACACAAGAGTTAATCGACTCTATTGAGAAAGAGGAGAGAAACAAACAGCAAGGTATGAACCCTGAATGTTTTAAGTATCATGTAGAATCTTCATTCTTCTGCTTCTGTTGTAGCATTCGAAATACTTAAGGTATCTAATGATTTGATGAAGGAAACAATATCTAAATTGCAAGATTCAATGAAAGTATATAAGGAAAGTGTAAGATCAGAAATCGCAAAATTGGATAGCTTAAATACAGATCGACTTTTAAAAATTAATTACATGTGTATATAAATTACAAATGTTGTTAACTTTATATGATAATTAATAATATTGTCAATATTTTGATAAAATTTTGTATCCCATCTCAATTGCAACTCCAAAAATATTGACCTTTAAAATTTTATGAAAATGATAATAAACTAAAAACATAGAGTTGAGATTCAATTTAAAATTTTATTTTACAATAAGACAGAGTGTGTAATACTTTATTATTTGCATTGCAGTAGAAATTGCAATACAAATTACAGTAAAAATATTTATAAAAAATTATTTAAGTAATAAAAATATAATCTTCATACATTTTATTTGATATTACCTTTTTTTTCTTTAATTATTATTTTCACGTAAATACAAATATTGTCAGTGTCATATTTTCTCAAATTATAGATATATACAACAATTTTTCAACTCTTCCTAATTTATTAAAACAATGTTATAGATGTACTGTTTCTACATTCGATCGACGTTTTAAGCAATTTGTGTTTACATCATATGTATCGACTTTCCTCTTTACATTCATGGTTTCCAATATTGGAGTATTTAATTCCCTTTGCAAATTTTCAGCCATATGAAAATCGCAATGTTCGCTATATCTCGATAGAGTAATCATTTGATAACACTGTGAACATTGTTTTGAAGGAACATCTATAGTACTAGATAGATCTTTTTTTACTAGGAAGTTATAGATACCATTATTATTTTTTGCTTTAGATGTATTACATTTGGACCTACTTTTTGTTTTTGAATTCTTTATTAAACTTTCTTTAGTATCTTTTTTAGTTTGTGCTTTCATATATAATTTTGCTTCCTCTTGCAACTCTGTAGGTAACAAACTAACTATACTAGGGTCAATGTCATTTAAATCAGGAAATATTTCTTGCAATTTAATAAGATCTTGTACATTATTAGTTTTATTATTCTCTCGTGTATCTGCACTAGATGAAGTTTGCTCCATTTCAACTACGTTAATATATTTTACCTGATCGGAATAAGTTCGTATGTCAGAAACAACGTTATCGTCTGTCTTAAGATCACTATTCTTATTATTTACATGTACTTCGTTTTCGTAAACATTACGATCATGTCCAAATTCAATTTTCTGCGCACCATTTTTATTTAAATTATTATGTACAATACTGATGTTTTCTTTCTCGTTTAGCTCGATTAATGCAGCTTCAGGTACACATACATATTTCGGTTTCTTATCTTTTGGATTAAAAACATTCATAAAGAAAGATTTCTTAAACTCGTTTTGATCTATAGACTTGTCAAATTTTGAACTCGTCTTTGTCATTTCGAAAAGTGTTTTTTTATTGCTTTGATCATTCAATGAATTAATTAAATTATTTAATCTTCTAGAAGTAGGTGATGAATCTGTTTTTGTGTTAGGAATTTGTTCATTAAATTTTGCGTTAGTTTTAACATTATATGCAACACTCTTTACTTTGCTACTCCATTCATTTTCCATTTCAGTGGTCCTTTTCAATGACCGACTATTGTTCGTTTTTAAAGATTCTGTTCGAACACATATCTTTTCTTGAGATTCTGAGTCTTTTACTTTAAAAAAGTTCTTAAAGTTTTCGGTACCTTTAGCTTGAACAAATTTGCCAGCCGAAATTCCTAAATACGCAATCGGACATTGCGTAGATTTGGTTATAATATTTACACAACGAGCCGCCATGTTTTCTGATTTGTACGAATTTAAGGTACACGAACGAGATTGGGATATAGTAGTTTTGTTTTGGTAATAATGATAGCATATTGTGAATAATGTCGCTCGTCGCTCGTTCTCTTCTTGATCTTTCTCAAGACGTTCACAAACTTCGGCTGATAATTCATTAGCCCAATGTGTTAACTGTAAAAAATATTGTGTATTTACATATGCGTATGTTCTATATACATTATTTACAATTTAGTGCTTAACTTACAACATTTAATGAAGTAATGGCTTGTTTTCCTGGAAATTTTTTACATGCCCCAATTGATTTTGTTACAAGACGCATAGTAACAGGTTCATTATCTATACCTCGTGCAATATTATATAACCACAATCTAAACAAAAATATATACTTTCACAATGTATCAATTTGAAAATATTAAAATAATGATATAACATACCCTGTTTTTTCGTCGAAACGTTTTTGTAAATATTGCAATGAGTATTGCAATAAGTCACCCATAACATTACAATTAAGTGATTCAATGACAACATCTCCAAATTTTCCACCAAGATTCCTAACTTTTTTAACTGGCAACGTGGAATAAAGTGTTGATATAGTACTTGGCGGTAATATTGTTTGGCGGTTTGGTTTATGTAATCCGCATGCTAATTTAGCTAATATCTAAAGACAATGCATGTTTAGCATATGTATTCAGTACATAAGAAAACTACTGAATCATCTTACTTTATTTTGTGCTATGCCAGCAGAGCATTTGAATCCAGTCTTCGTAAGTATATCTGCTCTCAATTCTTCAACTATTACGCCAGCTATAGCAAGTTTCTGAGCTTGTATGTTTTCAGATTCTTCAAAAACATCTGACATCCAACTTTTTAGACCTCTGATTCTTTCTTCTAAAATTGTAATAGTAGAATTAAGTTAAATATAAATTTTACTTTATGTGAATCTTTCTCTTACCCTCATCATTCTTTCCAACTTCTGAAAATCCCACAACAAACGTATTGGAAAGTTGAATTGCTAATTCTTCTGGGGTAGTAAAATTTGTAGATATTCTTTGCTCAACAATATCAGTAATATCTAGATATGCTTCGTCTATGCTAGCTCGTTCTATTAAACTGCAATGTTTTCTCATAACGTCGATAACATCACGACCAGCGCTTCTATACCTATTTAAATGATTGTAAATTCAGAAAATGGGTAAGACTTGGTATATGCAGGATTCATGTAGTAGTAGCGGTAGTTTTTCACGAATATCTTGAAAACTATTCATTTACGCTAAAAAGTTCATCCGAAAAATGCAATAATATTAACCATTTTAGTGCAACGCAGTACGATCGCGCGTAGTGCGAAAACAGTTCAGAAAACAGTGTGATTGCATCTTGGTACTACAATTTGGCATGGTTTTTCAAATGATTCCTGGCACTAAAACGGTTAAAGAAATTTCATAAAAGTTGTAATTCTTTGGCAAACCTTGAAGTATCTGCTTTCCCACGAAGACATGGTACACTAGCTAAAATTAGATTTGGACATTTTTCCTTTGCTTCTCCACCCCTCATGTGTCTTGTAATACCGTATTCTCTTGCTTCATAGTTGACTGCAATTATCCTAATTACAACCATATTAGTTTTCATTAAAGTAAAATCAAATCATTGTTATCGTAATTTATATTGATTCTGAAATTTTACCCTCCCAACTGCCACTGATTATATTGTACAACAGCAAGTGGTTTTCCATAATTTTCTGGTTGAAGTTTTGTTTCCACTTGACAGAAGAAACAGTCCATATCAATTAAAACGATGATTCTGTTGTTAATTGAGCTCGCCATTATAAAATTATTGTGTACATATACGTTTAGTATTCAAATTTGGTGCGATAGGTTAGAAATATTTCTGGTGTTCTTCCAATTCTGTTTACATGAATTTTTTATGAATAACATAAGTTTTTTCTGTTTGCAATGGCAGAAACATTATTTATACTTTATATGTACTCAAAACATTGTCACCAACTGTTACAAATACAAAATTTATTCATGAGTAACTAATACTGTTAGTAAACAAACAAGAACTACATATGTATGTATACGGTTCACACTTCCTTCAAGAGGCCACGAAATCCAAACGAAGTCTACTTGTGCCGTGCCTAGTTTGCTGTTCCTAAAATTATTTTATTGTGTAAAATTAAACTATATACATAACACGACATAATAATCAGAGACATCTTTAGTCATTGCTGCCACTATGTATGTAACAACTTCACCTATGAACAGTGGAACAGAAAAATTTCACATTAACCAAATCGAACAGCGGGGAATCGTCACCATCAATAATATAATAAATAAAAAGTAAAAATTGTTTTCATAAATGTTTCTCGGACAGGCTTTACTTGGTTTACCATACTTTTTATACGTATCAATCGTTAAATTTGAGAGAGCGCTGATTATTTTATGAATTATTGAAATTACAGTTTACAGATGTCTGTCAAGTTTTGGAACACTTAAATTGCAGCAAATACAACGTAAACGCGTTTTTTTCGCAGTTTCATTTATCATTTTGTTTATATACATTATTCGAGGTGTGAAGTAGTAATATTCGTGTGACAATGCCAAGTAAAAAGAAAAAATACAATGCCCGTTTTCCAGCCGTGAGTATCAAAATAACATGTATATTTTGGAAAGAGAGTTTCTCCGAGAGTATTGAAATTTTACGTACATTACACGATTATGATTTTAATAAGAACAATACATTAATTAACAATGAAGTTTTTTTATTCTGTAAAAGAGTAAAAGAACGTAAATAAGTATTTATGCAAAAACCATTAAATGTACATAGTTAACCTAAATCTGTATTCTTTCATTAGGGACGAATTAAGAAAATTATGCAGACTGATGAAGAAGTTGGAAAAGTTGCACAGGCGGTGCCAATTATAATTTATATCCTTTTAAAGTTAATAAATAAAAAATGATTTGTTTTCAGAATTATATATATTATATAATATATGTCATATATTTATATTTATATTGATAGTTATTTGATTAGCGCATGCTATTCTTTTCAGTTCTAAATTCCTTAACTATGTATATATACCTAGAACATTAGAGTTATTTGTACATTCGTTACTTACAAAAACTATGCAAATTACTAATGCCAAGAATGCCAAAACATTGAGCCCATCTCATATGTACGTATAACAATATAAAAAAACTTTAACTGCAATATTATAAGCATTTGCATGTTGTAAACTCTTTTTTTACATTTATTTATAGGAAACAATGCATCCTGTCAGAAAGCCGCTTTGATTTTTTAAAAGATTTAGTGAAGTCATTACCAGATATTTCAGGACCTGACGATGAAGTACCTACACCACCATTAACACCTGCTCCAATAATTTCAAATACATCGAATACATCTGTTTCTAATCCAGTGTTAAGACATTATGAAGTAGAGTAAGTATTAATTAGAATAATTGTCGTTTGAAATTTTAAATGCATTGTCAAATTTTTTCTACAGATTCCAAAAACAACATATGGGCTTAACTGCTGAAGTAAAAGTTGAACAAAAATACTCAAACGATAATGGAGGAACAGGAATGCATAATTCTGGTGTTGTGAACCAAATCGTTACAAATACATCTGTTTCTCAGGTTCCAGAATTTCAGATATCTGTGCCTACATCATTTCAAATTAGTCAACCAAATTTTTATACTGAAGTTAACCCTATGAATTTGAGTACAAACACATCCAGTGTCAGTGCGAGCAATCCACCAACATCAAATTTTGCTCATACTGCCAATCTGGACGAAGATTATGATACATAGTTACTGTATTAGTAACATTAGGGACACAAATTCATATATCATCAAATGTAAAACAGTTGTACATGTGTTTGCTCGATAAATATGGTAAATTTTCATTTAGACTATCACAGGCACATTAGAATATGTAATTTACATTAATCGAATAGTCTTATTATATGTACATGCTTAGACAGCTGTAAATTTTTATATTTTTATATCTATTCTATCAATAATAACAAATATTTTGTTAAAATTAGTTCAGAAATAGTATATTTGATAATTTTAAATATTTTATACTGCTAAAAGTGCTCATATTCCTAGTACTTTATTTTAATGTATACATGTGTATAGTAGTCATAAATGTTAGAATTTAAACAACTGTTACATACTTCGATACATATTTTGATTAGTGCTAGTTTATAGCAACTAGTATTCATTCAATTGTGCAGATAATATATTATCCTTATATATATTTACGCAGGTACAAATATTATTAGTTACTAAGAGTGTAATTAGCTTTATGTTTTGTAATTGTGTAATGTACCTAATTTAGTTCATATACATATATATTAGAATGTTTATCATGTGCAACACAACATATATAGACTAACGAGCTTTACAAATAAGATTTTTTTACATCTGTATACATGTATGTAAGGTACACAATTTTTATAAAGGGAAAGCTAGCACATAATAAGACATTTTATATATGTTAACACTTAAGAAAATTGGTTTAAAAAATTTAGATTGTCAAATATTTCTCACTGCAAAATGCATATAATAATTTCTTTATTAGATAACTTTTAAAATTCTTTAAATTTCATACAACATTTTGTAACACGAATGTAAGTTGCAAAGTTTAACGTTACATGCAAATAATGTTCAGTCCATTTTACTGAAATTGTTAGTTTTGACACTTGAAATGTAAAAAAGAACTATGACAAAATGGATGATTAAATTTTATAAAACAATTTGCAATATATATTTCATTTACACAGATTACAAATACCAATTACATGACCTTAAAATAGTATTTGTGCGATATGGAGTAGTGAAAAAATAAGCATTGTTTATGTGAAAATAAGTAACAAATATGCAGAATAAGGTGTATATGTTGTATATACACTCTTATATCACTGATTTTTTGTTTTATAAATAACTTGTAAAAGATAATTTAAATCTGATAGATGAAATACTTAGAAAGTTTGTAGAAAATTCATTTAAGTATATCGATTATTGTGTTTTTTTTTAATAAAACTCGACTAGTTTAATATTGATTAAAAACAAAATCAAATTACATGCATTTTTGTATATTTAAAGATTATCAAATGGGGACTGAATTTTAACAAGAGGAAGTTTTTAATTAAATTAATTTTTTATCAATATATTAAAGGCGACAAAAAACGCTTCTTACAACTTTTTATACTTCTATATAAAGGTAAACTTAATATCTTACCTTTATTTATCTTATATATATTTATTTATATTATGTAAATATTATAAGACTGACTGAAAACTTCTTCTTTCAAAATTGATGTGTATATATTATTTTTACTGTATATATTTGTAAATAAATACTGATAAATTTATTATTAATAAGTTCGTTAGTTGATATTATAGTTACGATGTGACTGGTGTATATAAATAATATTGAAATTCTGTAATGTCTTTCCCAAAAAAGATTTATGCCTTGGAAGCAATAAAATGACAATAGATTGAAAAATATTTTTAATGAACTTTCCTATATTTAAGGACAATAGTGAGTAAAGTTTTGTTACAACTATCTAAACAAGGATTGGCAGCAGATTTGCAGCAGAGGTTGATTAAAATCTGTCATCAAGTCTATATGCCATCTAGCGTCGGTTTCGGTGATTAATTAACATAACCTGCAGCACAGACGAGGTATGTATGTACAGTAAATTCTCATTATAAGGACTGAGCGTCAGAGAGGAAATGTATATGCAGTTCTTATAGTCAGGCAATCGGATATAATAAATTTATCAGTGATTTCACATATTTTCCGTATTTTTCTTGTGTTTTGTTTATATTTCGCACATGTTTTGCGAATATTTTGAGCATGTATCAGGAATTGTAAGGGACATACTGTGTACGTATTGCATATACACATAGGTTAAATTATTGTGTTGTATTAATATTATTCTACTAACAAATTGCTTGACACAACATTGTAAACTGTATATCTGTATCAAGAACTTGTAAACATATATAGTTTTATATATAATTATTACATATACATTTGGTATTTACAAACTGTTTCAGGGAAGAAAATTGGGATTGCAATCAAATATAAATATATTTATATGTACATATACATATATGTATGTGAGAAAACTTTATAAAGATGTTCTCTTTATTTGAGAAAAATTGTGTCTTTTATTTACTTTATGAACAAATAATTACAATTTCTTGTTATTAAATTAGGAATTATCTCGACTAACATCTTTTTCTGTAAAATGGATTTATTGGACTTGGTATAGGACTTGCTTTTAATACTCCTACTAATGGTTTCTTGTTCGCATCATACGGAATTGATGGACTTCTTTGAACTTGAAGAATATATTCAGATGTATGTTGAGCAGTATTTCGTTGAAGAACGATTTTCACTCGTTTTTTCATATTCGAAACACCATTTATTTTAGTTTGTTCTGGTACTTTATGTTCTATTTCCTGCAATAAATATGTATGTATATACTAGTAAGAGAGTTATACTTAATATTTGTGTTTTCTTTTTCTCTTAAAAATGAAAATAAATATAAATATTACAAACGTACATTCTTTTCTTTTCCCATTTTTTTAAACACCGGTAACATCCATGCTGATAGTTGTTTAGGTGTATTCTTCTTTTGAAGATTATCACTTCCACTTGACTTTTTTATCGTCTTTGAACATGATTCTAAACTGTTATCGATTAAAGTTGCCGGCGTAGATACAATTGTATTATCTGAAACGTCCCATTGGTTACAAACTTTGACTTTCGTTTTCCTTTCAGCCTGTGTAATATTGGCAGCTGCAATTTTGTTCTTCTTTAGTTTCGTCTTTTCACATCCATTAATATCCTTAATTACTTGAAATGAACCGTTTTTTACTTTACAATTATTATCTTTTATATCTACTTTACAATTGTTTAGTTTTTCCTTTTTAACAGATTTCTTTCCTTGTGATGTAAGAGTATATGTATCTGATATTTGTGAATTAATTTGTTCTTCGCTATAGGTGGTTGTTGTTGTTTCAAATTTCTTTTTTTTCTTTTTGTTTCCAGTAGTATCTGTTTTTGTACTGGTATTTTCATCATTATTACCTTCTGATTCTTCTCCACTAAATGTATTCTTTTCATCCTCTATCAATTGTTTATTTTTGCTCCTCTTACGTCTTTTAGAGGTTACATCAGAATATAATTCCTTTTCGAAATTCAGAAAACGTTTTGCAGCTAATTTTGTGTCTGTATCCTTCTTTCGTCCATTTGGAATATATATCTTCTGAACACCAAGGGGCATTCTACCTTCCGACAGTTGCATAAATCTACAAATGCAATTTATTGAAATGTGTCAGTTTTTTCATGTGCCTAGAAATTATACCGTTTTTAATTTACCATTACTTACTCCTTAATGAGTCGGTGTAGTTGTCTACGTGATTTTGTCGTTGATGAAGGATGATACTTATATTGTGTTAATAGTGTTACAATCTTTTTAGGATTGAAAGGTATTTGTGGTAATTCAACATCTACTCTCCCAGCTCTTGGATCTAATACCTTTTCTATATCACTTTGAGGTATTTCTTTTATTTTAGCTATATCGCTGCATTCTGATTCTTCATCAGATATTTCAATTTTCTCTATAGCATCTATGGAATTACAAGGAAAACCAGCCTACGCATGTGCAATTCATATTACTATCTTAATAAATATTATACATCTTCGACCTATTAATTAACAATCCTTAATTAAAATTTCCATACTATTAATGTATAGTAATAATAACAGGAAGACTTCATTTTTTACAAGTATTAGTTTACACTTATGCAATGTTATACATTATATAAGAAACAAGACTTTTTGAAAAATTATCGTGTTTTATTTCCATAATCGTGTTACTAATTTGTTATTCAAGATATAATTTCGAATCTTTGCAACTTTTACTATGTTAATATTATTTTATAAGTGATCGAAAGTCTATTCTCTCAAAGGGTATAGTCGGATAAGATGGTGAAAAGTATCCCCAAACTTTGGTCACACCATTTGATAGGACCTCAAAGAAAACCCTATGCAGCAAGTTTCAGTCGCCAGCACTACCACAAGGGTAGTTATTTGGTGAACGCGGTTTTAACGAATTATGCTCTATTTCTTCTGTTTTGCTCAAACGAATTACGAAAAAATTCATGAAAATTCTGTCTAACAGCACACACGATTGTGAATTTTTGACTGCAAAATCGATTTCTAAAAAATTCCAGAAATTTCTATTATTATACATTAATAGTATACAAAATTATAATTCATGATTGTTAGTTAATAGATCGAAAATGTAGAACATTTAAATAGTTTTGCATTTAAATAGTGATTGAAAAACCTCTAATACTCACATCTTTCCAGGCTTGAAATTTTTCCATATAATCCATTCCAACATCTGACTGAAAGATTAAACATCTAAAAATATGTCTCATGACATGCCTAATTTGTCGTTCATCATCCATTATTATAAAGTATGAAACAAATGGCTGTATAAGTTCTGTAACTACGTCTTCAGGTATGTCTCCACTACTAATCTATAATGATAAATTATTTAGCGTATAATGCTCCTCTTTATAAACATAAATTTTAAAAAATGATGATACCTTTGATAATTCTTCTAAAAATACTTCTGTTATATGCATATTAAACCCAAGACATATTTTAGGATCTATAAACAGCTTTTCAAGTATTTCAGAGAGGCCTTTAACCCATTCTATGTCCCACGATCTTTCTTTACATTTTATGAAAGTTTGACGAATCATTCGTCTTACTAGCTATAAAGAAACACACACAAATAAATAATCTTATTACATAGTCAACCAACGTAAAGAGAACAAAAATATGTTATTCAGCTTACTGTACAAAATTTGTCGAGTCTGTATTGATCTATACCAAACCACTCTGTACCTATTGTTCTTAGAGCACATATAGTATAAAGCAATACTAAATCTTTAATGTCGAAACAATGTACAATTTTACTAAGAGATTCTGCTAATTCTTCCTGGACTAAAGGCTTATCGGACATCCACATACAATAAAATAATCCTTTCCATAAACGTGTGAAATCTGCCTCTGTAAATACTAATGTCCAGATATATATATTGTAATTTTATATATTTATATTGTATACTAGTAAAAAATAGATAAAAGTATTTAAAATATATAGAACATAATGGTTTACTTAATTTCAATTCTGATAAATTAATTTATAAAAGTATTTTTTAGATATAAATACAAATTTACATGAATATAATATTTTATAATATGCCATCTTAGTGTTTAGCAATGATAGCAAACCACTGAGTTCACACTCCTCAACACATTGCTGTATACGTAGTGTGACTTGAAATAAAGGAATAGTTCAAAATTATGTAACTGATAATTTGATCAACAACGGATAACGAAATGTGTATACAAAGGTTGACTATACTAAATTTGATGGATCCCCATATCCAAACTGTGTGATATTAAACTTCGACTTGTTACGCAATTTTGTTATTAAAATGCTGTTTTTGTAATTCCAAAAACCTAACAATATTCTTAAAATTACAATTAAACTTAATATAAGTACACGTTTATGTGAATATCTGAAGATTATTAATTAATACAAATATTAATTTAGTACAAAAATTTTGTTCCGTTGCTATATAAGAAATACAGAAGTTTTAAATTATAATTAATGCAATTCACATTACCAAATGAACTTTTTGACCGAACTGTCAACCATTTCCTTAAATTTTTAAGTACTTTATCTCGAACTCTTTTATCGTTACTTGACAATAATCGAGCAAATTTTATTTCTTGAGCAATTACGAGTGCTTTCCCATTTTTAGTGTTTTCTATACTCGTTTTTTCTTGTCGTTTCTTATTATCTAATATGCATTTCGCAGACTTTTTTAGCGGTGCACGTGTGCGTCGTTGCGCTTTTTTAACCGCCATTCGTAAAAATAATAACAAAAAGTAATACAGTATCTCAAACGTTTGATGTTTTTTGTTGTTTTATTTTAAATTGTTCACTTCCAATGTATATTTCTTTTGTGCGTATACATGTTTAAATAATGCGAATTTCTAAATTCCGTTTCACTCTCAATAAAAGACAACAAAACACAAACATAGGTTACGACGATTCTTAGACTATGGTCTACGCCTTAGATCATATACACTTATAGACCCGGCATACATATAGGAGGGTGATGCCCACTTGGACGCCGTTCGTTTGGACGCGTCCCGATTGGACGCGTTCCTTTTGGACGCCGGGCCGATTGGACACATTTACAGAATTTAAAAATCGCCGTATCTCCTAAACCGTGCGCCCTAGACAAAAAATAACGAAATTTTTGAAAGACTTTACAGAAAGCATATCACCCCGGCACTACCCCTTAGGCCTATTCAAAAGTTGCTTCGCCACCCCTAACGGTGGATAGGGGAAACAAATTGGCTAGTAGTTTCAGCGTTTCGCCGCTGCACGAATTGGCGCTATTTTCAGATTTTCCGGAGCAAATGATTCTTTCCGAATTTCTCACGGTACCTTATGTCGAGAGCGGCAAGAATCATTTGTGGATGAATAAATGTTGAACGAATACAACAATAACAAATATATCGCGGTAACAGTACACTGAGAAATTTCTTTTTCAAACATCGACTTCTACACATACTGTTTTAACATATTGACTGCCATGTCACCCATATGTGGGTGACGGAATTATTTGTCCAAGTTTTAAAATGAATTTTTACGTTAATATATTAATTCTTCCAAATTTTATTAGGATCTGTAACATGCAAGAAAGTTGAAGAACTACAAAATATCATTCATTTATCTTTTATCTTGTATCTTGTATGGCGGTCGCGGTGTGGGTAGTCTCATTTTTTCCCGTATTTTCCAATTTCCGGCCAACTTTTCCAAACTTTCTTTGCGTAAAAACCTAATTCGGACTACAACGAACATTAAAAAAAAAAAATTAGCCAAATCGGTCCAGCCGTTTTCACGTGATGTCGTGACCAACGAACAGCATTTGATTTTTATTATATAGACTATATTTTAGCTTCAAATGACATTAAGAATCCGTGACGAATTGAAACGAGTATGAATGAAACTTTGGTAGCATAATAAAGCGGTCCCCGTTCTCAAACCACTCGAGGGGTTGGGCGTGTATAATTCGGGACAGGAATAGAGCTCGTGTAATACACGCATGTACAAAAAGAGACCGTCGTATAGTCGAGCGATGCGACAGAAAAACCGATTACGATGACGGGAGAGTTGATTCCCCCGTCCCTGAAAATAAGGAGGTAGAAAATAAGCTGGAAGGCGAGAGGAGTCGCGTCGCTACAGCTGCCCGTGGCGAATCCGTTTTGAACCCCGTGTAGGGGTTGCGTGCACCCCCTCGATCCAACGCAGTCCATCATCCTCGTCGCTGACTTGTCAACCCCATTAAGTTATGAGTAGGCATGTGCGAATATTTCGGGAGTTTTCAACTCCTCGACCCTCGAATTCGATTCGCTCTTTGTAATGCTTAGCCGTCTTGAGCACCTGACGCGGCACCGAAGAGAGTGTGCTATATGTTATTATACATTGAACCTTTACGCAACTATTTGTACATAATCAAAATTTTGAGTTTACTTTTGTCAGACCACGGCCACATTTCTACCGATCAATGTGCTTCCTCATTTTCTTGTTTTGGATCAGCAGAAGGACCGGAATCATTGTAACAGTCAACACATGTTTTTCAAAACCTATTCGACAAAAAAATAAGTATACGAATCATGTAATTACGATCAGTTTTACGTAAAAAAATAATTGATGTACTTCCAGTAACTGAGAAGTATCTGTGCAAAATCTTAATATAAAAACTGTAATGGTTCTTCTAAAAAAAATTCCGGAACATTGATGAAAAAACGGCCTCGAAAACCAGAATACCCCCTTAAATGGCTGATTGCACGAACAAACACCTATGCACGTATCTACTATTAAAAGATTTGAACGTTTGCTGTCATATTTCGACATTGCTTGCGACTTGCTTGGTCCCATCGCTAGCATTAACGTGGCCGGCCTCCGTGCTCCTATGAAACTGATTGATTACGTTGGCTCTCTCTACGGCCCGTCGCTGGCCCGATATCGTGGCCCTCCGTCTCGTTTTGTACCGCGCCGGTGAAAGGGAAGCCGCAGCCTTTTCAACCGCGCGATGTTGCTCACTTTTACTTCGCTCCTCCTATTCGTAGACCCACCGCTCACTGTTGTCTTTGATGTTACTGCGAGATCGCCGACTCTTTTGCCACTGTGCGCTCCCGATCTCTCGTTGTACGGATACTGCGTCCCTCCGCGGAGCAATGTCCGCTCCGCGGATAATGGAACGAGTCTAATGCGGACGCTCTTCACGTCAAAATACGAGCGATGCTCTTTTCGTTTTTTGTTAACGCGACAGTGATCTTGGAGTTTTGCTCCGGTTGATTTCCCCTGTAGCTCGCTTCTCGTGCCAAATCTCCTCGATGTATAGCCAATACGTCTCTACGAATTACTACTACTTTGTGCTTCCAGTGACGCCGATGTCATTGCTTTGCAACACGTAGAGTTGTAACGCGTAAACAGTAGTCACTCGATAGACGGTAGCATTCTGGAAAATACTGGCCAGTGGTGCGCTTTGGACAAAAAATGGCAAAAAAATCTCCGTAACAACGATCCATCGGTCAAATCTAACGGAATGGATCTTACATACATACCAAATTGATCGACATTCGCGCGGAACAGAATATAGTTCACCCCAGCGCTAGTTAATATTCGCCCGGTTCATCACAGTGCATAAAAATAGAAATGCAAGCGGTTACGGGCCAGGATCTGACCGAGTGCAGAGCAAGATGAATGCGTACGTGTGCGTGTGCCGACGCGACGCGACGCGACGCGACAGATACAAACGTTAGTTGTAACGCTGAAACGTTACGCCACTGACGAACGCATTGTGCCACCGTGGCGTGTAAACGAGTCACGCTGCGTCACGTTTCGGCTCGCCATCGTCACAGCCCTTCTCCTTTTGTCCGTGCGCCCCGCCGCTTTTCAACCCCGGCCCGAATTACGTTACGCCAGTTTACTATCGGCCAGTTTATATTCGAGGTTTATGGCGAACCTCGGTGAGACACACGCGAATACCGTTTCAATCGAATCGCCGTGGAGCCGCGTAATGATATTTGCTTCCAACCTTTGCCGCGCTGGATCCGGCTGAGGAAGATTCTTTTTTCGACTATCGCGAACCGATATTATCAGTTACGGCTCGTTAGCTTTAGACGCTGCTCTATCTGCTCTAGCAATCTTGATATTCCTCCAACGCACGGTGGACCGCAATCGCAAAAAAAGGACAAAATTCATGCCTCTATTTGTCTAACCTGTTTGCTAGAATGAGAAACTGTTTTTAGAAAACTACCCTTATAGGAGGTCTTTTAATCTACGAAATTGAAACTTTGCTAGTTGACGCCGAATGTAATTTTTAGCAATTAATGCCTTACGGACATACTCTTGAAAATCAGTTAGTAACGAGTAACTTCACGAAATACAGATTTCAATTGACCTCCGAGCTTATGCGATTTAACGCTATTAAATTTGTTTTTGTAGGTTTTTTTTTTTTTAATTCGAGTCCATGATAATAAGCCACGAAAGAAACTACGAAATTCGAGTTGCATTTCGTAAAATAACTCCAGCAACATGTCGAAAGGTATAATTATAATAGATCGTACTTTTGATTAAAAAAAAAAAAAAAAAGAAACAGCTTAGAATATTTTCAAATAGTTTGTGTTTTGTTAAAAAGAAATATATAGGCGTGTCTTTTGGATAACCTTCCAGATTATTGAATTTCCGGGATCGTACGAGGAACGGCAAATAAATAAGCCGGCAGAACAGACCACGTCTCTTGCGGTACATATTTTATAAGGATGGGGACGGACGGTCCTGAATTTCTGATTATATTAACGTAACCAGAATCAATTCTTTGCTATGCCCGTCGCCCCTCCGGCCCACAGGCCCGTTACACGATTACAATTAGTAGCACCCCAGCGTATTCCCTGATTACATCGGAAACGAACCTCCGGAGGCTGTACAATTGGGTAGTTATCAATATTAGGGTGTGCGACCATGTTTTCATCGCGGCCAGTTAAACGTTGTGACTTTCATCGCCGCAGTAAGTTGTGTTATCCGTTGCTAGGGGTCTGCGGGTACCCAAAATTTCGGGTTCGAGTCGGGTCGGGATCCCGATAGTTTCGAGAAAAGTTGCCTAATACGGGGAGGTTTTTCAAAACACCTCACGATATTAAATTCTAAGAAATTCTAAAATGCGATTGGCTATAATTGCGCGTCACTGTCTATCTTTCGATTAGAGGTTATAATTCTTACCAATTGCAATTTTTTCAAAATATTTTTTACATATCATTTGGAAAACCAATTCTTCTAACTGCTCAAAAAAGTCAGGTCGTTTGATCCAATTAAAAAAAAAAAGTTATACCGATTTAAAGGGCGTTCGAATACTTTCGTGCGCCTGTATATAATATCGTTCGAAGATTCGGGATCGATCGGTAGCTCCGATCGAGGGTCAAATATTTTCCCCGGTTGTTCGTGGAGGAGCTGGTGGCCGAGGAGTCTCCAGCTGGCTGGCGAGTAAACACTGGCGACGGGATGCTCGACAAAATAGTGGACTGTCGAGAGCGAGGCGTAATTTATGGACAGCCGTAAGGTCGTCGGACAACATTATTTCCCTGGGCAGGAGCAACACCGGCAACGTCTTCATTCATTCGTATCGCCAGCAGAAGCGAGGCAGCGATTCATCGTGGCTGCACAATTCGTCTCGTTCTATTCAGCCGGACGAAAAACGGAGTCAATGGGCCGTCATTCTTGTTCGTTCCGGGTCGAAGCTTATTATTACGGCTGGAATTACTTCGCCGGGGTATAGGTTCTGCCACGCTACAGGTGTACCCGTTCATGGATGTCCGCTCGTCGAATACACATTGAATCGGGCCGTTCCCCGTCATTGAGTAAAAAGTTTTTCCCGCCGGTGACGAATCGTAGGTAGCCGAATCCTCCGGGGAGCGTCCGGAATCGTCGGGGGAACTCGGCCGCTCATTCACCGGATCCCGTTTCGAGCTTCGACGAAAACGATCCCGTTTGAAAAGTGTCCCGGCTCGTTTCATTTTCCGCCAACGACCGATCGGCGATAATTGTAAAGGCGGGACCACGCTGTCCCGGGCACAATGACGACATTTGTCAGGAGAGTATCGATGAGCACTTCATTTTTCGAAGCGGTGAAAAGTCCTCGAGAGCACACGCCTAGCTTCTTCCCCGCTGCTCGGCAACCTAGCTTTCATCTCTTGTCCATAACCGGAAACATTTCACACCGTTTCACGACCGGGACATCCTCCTGCCCACTCGCTGATGACCATTGCTTAAAATCCTTCACCTTATTATTTTTTACTCTTTGAATTTAAAAAAAAAAAAAAACAAATCGATCGGAAATGCGGTAACGGAGGAGGATCTGGACGAGTTTAACGCCTTGACTGCCATGTCACCCGTATATGGGTGACGGAATTATTTGCTCAGGCTTTAATTGGTCAATCGAATAAAAAAATTAGTTAATCAAATAAAAATTGATAAATCTTGAGCTAAAGACGGAGTCAAAACTTTGAACGTTTCGGTCAAAGAACGTAGACATTGAAAATATATGCATACGTCAACATAACTTGACATCAAATTGCGGTTTCAGGTTCGGTAAAAAGGATTGAAAACTCATTCGTGGTTAGACGATGCAAACTTATTATCCAAATGCTTTGACGCAACATTGCGATTTCAGGTTCGATAAAAAGAATCGAAAACAACATCCAGCTGTCGTAATTTGATTTCGTGTTATTTAGCCGAGCGGATTCCGCAATTCGCTTTAAATAGACTAATGAAACGCGTTGAATTAATTCTGTTAAAAATAATGGACATTTCACGTTCGATACGCCTTGGAAACGCATTAATCTCCGGATCCTCGTGTTCAAAGCATCCCGACGCGACGTCTCGCGACGCGATAACTGTACCAGTGGTCCGATGTCCGATCACCGAACCGGCCGAACGTGATTTCCGCGTGATGCAAGTTCCGCTAAGGGATATCGCGATGGCCGATCGATCGCGAGGAGGACATCGATACTCGTTAATGTTCGTCTCATCGGCATTCGGATCGTCCTGGACAAAGATTTCACTGACTCGACCGGTAACCATAACGGATGACCGGCCGGTGAACGTGCAGGTCTTGGGAGGATGACGATGTCAGGACCACTGGTCGCACGAATCACGGCGTAAGAGAAAAGCATGCTGGAATGGGTAAGGTGACCAACTCCGCGACTGGAAATTTCGCAAGTGACCGAACAGTCTTTGATAAATAAAGATTAAGGTCAATTTAACGCTAGAACTACGAAACGGAAATGTATGATATCGAGGAGTCCTCCAACTTTCTTACATTTTACCGATCCTAATCAAATTTGGTGCAACGAATATATCAACATGAAAATTTATTTTAAAATCTGGACAAATAATTCCGTCACCCACATATGGGTGACGTGGCAGTCAAAAGTTACTGGAAGATGACTTTCACGGGCAGATTGGGACCACAAGAATCACATACCCCTCAAAAAAGTGCAACATTTTTGGGACACCCTGTATATTGAACCGTTGAAACGCATCCTCTAAGGAGATTACGATGATTTTGTCATAATCCAGATGGATTTTATGTGTGTGCGACTGTGTTTGTTGCCGCATTCGACGGCGCAAGCGAAGTTCACAGAAGATCTCCCCTAATTATTTCGATCGTGGTGTTTCTTCTGGCACGAGTCTCGGTCGGGCAACGCGGGAGTCCGCCCCGAAATGATTTCACACCCCCAAACCCGATAGTACTCGCACTTGAAGCGCGCGTCGCTGGCTGCCGCTTAGCGACTCGTGTGCAGCACACCGCGCCGCGCCTCGCCGCGCCGGCGGGGAATAATCGAGTGGCATTTTTGTGCTGTTTGCAAACTGTATCGGGCGGCGGGAGGTCTTAGACCGATAAAGA
Organism: Seladonia tumulorum; assembly: GCA_913789895.3. Taxonomy (NCBI): domain Eukaryota; kingdom Metazoa; phylum Arthropoda; class Insecta; order Hymenoptera; family Halictidae; genus Seladonia; species Seladonia tumulorum. Next base: position 24,475,763 of record OU565269.1, read on the forward strand.
AAAAAAAAGAGCGACGGGGGTGGAAAGATGGGGGAGCGGGCTCGATCGAGGGGAACACGCGCAGCATTCGAGCGAACGGTCGAACTTAACGTGGGTAGCGAACGGGGGTTGAGCGCGGTTCCACCCTCTTGCTCGTGATTCCACTCTACGGGGCTGCGATCGTTCGACGAACGACGAGCCTACGCATACACGCGCAACACGAGCGTCGGAGATTGTGCGTCGCTATTCGCCGGTTTCGGTGGTTGAAGAGCCACGGGCAAGGTAACGCGCGAGATGACGTGTGGCGAACATCAAAGCGTCCGGCATCTTTCAAAGACCGCCACCGCCTTAAAACTCGCCTCATCGAGCCGAGCCGAGCCGCTCCTTCTCGATCCACCCTGCCTCTCCCTCTCCCTCTCCCTCTCCGTGGATCCCCCTACTCGATCATCGAACCGACTCTGCCCGCCGTATCGCGGTCGCGGCCATGGACTTTCTCTCTGTGCCCTCACCCCCCGTGCGCGCGCGACTTTCCATCTTTTTGCTCGTCTCTATCGTTCTCCTCTCCTTCGGCCCCTTTTCTCTTTTGATTCCTTCCTCCGTCTCGCGTATACCTGCTCGCAGGACGACACATCCTGCGTGCATGCCGACACGGACGCTCGGGACACTGCGAGCAACCGGTGGAAGGAGACCAAGCTAAAAGTAGACGCGAAACGGCCATCGATTGTCTTTTTGCGAAGATATCGCGTGCCTGTCTCCTTGTCTTTTTCTGTATACACTCCTCGTCAAAAAGATAGCCCAGCTGTGCTATCTTTAATTTCTCAATGACGCGTGTAAAGTTTTACGTTTGCGACGTATAATCTCAAAACATTACGAGCTCGGAACATACGGTTTGTTGAAAATAATTAAAAATATTATAAGATTTAGTGTGTAACAAAAAAAAATTGTTTCATTTTAAGAACGAAACGATACCACATGTACAATAAGAAAATAATAACGAACATAAATTTTAACTAACAATAATTACTTATCAAACATATGTATATACTTATTTAATAATGGGTACATCCCCCTTTATTTTCTACTACTTCCATTGTACGATTTGGTATCGATTTATATAGATTTTGCGTACAATTGCATTCTTAAATTCTTGTACGTGTTGATACTGCTTTCCATTCGGTTATACGCCGCGAACAAGTTCTGTCCAGCAATTTTCAATAATATTAAGGTCCGGAGAACGTGCAGGCCACGACAAAACAGATACAGCGAGTCACGAAAGTATTCGAACGCACTGAACTGAAAAGTTTGAAGCTTAAAAAATACGAGTCATATTATGAATTACAAAATACATTTATTTCTATAATAACGTATGATAATCATGATTACATATATTAAATTTCAAGTGTCTTTAATAATATCGACACAAGTTATGAAACATTCTTGTCAACATCAACTAAATGAACGTCACAAAAATATTCGAACGACTAAATTCGAAATAGAGATTTTAAATAAACGTAGTGTTTTAATATTTTGTGAATACTTTTGCGACGTTCATTTAGTCGATGTTACCAAGAAATGTTTCATAACTAGTGTCGATATTATCAAAGACGCTTGAAATTTAATATATGTAATCATGATTTTCATACGTTATTATAGAAATAAAAGTATTTCGTAATTCGTACGATTCGTATTTTTTAAGCTCCAAACTTTTTCTTTCGGAGCGTTCGAATACTTTCGTGAGTCACTGTAATAGAAAACAACTCGCGGTAACCGGCAAGCATCTCGGTGAAATTTTGCACAACTAACAAAGGAGTTTCCGGCGATCACAGATATCCGGGCAAATTGTTTGCGTCCTTTGTGCGGACCATCGAAGCATCTTTTTGTCGCGCACCGTTACAAGACCGGCTAGAGCGCAAACCAGCCCTTCCGCCCTCTCCCTTCGTCCTGCCGTGGAGCTGTACGAGAAAAGCACCTTTCGGCTTACCTCTCTCTCTCTCTCTCTCTCTCTCTCTCTCTCTCTCTCTCTCTCTCTCTCTCTCTCGGTGGCGATTTCGGTGGAAACTCTCCGGCCGATGGTTAGGTCGATCCTTCGACGCCTTTTGTCAGCGGCGGATCATCTTTCGCGGTGCGTCCTTCGAAATCAGATAGCAGGTCCAGAGAACCGAGTGGGTGCTGGCTGTTGTCAGCTCCGCGGTTCCGAGCAACTTAATATTATTTGTCACCCCTCCATCAGGTATATTGGACTTGGAATCGTGGAAAAGGGATTAAGGGTATCCAAATATCCAAGTCCCAGCTAATAATGAGGCTAAGCACGGTGGCGCACCGTCTGTCGGTGAAGTTCTGGCCCATTTTCCGGCTCCCGGGCCCCGGGCCCCAGGACTCTTCTTCCGGCTGTCCCACTAGCATCGTTTACCCGGACAACTCTAACCACACAATGGGACCACGGACCCCGGGCTGCTTATTCCCGAGGGATTCATTACACTTAACGAGGGACTTATTATTTAAAAAGGATTTACGTTAATTCGACGGATACTCGTCGTTCGCTGGTGAACAGAGGAAGATCCGACGGCCTTAAGGAGGTAGCAAACAAGCGATTATCCGTTTGGGTTGAGCGGAAACCGAAAATGGAAGGATACCTTCTCCTGCGTGCCATTTAATCGCTGCTTTCGGGCGTAGCGTCGTACCGACCGATTCTCTCTGGCTCGTTTTCACGGTGCTTTTCATTTTCTTTTGTCTCTTTATTCGCCTTATCGCCGATACAATTACGGACCGCCTCTTGTTTTCTCCTACTATTTCCATTTTTATTTCATTTTACGTTCACGATTTCCGCCAGAAGAAACGAAGAAGGTTATCTCTCTCTCTCTCTCTCTCTCTCTCTCTCTTTTAACTGGGCCGGGCCGAAAAATGTTTCGACCGACGACGCACAGATACGGGGAATGTTCGAAATTCCTCGTCTAGCATAACGCTCCGTTGACACGATGATGGATCGTCTACCTTGACCGGACAGGTAGACGTACACGTTCACACTGACGCGCTGAAAGTGTGTAATCGTGCCGGCACGCAGGTACCCGTACAAGGGTCAACAACTCCATCAAAACGTGAAAATCATCTGATGTTTCGACGGCCGGCTGCCTGCCCGGTGGCGTGTGCGACCTTGAGGATAACAACAGGGTGGCCAATAACGCTCCTAATGCACGTAAATATTTGAGCTTCCCGGTTACCGCATTCTATTCGACCGTCGCCCGTCCCTTTTCTTCGGTCAACACTTTTATTGTATTAGGAATTAGCGTAACAGGGTCAGCCTTTAAGTACAGTTACTCGCATCAATAGTCGGACACGATACTATTATATTTCTGCACATCTTATCAAAACCATTAAACTTCATCTAAAAAATTGTTTGCTACGCGTAATAATAATGACGTAAATCTAGATGGCAAAATGTGGCGACCCACCCTGTATAGTGGCGGCTACTTTCGTTTCAGCGGAAAAATTCCGGGAGCAGCTCGTTGAACACAGGGATGCGTCAGCATTCCATCATAATACCTATTAATTCGGTAGCCGCGGGCGCGTTATAGGATTCCCGCAAACTAGATTCCCCGGCAGAAGAAAGGGCGCGGGTCGAATGATTACAATAAAGGTCTTTGCACGAGTATCTAGGAGTTAAGTCGTGGGTAATAATTACCGATCCCTCGTTAGCGCTGCCAATAGAGTGCCTACGCCCACCTGCCTGCGTTATAATAATATAAGCCGCCTCTTTTACGGTCGGCAGCCCTCGCACGTGCCGTAGCCAGAAACTCCTTCGTTCTCTGCCCTTCGTTTCTCACCCGTTGTGCCTTCGACCGCTGCCGAATCGGTGCTCGAGCCTCGAAATTTATCCATGCCGCACAGTGGTCTGAAACGCGAAATTTAGTGACATATATACATATATATTTTGGTATATAACTTTTAAACTTCTTAAAGATATCGAAGTGATATTTGGGATCTAGAATATTAACAAGTAATCTTTTCTTAATGGTGCATAGTGTACCCTACTTTTTGGTTATTTAATACATTTGTTTACTATTTTTTAAATATATAAAATGATCCGCTGTACAGGAGCAAATCGTGGTAGTGTAGTTTTACGATTAGGACCGTATTTCACAAATAATATCAATAAAAATTGATTAGTTTCGTAAATTAATTATTTGTTGAATTAATATCTACAGTAGTATGAAATATTTCTCTTACCAACGCATCGGGATTTCTGCTATTCTTTTGCCATTTTCCTTCGGCTCGTCTGTGCAATTAACAGAGGAATATTCTCGTCCGATTAATTGCGTTATTCAGACACGATCAATCAGCAATTAGGAATGTACTGTCCATCCCAGGGGATGGAAGCAAACCGAAGCGCCTCTGGTGTGGTACAATTACAAATCGCGACGGTGGATTATTCTTCTTAGGCGAAATGTATCATTAAATCGTTAGCCATCATACTTGAATGACCATTACGGTACAATACACGCTCGACGCAACGCCTTTCAATTGCTGGACAATTGTACGAAACACAACCTTCGAATTAATAGAAACAGCAAATTGATTACATTCTAACGCCTCCTATCCTAGCAAGAAAAAAAAATAATTACTATAACTACTACGAATCAGGACACCCATAAAACTGGTTCTTTTGTGATGAATAGACTGCGGACTTGTATGCAAAATAAAAATTGGGCTAAACTTCCGAAAAACGGACAAACCCGATCGAGTTGAAATTTGGTGTATAGGTTAATTTCCCATTAAAAACGTGTTTCCCAAAAGGATTTTTGGCAACTCGAAAAAATGTTTGCATTACAGCGAATTCTGCCCTTTTTATTTGACGGAGCACCTTCCCCTGCACTCGCCCTCGCCCCAAGCCCGATCCAGACCTATAACCAAAATTCGTCGATAAGGTAGAAAATGATACGAATATGATAAAAAAATGTTTGGAGGCGCCAAAAATGCTTTTGGGAAATATATTTTTAAATAGGAGCTCTCTAACCGATTTGACTGATTTTCGGAACTTCAACCGAAGCTTGTCTAGCTCTGTTGCAAGAAACAGGAGCCACTTTGAAATCGCATTTTATGCTCTTTTTAAAACTGCAGTGCACTCAATTTTGTTATAAACGCAAAGATACGAATGTTGTCCGCGCTTTCGGGTAAATTGACCATCGCGCTCGGATCGTTTGTCGCAGCTCGTACGTAAACGTTCCCTAAGCAACGAAGAGTAAGAACACGAGGAAGAGTCATAGGTAGAAAAACTGCACCGCGAAAAATAACAGAGATACTGACTCTAATTATGTGGCATGAGAGCTCGACCACCCCTGATTGGTACGTTTACGTCGTGCCGGTCTCTTGTTTATTTTTCACTGCCAATTTGCGGCGATCCCCGGTCTCTCTGGAAAAGACGCGATAGTAACAAGAAGAAGAAAGAGGTGTGGAGGAAGGAGGCGATAGGAGGTCGGGGGGAGGGGAGAGTGGGGTGGCTGAAAGAGGCGCGGAGGCACGAAAAACAAGGAGGACGCCGTATCGGACAAAGAAACAGGGAGAAAAAGGAGATCGGTCTGGTCACACATGACAATGTACGACGAAGGCATGATGGATGAGGGGGCGGCTAGTTTACGTGATCGGGACATGATCGCTGGCATACGGGGTGGTCCGTCTGTCCATCCGTTCGTTTTCTCTGTCCTTCGCACGGAGCTGGATCGTCCTCGCGTCTTTTGCACCGTCTTCTCCAGGTTTCTCCCCGTCTACCTCGGCGCGCCGGTTAGCTCGTCTCGCACGTTACACGCACACCGGCACACCGGCGCACCAGAACGCACCCCTGTCACCGGACTGAGCGATCTTGTTGTCATATCCTGCGGACGCGGCTGTACGACCACGAGAGAAGTTGTTCCCTTTCGAGTTCTACGTGACTCTACCTTTTATGCCGGGTTCACGCTGCCTCCAAGAGGCCATCCGGGTGCTACTATCTCGGAAACGCGAACTTTTTCCTACTATCGTCGCGCCCTTGGACTTTCACCTGTTATTTCGTAGAACCGTTAAAGGAAGAGGTCGGTCGTGTGGCCCCCTTGTAATTTTTCATATTATATAATAATTGACGGTATAATTACACTTCGGGACGAAAAGGTTAGCACATCGTATATTTTTTCTCGTACCATAAACTAAAGAAAATGAATATTTTAATATGTCAAAATTTTTGGACATGTTAATATGTATAACGTACCGAGTATCATCCACAACATTTACGTCAACAGAACTCTAGGAACGAACACGTAAATATTGTGGTACACGTGAGTATTGTAATAAGTCCGAAATATCTAAAAATTAAAACTGCAGGACCTAATGAGGTAAGGCGACGGAAGGAAGGGTCCGCAAGATGGTTCCCGTTCGCACGAGCCTCCGTCGACGACGATTTAAATTTCAAAGCGGCCTCGGCCATCTTACGCCTCTACGGTAATGTGGGTTCACTTTCTGTCTCCCCCCGCTCTCTCCCACTTTCTTTTTCTCTTCTCCCCTTCGTTCAATTTACATACGGAACGATTCGTCTTGGGCCGACGAAACGTCGTTGAAATTCGTACGGACGTCCAGAATAGAGGCAGAATACGCGAGGCTCACGCTGTGACGCCGCCATCCGTGGCCACGGGCACGCTCCGAGTTTGACGAAGGAACGGACGACGTGGATAGGGAGGTCTACTCGGTGGAGAAACCAGTAGCCCCTCGTCGAAGTATCCCGCTGACCTTTCTTGATTCTCTCTCCTTACCGGAGGATCAGCGTCCGGTGAAGTCCTGACGTAAGGAATGCTTTGCCGGTGCCGAGTGCGCCGATCTGCTTGTTCCGTGCTACCGGGCCGAAATCTGAACCTTCGTCCCGATTCCTTCTCGTCCTCCTTTACCCCTTTTTCCATTTCTTCTCGTGGGCTCGTCCTCTTCTTTTTCATCATCGTCATCGTCTCTTCGTCTTAGTCGTCTTCGACGTCGTCAGGCCTCCTTTATTTGCTTGGTAAAGACTTTGATTTCAGATATAGTCAGTCGTTCCAGGCGGCAGGACGAAAGGCCGCTCGACGTCCAGTTTGAAGAATTCTTAATTAAATCTTGCTCGGACGTGTCTCTAGCAGAAGCTAAAACGGGACACGAGCAAACTGCTGTGTGCGAGAAACGGTTCGTAACCGTGTGCCTATGGGACAATGAGACCGTTTAGGCTGTTGGAAGAACCGTTTGACGAATATTTAGACACTCGCGTTGAGAGTCTACGCACCCTTATTTTAAAACAACCACGTCACATGGCAGTGTAACAAATATGACGTCCAAAGACTCAAGCTTTTGGATTCCTTGGGCAAAATGGGCTACCAACTACCCCTAAGTATAGATATATTCATAGCAAAACCTAATATTAAGGCTTGCAATCGCATTCTGTTATACTAAAACGATTGTAAATTATCTGCTTCGGACCACTGTGGAGTGTAACATCGATTGTTGGCCGATGCAATGCTATAGCCATCGAGTTTTCATTCGTAAAATATTCGCGGGTGGCACACGGGACCGCGATAACGCGGGCCAATCAAGAAAATTACAGGAACGATGTTAAGCCGGGGGAGCGGGGTTAGGTCGAATCGAGTTTAGGTCGACGTTTCCCCCCTGTCGAGACAAATGCAGGAGCTCGATATCCGCGTAGGAAGGCTATCGATCGTACCGTCGAAGGACATTCGTTTTCATCCTAAATCCGGTGAGATTGAGGGACGCGACTCGATAAATGCCGCCGCAGAAATTGATTTAGAAGATTTTCACGGGCCGTTTGCCCGCGGAACCGTGGACAGAGAAACGGAGAACCGGGAATCGCTGCTTGGATCACCGTTCTGTGTAACGTGGTCAATCACACACAGATGACCAATCAGAGGCCAACTGTTTCCCAAAGGCCAGGAACCTGCGGAATTGTCCACTATGTTATCCTTGCTTATACACCCGTGCCCGAACGATCCTTCTTCCGAATACTTTCTGTTTTCGAGTTGCGTTTTATGGCGTCTCGAGTAAAATTTTTCTCCGTGACGACCTGAAACAATAAATTGCCATATTTTCGTAACGAGTATTTTTGACGTAAACATCGAAAGGGTTAACAAGAAGAAATAATACGTTCTTAATCTCCTTGGAAATCAATTCCGAGTCTGACGAAAATTAATTAATTACCGATTAGCCTGTACGATAAGTCTGTCTAGAAATATCTTTACCACAAAAAATGTGTAAGATTTATGATAAACGTGTGTCTGTAATTATACTTTCGCCGACTCTTTCGAATATAGCGCGTTTCCATAGTATGTCGACAAGGCAAAGAAAGGAATGTAAGAAGCGTACACCACGGTGTTCGTGTAAGCGTGCGCACATGTGCACAGAGGTCGACAGATCGCACAAGTTACGATAATTGGTCGTACGATGATCAAGGGCAAATATTATTTCGCAGAAGGGCGTACAGAGATTATATTTGTATGATAATACTTCGTGCTTGGGCGGTTCCCTATAATGGCAGTGGGGGAGATATCGGAGTTAGGGGAGCGCTCGCAGTGATTCTTTGCTATTATTCGTTGTAATCGCTACTTCATAAATAACTGCGAATTGACTTTTCTTCTCCCGCGTGTTTGCCTAACTCAAGTGGCTGCGCGAAACTGCGATCGACGACAAATCGATCCGTGTATTCAAAGGGGTGGTTTCATAATTGAGAAAATCAAATGTTTTTCTGCTGTCGAGTGCTTTTAATTAAAACTGCTAATACGTTGTTAAATATATGTATTTACGTATTTGCTCAGCTACGTAAACCCGTAACGGCTTAAATCGTTCCTAAAAAAAGAAAAAAAGAAACGAACTGTTTCAAGATGCGTTGGTGGATATAAAATGAGATAGAAGGTGACGATACACCAAGATTGTGTAACCATCGGAGAATTTGATCGAAGGGCTCCCTTACGATGACGACACCGGTGTATCAGGAACTATTAAATATTTCTCACGACGGTGAATACAAGACGTTCCCCGGGACCGGCGGATCGGCGAGCGTGGATCAAAGATGATTCCACCAGCAGTGAAAGCATCGAGCGGGTCGAGTTCTTCAAACAATGGCGCGCGCGCGCGCAACAGAAAGAGAGAGAGAGAGAGAGAGAGAGAGAGAGAGAGAGAGAGAGAGAGAGAGAGAGTTTCGTATCTGTCAGACGGACGCACGCGCCCGGAAAAAATCCACGACGACACGTTCGAACGATTCGAAAATTCGGTAGCTTTCCGTTCGTTCGAAGATGATACCGTTTGTTGCGTGTCCCTAGGGTGCCTTTGTGCCACCGGGCCGCTCACCCTCGCGCGAAAGCCTGTGCTTAAGGGTCGGATAAGAAGAAGAAACAAATCCGCCACCTTTGGATACGAGAAGACGAGCGATGGCCGCCACGATAACCGACCGGTAAGCCGTCTAGGAATGCGGCCTCCTCGCTCAATCTCCCTTTCTATTTTATTCCGTCTCTCTTCCTTTCTGTTCTCCAAGCCTGACACGACATTCGAGAAACCTTCATCAGGGCCCGATATCGAATGCTCTCGCTGTCCGAAGTTACCCCGTCAACGACGGATCGAATAGAATATGCCTTTGACCGGATCCCGGTCAGGCCCCCGGACCCTTCCTCTCGACTTTTCGGAATTTCGAGAAACCTGCTGCTTCTTTTTAGACCACCTCTGCTGTGAAACACGCATCCCGCCGAGATTGATCGAATCTTCACGAATCATTCCGAGATTGGAGTTCGTGTTTCCATCCCAACGTATCGATGCTTCGGGTGCACAATATTGTATCGATGTACAGGGTGTCCCACCTGATTTTGGCGTTTCGTTTGACTCATCGGTCCACAACACCTTTTCCCAATCTTCAGCAGTGTAATCTTTATATAATTTTGCCTACTGCAGTCTTTTTTTCTTATTTCGAGTCCTTGATAACGGGTTTTTAACTGCAACACACTCGCGAAGCCCTGCTTGCAAAAGACGTCGCTTAACCGTTGTTGTAGGTACCAATTGGATCCTCTCGAACTTTGTTAACTTCTGCCGCAATTTCTGTTGCTGTCATCCTCCTGTTTCGTTTACTTCACGTTTGTATATAGCGGTCTTCATTTTCTGTTGTTTTCTTGGGCAGTCCAGTTTGTTTTTTATATTCAAAAGTATTAGTATCTGTTAATTTTTTCACTGTATCGTGCACCGTTGATTTCAGAATTTTAGTTTTTATCGCAATTTCCCGCACAGAATAGCCTTCTTTGGCAAGAGCAACGATACTCGAACGCGAGTCGATTAAGTCATTCTGACTGGTCTTGGTAGAAATAGATATACTTAAATAGCCGGTAAATCTAGTGTTAAAAAAGAACCTGCCGATATTAGGCAAGTTTCCTCTACCGATACGTAGAAGTGTAGTTCTACCGAAGGTTTCGCGACGTATCGGTGGCGCGAGGGAAGCTTACGATGCACCTCCTGGCGTCGGTGCATCGGTGCTTATTAGACGAGCGTGTCTCGTTTCCGTTGTGCGAGAGGACAGGGCGGCGTCCACGCGGAAACGGACGCGGCGACTAGGATGATCTTAACCCTCCGACGGCGGCGCGGGCTTGCTTGCTCTCACGATTTTAATCCGTGGAAATTGTGTCGGTAAACACGCCGATTGTTCGCCGGTAGGAACGGCCGCGTTTACGTCACGCCGCCCATTCTGAAAAGTAATCTACACCGTATTGTCAGCCCCCGGTGGAAAAAGAGAGGAGGAAAGAGGCGCTCTGTTGCCCGCGCGCCCGTCCATCCACGAGGACTTAGCGCGCCGGGCTCTTCCTCGCTCTTTAGCGGCTGGCTTAAAGTTCGATTCAGAGCCGCGCAGCTTGATCTGTCACGGGCATTGAGGATCGCGGTCGGATGATCACGCGTAAGCACGTTATTCGTAGCGGCTTTTCAGCCGCGGTATCGTTGCCTCTTATAGGGGTTGGCTGTTGCTTCGAACGCCGCGCCGCGCCGCACCATAGCGAGAGCAGGGGGAACGGAGAGGGGGCAGGGGGTAGTACCACTACCGTCGCTGCTCGGATTATCTCTCGGTTAATACGGATCGAGAGCACCGACACCGGCTACCTGGTGACCAAGAAACAGTACGTTTTACCTGGCGCGATACCCCGCCTCGACGCGACAATGGCTGAAATTTGTCAAGAATAGAGACTCGAGCCGAGCCTCTTTCTCTGGAGTACTTTGTCCGGGATCCGAGAGCACCTTCGAGAATCAAGCTTCACAGATACCCGCCAGGTTTCTATACGTTACACAATTTTGCGTACGACGAATACGCTATGTTGCGAGAGGTAATTATAATGCGACGCAGCGTATCTCTTCGTTGTAACGATCTACTAGCACAGACTTCGTTCCGCGACCGTGCTCAAGCCCTGCGAGGCCGCTGCTCAAGCACATTGCAACAAACGGAACGATTAGAAAACCGCATCGACACATTTTCGCAGTCAAATACCGTTGCATCGTAGACAGAAAGCTTCACCGATTGTTCGACAGTGGATATTATACATTTACGACAAAAATGACCAGGTAAAACTTAACCGGTTAGCTGTTTTTGACTAGTATACTCGTCGCGAAGAAATGGCAATGTTCTGTGTTGCGACGAGTACCATACTCGTCACGGAGCGATTCTGTTTAAATTGCGATTTTAGCGAAAACTAAAATATATTCGTAAACTTCGAGAAGTTTGAAATATTTGGAGGAGGTGGATAGAAGACGAGAGGATTCGATACGTACCGTGTGTGCACGACGGAAAGTTTCCACGCAGGAATGCAAATGGCCGTCCAGCCTGACCAACGTGTCCGGTTCGCGAGGACCGCTATGCTTCTCGGCCACACGCTGTACGTATAAACCACACACGGCACAACGTTCCGTTGTCGCTCGCTTCGGCATCGGAACGATAAAGACGCGAAACAACGGGGAACAGGGCGTGTAAAAAGCGTGCCAGATATCCACGAGTAGCATCCTCGGTTTGCGAGGCTGTTGCGGATCGCAGCTGTGTGCATTCGATCCAGGCTACCTAATTTTCGAGAGGGCGGACGGGGGGTCAGAAACCACCTGGAATCCCCGGGATCAGGGGAGTGAGACCATTCGGATGCGCCGAGCCGTACAACGAGCCGCCACGGAATAAGGGATGCTCTTGTATCCTGTCCTCGTCCCTCCGGCCTTCGAACGCCACCGTGTTTCACCGTTCCAGCCTCTGGACTATACCACTTTTTTTTTTTATAGTGCGGTGGTACACGATTATACGCGCGTATAACTAATGCCAACTCTCCTCCGGGTAAGGCACCCCTAGCACGAAAGCTACCGGCGAGACTTAAACACCAGGATACTTACCGCATGTTGCTATAACGAGTCCCGGAGCTCGGTAGACGGTGGAGCTTAGACGGGGCCGAACCGAGGGAACCGCGCACCCCCACCCCCGCCAACGGTGCATCCTCTTTTCATCGAACGGCCGCAAAAGGCGGCCGATGCCTCGAAAGAAAGATTAAAGTGCCGCGATCCTCGGTGGTTCGTTTATCGGCCGCTTTTTTTCATCCACGGTTCCTCGCGTTTTCTTCCTCCGCCCCGCTTCCAAAGAGCGCCGAACTCTTTGAGGAGGCGCACCGCGGTCGACTCGGAAGTTGCGCTTCCCTTTTGTGCACTGACCGAGCTGTTCGAAAGAGAAATTTACGAATTTTCTACCACGCTCTACTCGCGAAGAATAATAATTACAGTCGGTGTGGAAAGTATTCGTACAGTGACAAATTGAAAGTAAAACTGTGTATATTCGTGCCAATAATAAATTTTATGCGGAAAAAATTATTAATAAATATTCTTATTAAACCGAAAATTGGTTTCGTGCTTTAATTCTGTTAACAGGACAAAAAGTAATATTGTTATATGTTCCCGCTGTGGAACATATTAGCGTGGAACGAGCATCTAGCGTCTAGAGTAAGAAAAAAGGATCTGTAAAATGCAAGGAAGTTGGAGAACTACAAAATATCGTGCATTTAATTTGTTTCAATTTCTATTTTATTAAATAACTTACTTTGATTTCATGGAATTTTTCAGCTTTCTCGTTTGGCGATCAAAGTGTTAAATAACGGGTTTGAGGATTCTAATTTCAAGTACACGAGAGAACGATCGTTCCTTTTGTAATATAGATTTTTATATTTTTGTATATAGATATACGTAATGTCTTATAGCATTGCGTGGCTGAGCGTACACGGTGGTGGAAATACGTGTAGGAGAAGAAAGAGCGAGAAAGGGATTTTTCGGGGTAACGTGCGTGCGTGTGTATGTTTTATTTACAAGAGGGATTCGATTACACTCGGCTAGTCTGGACAAACGGTACGTCGGTGTAATTATTATCGATATTGCGTTTTCTATCTCCGCGACCGGTGCGCTCCGCTTCGCAAAATGTATTCCTCTGGCGAGCATACCAACGTTGTACAAGGGTTCAATCGCGGTTTGGCGAGGGGTTGGAAAATCGGACGGTGGGACGGGGCAAGGGGGATGTTTCGAAGCAGGGCGGACCATTGAAGGGAAAACATGGTGGCCACTGGTTGCGGCATTCATCAGAGGCGGTACTCTGCGTACCTTTTAAGAATCTCCTCTCTCTTCTCTTCTCTTCTCTTCTTTTTTTTTTTCTTTTTTGCTTCGACGTTCACGTGTGCACCGGCACACGGATACGCCGGCGGGGCCGGGGGATTGTGAGAAAAAACTTTCCATTGAAAATATTCGCAATAAAGGGACCGCCTTCGTCGGCTCCTTTCACCTAATGTTCCACCGGTGCCCCGGGAAAAAATCGTCGGCATGTATTTACACCTACTTTCGGCTACTTGGAAACGCATTATCGCACTCTTTTCCGGGACTCAGTGTCTACCGCGGTCTCCTGAAAAGTTTCACGGTTTACCAGATACATTCGACGCCATTGTGGAGGCTGCTTTCGTTCGTAAGAAAAAAAAACGGTTACTTGGCGAAGCTATATTGTGGTTCGTGTTGTCCGATATTTAGGACTTTGGCGTGGAGCATCGGCGAAGTTACATGCGACGGGCAGACGATTACAAATTTATTTATTTTTTCTATTTTTATACAAGCTTAGTTATGTCGCATAAGTAGACAACGGACCTTTACGCAACACAAAAATTTTCTACCTGAATTGTAACAAACTGCAGTGAAATACAACATTTATTTGCCTTCTTAATATGTTTAACGCTGGATTTACGGGACCCGTCAAAACGGTAGGTTCTAACATTTTTCATTCACAACTAATAGGACACGAAAGATACATCCATGAGGAATTATTCAACAAATTTATTTTTCTTTGGGTATATGTTATTAAACAAAAAAAGTGTTTTTTTTGTTTGCTAAATGAAAAGCACTCGATTATATTCGTGATTCTAATTGGCGTCGCTGTTTCCACACATCGTAAGCTTAGTTGTCTAGGGATGAACTTCGAATGCAGTGCTACCCTAAACGATTACAAACGCATGTCCTTTCACCTTTCCGAGTTCCCGTGTGTCTACGCGGCCTACTGAAAAATTTCACGGTTTACCAGACACATTCGACTCTATTGTAGGCTGCTTTTGTTGGTTAGAAAGGAGCGGTTACATTGGCAAGCTATATTGTGGTTCGTATACAACAGCTATAAAGTTATAATGGGTAGACAATTAAAAATTTATCGAAAATCAAAGTTAATTGTATTTCAGTGGTTCGACTATGTTGCAACTACGACGGCCGAAGCAACTTTGTTAAATTTATGCTAATATCGATGACAAAGCAATAAATACTGATTTGTACAAAACTTGTGGTTATTGGTTCAGTTTTGCTCCTTACTGTAATTGATTTACTAAAATGCACCTTTTCTTCCGATAACATATGGAAAGACGAAGGATGTCCAATCTTCTTGTGCTAAAAGATGAACCGCGGACAGAAGAGTGCGCAACAACGGAGCAACAAGGTTCCATGAGCAGAGTTCACCGGAATTACATTTACTCGTGGTCGACAGGATTACGATGGAACGTCAAAGGTTCGGGTACCGCGATCCTGAAGGACGTGTTCAAGCGCGGAAATAAAGGTACGCGGGGGTGGGGGGACGAATAAACGCGAACAGGAGAAGCAAAAATCACGGGTAGATGACTTTTAATTACGGAACAGAGGGGTGGCGCGTTCGCCGCGGCGCTGTGCGGCGAAAGAAAGAGAGAAACCGGGTGGGGAGCGGCACGGATCAGAAGCATGACGGATGTTTTCAATTACATTTACATCACTCCCTATCCAACGGTGTCTGATTACACCGAGATGTCGGGCGCCCCGTTCCCGTTCCCGTTCCCGTTCCGCCGCAAAATGCACTTGCCGTTTTGATGCCCTCGCCCTGTTCCCGGTACCAGCGACCCACCGTCGAGCTCACCTAACGACCAATGTCCTCTTCTTACGGGTGCACGCGTCGATCCATCGATTCTCTTCTGGAAACACGCCTCTCTGTAATTCGAGACGATTTTTTTCGTTCTACCGGGAAATCAGTCGACTTCGACCGAGGATCATCTTCGTGGTCAATCCCCCCCCCCCGCTCGTCGGGAGCCGAATTGAAGAGGTCTGAGAGCTAAATTTCAACATTGATGCATTTAGGCAGATCTCAAGCGATTCAAAGCATTTACAGAAATGATCGGAAAACATAGCACATTACATATCTTTTCTCCTTTGGTACCATAGACTGAAGAAAATTAATATTTCAATATGTCAACATTTTTGGACATGTCAATAAGTATAATGTACCGAGTATTATCCACAACATTTGCGTTAACAGAATTCTAGGAACGAATACGTGAACATTGTGGTCCACAGACGTGACAAAATGATAGCACAAGCTGCAGATTTTCGATTCTCGGTTGTGTATAAGATCCTGACGTATACATGCATTGTACAACCAGATTGATAACGCGTGCACGTCGTTTGCTTGTGCTTATTGGATCAAAAGAACTTAGCACCGTGTTAGAAATGGGTCGTGGAAAAAGATTAAATTAATGCGAAGTACATACCACTGTATATCTTGATAAAAACGCTTCATAAAATTTACATTCTAAAATCGGACGTTTCATGTGCGAAAACCTAATTCTACATATTCCGTGAAAACTGATACGGAGCCAGTAGATTATGGACGCGAAGTATAATACGGAAATTCGTAAAAATTCGCTTTGAAAATAATCTCTGACATCGTTTCGCTGAAAGGGAGCAGTCACGCGCTGTCTCTGTATCATTTCACCGGCTATGTATTCCGCGTTCGCGTAACCAGGTGCGCTTTTTCGAGAGCCCGAGCCGGTTTGTAATCGCGTTTTTCAATAAATGCGTTTCGTACCGGGTTGCGTTATATCCGTGGGATCGTGGATGCTCGAAACCTGGAAATGGGCAATCTATTGTTTACGCGGATAATCTTATTAATGGTACGTTAATCTCTGTGTACCACCTCCACGCCCCCCCCCTCTCTCTCTCTCTCACTCGCTCTGCGTTCAAACAGCCACGTTGCAGTTCGTTAACTTAATGGTTATTATTAGGATGAAACACAATTCGTAAACGCTCCCTGCGCAATCCGGATAAGCCGAGAGGCAATAAAGAGAGAATTGTAAATGCCTCGGTTGAAAATGTTGCCAACAATACAGCGGCCTCCGGAACGGTTCCATTCGCGTTAATCGTTCAAATAATACCTGTGAATATGAAATTCGTCTAGTTGGAAACATTGATACGTGCCGCGTTTTATTCGCTGCAACGGGACCGTACAATGCAGAAATAATATCTTGCGACTTTGGTTTCGCTGTACACCAGACCGATTTAATGGATCCTTGCATTCCGATATCAAGAACATCATTGCCCAAAAGGTAGAACTGTAATCATTGACAATAGAGAAGCGAATAAACTTTATTCCGAAACCTTCGATTGGATAATTAGCGAGCATTCCGCGATCGATATTATAATAAAATGCGGATTTTGTGGATTTATGAGAAAAATGGGTAAGCACAATTTAAAGGTTTTAGAGCACCAGGGTATTGGTCTCAGCTTAATAAAATAATTGGTAATTATTTACCTTAGGGGCTTCGTCACCGATTTTGATGACCTTGAAATATGTTGTCAAGATCATCATTCTGAACAACTTTTTCCTATACACGTTACCGCCGCTCAGCTTTAGTTTCCGAGATATTCGCAAAAAAGTTTCAACATCTCAAAAAGTGATCGGAGTAGGTGTGGATTAGATTTGAAATTGTGGCCGCCGATAAGGCAAACTACATTATAAAATACTAATGTAAAGTGTACTTACTTCTGAATCTTCTGTACCTCCGTCGGATCCACAGCACACAATTATTCACTCACGAGAATAGGTCCGAATAATTGAACAACAATCACTAAACAACACTCGCAACACACACACACACACAACACACTTAACGAAATAGTGACAGTAGACGAGAAGATATTACTCCGACCACGAATAAAATAATACTGCGATTTTAACCTTCCCCCTCCCACGGTCGTGTGATACGAAAACAGGGAATTCCGGGAAATAGGGTCGGCGCCCCGCCATAATTTTTTTCCTTGGTTTTGTATCAAGTGTTTATAGACCCTCAGCGTCTAACCTTCCTATGATAACCTGACCGTACCACCTCCGTGGAAGGGATCATTGTTCAAATCGCAGTATTATTTTGTTCGTGGTCGGAGTGACATCTTCTCGTTCGTTGTCACGATTTTATAAAATGTGTTGTGCGCGTGTGTTGTGTGTGTTGTTTAGTGATTGTTGTTAAATTATTCGGACCTATTCTGGTGAATCAACAATCGTGTGCTGTGGATCCGACGGAGATACAGAAGATTCAGAAGTAAGTACACTTTAGATTAGTATTTTATAATGTAGGATTAGTATTCGTATGTGGAACATTGGATACAAGGTTTTTTATCATATTTTGCGACGTATATTAACGATCATTAATGATTTGGTATATAGTATAATTTAATGTGGTTCAAAATAAGATACTACTTTAAATTAAATATTTTTATTTTGACGACCAGATAGATAAAATGAAATATTTTTATTTTTTATTTCAAATATTTCCTTACAATGAAAATAAGTTGAGCAAGTAGTTAATATTATAAATTATATTTTTTTACGAATATGTAACATGTTGATTAGCAGACTACGATATCGTAATAACTAGACATCGGATGTTTATGCAATTTCCAATTTTTATAGAAACATTTTAAGAAAGTGGAATGAAATAAAATTTTATTTTTAATGGGGACAGCCTTTGTAGATCCAAAGCAAATAAAAATCGTGTTAAATTCTCTCGAATTTTATATTATAGCATTTTTTTAACATTTCCATAAGCCATAAATGCATAAAGATCCGATGTCTAGTAATAACATTACAGGCATCAAAATATCATAAAAATATAAGTTACTGTCAACTATTTGGAATACTATTTTACACAGTCACAGAAAAAATCTGAAATCCGGTATTTTTAGTTTTAACATCCATCTCTATGGAAATAGTAAATAGAAGATAGTCACATAGCGAGATAGTCAAATTTCATCTAAATAGTTATATTATTAATAGTTACGCATGAACTAATAATTGAGCCGTTTAATGCAAAAGCTGTGTAAGTCAATATTTGCCTGTTTGGTTTAACACTGTATGTTTGTATGTATGTATATCTCAAGAGTAATCGTCATTAAGTTAAATAATTGTAATATAATTTTAGCGTGATTTACGTAAAGCAAACGTAACATCCTTCGACATTATTGTGCTTAACAGAACATTACTTGATTCCGCATTATCCAATGATTAACTGTTTCGACTTGCATCATTTTTGTATAAAACAGCCCAATTGTTAAGATAAAATCGAGTGGGGCCTCGATAATTCACTTAAGGCAGGGGTTTCCAAAGTGTGGTCCGCAAACACGAAACATGAGACGCGCGAATTATATTTTTGAAATGTGTTTATTTCATTAAATAATTTACTTTAATTTTACGGAATTTTTGAAGTTTCTAGTTTGGCAGTCAAAACGTTAACCAAATGCTTTACCATGTTTTACCAAGCATTTCGAATTTCGAATTTGTTTTCGTTCAGTTTAAAGGGAATCTTTGGCTCGTCGATACGTCAAATACGTAACACGTGGATTTTTTCGGTGAAATCATTCGACGTAGCCAGCACTGTATGACATTTAAATACCCTGTGGATCGGTGAGGTTCCAATGGCTTGTATCGTCGTCGCGCAACGAGCGCACGGCACTGTGTCCGTTTCAACTTCAACTTGATAAATCCAATTGTACGCGATGGATAAGCTGAAAGGTACACGAGAGCCGTGACCAAAGGATCGGCTCAAAATTCTGACAACGATACGACTGTTACACGTTTCACGGAAGCTATCTAATCCTACCGTTACGGACAGGTAGGCAAACTACGTGTACAGGGTGTCCCAAAATGTTGTATTTCCTTGGAATGGGTGATTCCAGAGGCCATTCGAAGTGACTTTTTCCTTTGCGAAAATTTGCTGCGCGGCTTTGTTAAGGAATTATTACTGAAAAGTTTTCTCAAATAATGTTCCATAAGTATTTGGAAACAATGTGACACTTCTGTACTACAAGCTACAATTTCTGTTGTAAGAAATTATTAATCGCCAAGTAGTTCTGGCGATCCTTTCAGTTTACACACACAAGGGGATATAATTGAAAATTCGTGAATTTATTAAAATGTTGTGTGGACTCTTTTCTATTCAACTTTGAAAACTTTGCTGCGCTAGAGCATTGACATGTTTGCAGGACCGTCCACTCAAAATTTGAACATCTCGTGTACGCAACAGTTTCGTAAGTCCGTGGCCGTGTCCGTGAAGCCAATAGGAAGCCTACGCGTAAAGTGGGTGCTCACTTGTGGGATTAACGACCGAAATAAATGAGAAGCGTCACTCAAACGTCTGAACATAATTACACAGGTACATCTATCCGCTACTCACCTACCCGTTCTATTCTAATCTGGTTATCTGGTAATCGACCGGCTAAACTCGTCCGTTTCACCTTCTTCGTCGGTCTCGCATAGCGCTCTATCCTCTTTCTTCGGATCTTCATCATTTTCAACACTGTTTCACACCGTTCGAACATAAGCAGCGTCTATCTATCCATACCAAATTGGTCAAATTAACAGGCTTACAGAAGATACAAATTAATACAAAACAATGAAAATACGATTCGTGTGCTAGATTAGGTTCTAAGCGTATATAATTTGATAATCCTCTTGTTATCTTAATTTTCACAGTAAAGTTAAGCAATGGCGGGTTTAGAGGGGGGGGGGGGCTACATGGGCTATAGCTCAGGGCAGAAAAGTCCAGGAAAGTTTTTGGAAAAATAAAAACAAAAACAAATAAATAAAAATGTTAACCAATTTAAAAATAAAAATGACACGTTTGAACGACGTTGTACGAAATTACAAGAAATCACTTAAAGCCTACGGAAGGGGAATGCAGAATGCAAGTCCCTAACTCCCTCCATCCCTGAAAAATAGGCTGAACAAGATTAGGGTAGTACTAATAATTTTGTGCTTTGTGCTATTGATAAATCTATGGGGAGAAAGCGTGAAAGGGATCGAGCGAGGACGAATCGCTCTTTAAGGTGAGGGGGGGGGGGCTCTTTAAGGAGAGCTGAGGTGTAGAGGTAGCCTCTAGGCAGCAGAAACATAAATCCGTCACTGGAGGTAAGCTGGAATTACCGCTAATCGTTACTTTAAGGTAATTCGGAGGAAGACAACTAAGGTTTTGTATTAAACTTATAAAAATTGAACACTCGTATTTCTAAACAATTGACAGATTTTGTGTTTATAGAATTTTTCGGTTACATCAAAGTTCCAGATACTTTTTCAAAATACTTTTCTAGTCAATCTATTTTTGTCGTCGTTGCTAATCGAGGAGACATTAATTATTGAAAAAAAAAATTCTTAAGTTACTTCTAATTATGACAAAAACAATTATAATGTTGATTTTTTGTTATTCTTCTATATTCCTAGCAATAAGTAATGATTTGTACAAAACTTGTGGTTATTGGTTCAGTTTTGCTCCTTACTGTATCTTCATGATCGAGCACGCGAAGATGGTAAAAGTAAATGGTGAAAGTGCGCTTTCGAGTTTCGGCATCGGCGGGGAGGTGAAATTCGATCGGTGCACGGTCCGGGCGAAATTCTCGATATCGATTAAACGCGGTGACATCGAGGTTCAATCTTCTGGCCTCGACTTCGGAACCTCCGTCGTAGCTCGTAGCTGGTTCCGGGTGCTCGTCGCGCCGCGTCGCGTCGCGTCGGCTTCTCCCAGCGTTCGACGAAAAACTTTCTACCGGACGCGGACGTCTCGGACGACAAGGGGTACACGACGGAACTTTTGTTGAATGGACCGCGCACACACGCCGGCGCTCCGGGCTCATCGATTCCCCGCCAATTACCCACGGATCGTTGATTAATTGCACACTCGGTCGAGTACACGTATTTAGTGTCGGTAGTGAGAGATCGGCCGTCCTTGGCCGGCGAGTCTTCAGGGTTCTTCTCTCGTAAAGTTCGGGTGTCGTGTGACCATTCACGTGTGCCGAAACCAACGGAGTGCTAGGTCCGTGGCTTTTTAACTAAACAGGGTACGTTTAAGGGGAAAAAAACGGGATGTCGCGGACGGAGCACCGATAGTCTTTGAGCGCAAGAGAGCTCCGGCGGCGGAACGGGCCGGGCCGGGCCGGGCCGGGCCGGGCCGGGCCGGGCCAACCAGTTTCTTCTGAACGGCACCAAACGCAATGAAAAAATTTACGATAACTGTTGAGATATTTTATTATCAGGTTGTTGCATATAAAGTATCCGATTTTCTAAGGCAAATGTTATGAAGTGTTTTCGTCGAGAAATAATTTTGCAGCCTGCAGATTTATTGTACAGTGTTTACTCGATATATGTCTACAACACAGATCTACCCAGGGACAAATATCGGCTAGAAGATACTATTCTTTAATACCCTGCCAAACGTAGAAAAGGACAGCGAAGCTTCTTTGGCCTCTTACGGGGTGTTCCCCGCAGCAGTGGGGATAGTTCTGGGACTTTTATCGGCTAGATATTTGTGACATATATCGAGTGAGACACAACGCTGCTAATATCTCCTTTTTGTATTTAGGCGGCGATTCAAAAGTCCCGTTTACCCTCGATAACGCTGTTTCTGTACAAAACAATATACTTGTTTATGCAGTTATAGCTAACCTTTACACATTCTTCCGAATTTGCACGAGAGATTTTGAACCAACAAATTGCTTCATGTCTATTTTACAATTATTGAAGTTATAAAGATGCTCCCATGGGAAACGATAAGCAAATGTATCCTACAGCAGAAACAGAAAGAAAAATAATAAATGGGTAACAAAGAGGGAATTTTAGCGACGCAAGACCACCTGTTTTCCACCTTTTTTGTACGTCAGGCGATAGTTGCTCTCCGTTCGCTTCGAGAAATACCTACGAACGTTATCTGCATACGATTCGACGGTCGGCGCCGCTGCTCGAAACACTGCGCGATTCGGCGAAGAAGAACTGTAAAAAAAAAAGTAAAAAAAAAAAAGAAAAGCGAACGCAGCGATTTAGAATAATGCTCGCGAAGCGATTCGGTCGGCGTGCCCGGGCTCTTCGCGCGTTCGCAATTTTATCGGGCCGCTTTTAATTCCTCCGGTGCTTAATAAACAGGAAACGTCGGCGTACGAAACGCACGAGGCAAACAATTATGAATATTCAATATCATTAACGAGCAAAAGGAACAAGGGGCGGGACGAGTGGGAGGGGGTGGGACCGATGGAAAAAGAAGCTGTTCATTATACACGGTAATTAATATTAAATCGACTATTCATCACGGCGACTGGTTCCCGATGAATAATGCGGAAGCGAAGGGTGACGATTGGCGGGAAAAATCGAGCTACGCACGGCCGTCGCCTCGGGCGCAAAAATAATTAGCGAACGGAGACGCGTTCATTTTTTTTTTTTTTTTTTTTATCGAGCCCGTGAACCTCGCGGAATGGATAGAACAATCGGTAATAGGTATTTGCATCGGGCGGTGACCCATTGTAGCCTATATGTTCACATTCCGTCTCTATCGTTGATATCGTTTCACCCTGTTTTTTTTCCACCGGTAAATGCGAATTAGCGCTTCGACAGCCGCCACCGCCGCTGCTGCTTCGAACGAGAGAATTAAACGCGCAGGTAATTGGGACATAATTAGAGCCACCTGTTCCGTGCAGGCCTGCGAAGGATGTCAACTTCAGGAAGCTACGACGTCGCCACCGACGAAGAAGTTGGAACAACTATTTTCACGCGCGTGTCCCCGTTCTTCCCTTTAACGATCCCGAGTCACGTAATCGTGTAGATATTCAACGTTGAAGAGGCTCGAGCGACGGCAACGTTAGGACACTTTTCGATCGTCCGGAGACGGCGAAATGTTTGTCAGGCTTTTGTAACGTTGAATGGATTGCTCTCGGAGAGGGGTCGTTCAGAAAACAAACACACAGATTTCGCTTCAAGATACGTTTATTATTTGAAACTGCCCGTTCGAGAAATTACTGCGAAGCCGTTATCTTGTGCGATCGTGGCGCAACGTCGACGGAGCTGGTTCGTCGTTCGGTCTTACAAAGATCGGAAGCGCGTATCGATTTACAGCTCGAACCTGTCTGCGACGTTCTTGCGGTGGATCTCGTCCACTCGGTTTTTCGTTCTCCTGGGTGCACGCGTGGCTGCGTGGCCCGAGTTGTTTACACGTTCGTCTTCGCTTGCCAAACAACCCCGGAGCGGAAAAGAGGTGAGCGCACTGTCTCGGGGAACATGGCGGATCGAGTCGGTCCGACGCGTAGACCGAAACTGCAGTACAAACGGTGTGTTCCGTAAACAAATTAGCCGAGCAAACAACGAAGCAACCATTCGGCTATGGTACAACGCGTGCAACGCACACAGTGCATTAACATGCGCGCGCGATGTCCGCCGACCAACGTTTCTTCTTCATTTTTTTTTCCACCCTGCGACCGTGGTTGCATGCACATTCATGCCGGTCTTAAGGTACGTGTCCGAGAGTAAAACTATCGGCAGAATTTTTTTAGCAAACAGACACTGCGTTTGAGAATAAAAATGTTCGAATTCGCTCGGCGGACACGCCGTGCGAGAGTGTCCTCGAGGAAGACTCCGAAACGGACACGTACCTTTGCTACGCAACCCGATGAACGCCAGACAATGGCAATAAAGGCGAGGACGGGGGTTGTTTCGAAGACAAAATGCATGGAAAAGGATGGGTTAGAAGAGGGAATCGACGGACACAGGGTTGCAGGGAAACGAAGATAAAGATGCGAAGTGCGACACACAGGTTCGCGCATACGAGATTCTTCGCGTGCACTCTCGAGGCGCACACGCGCGCGATGGTGCGCGTTCTCGCGCACGCACACGCACACGCACACGCACACGCACGGACAGGTACGCGCACGCAGACGCGCGTAGAGACACGTGAACCGAACGCACAATCACACACGTACGAATACGTACGGATCGCGCAATCACACGCGCATACGTACGGATCGTCGACTTACCTCTTGGCGCAGAAATTCGAGCGGCGAGCCGAACGAAGGCAGAGAAAAGAGGCAGGCGGATGACGACGACGACGACGACGACGGCCGCCGCGACGGCGTTGCGTGCGAGAGTGGAGTCGCGACGCCGGGCGTCGGCGTGCGTCGCGGGCGTCGTACGGGGCACCGCGCCGCGAAAACAATGGCGTCCCGTGGCGCGGTCCAACGGCAAAGGGTGCCGCCTCCGGTTGGCTCCGCCCATCGGGACCGCTGCGGCCTGGTCGCGGAACGTTTCGTCGAGGCGCGAACGCCGGTTTTACAGTTACGCCGGTGCGCTCTGTCGCTGTCGTTCCTGCACGCAGCCCCCACTCCTCGACGTCGTTCGATGGAGAACACGACGGAGGGAATCCGACCACACCGGCCGTGCTGCTGTGGCTCCACCCAGATGCACGCTCAACACGGAAATCTCTGGGCGCTTGGCGTCGGGAGGGGGTACGGATAGGGGGGAACGCAGCCCGCCGCTCTCGAAGCCAGCTCTTCGTCCGACGAATTTGCCCGGAGGGGCTACACGGGTGCCTTCGTCGGGCTAGCTGGGCCGTGCGACAGAAAGGGACAGCTTAGCGAGAGAGCAGTCATAGGCGGATAGAGGGACGGAGAAAGGGAGAGCGAGAGAGAGAGAGAGAGAGAGAGAGAGAGAGAGAGAGGACGGCCCGATAGAGGGAGATCGTATACAAGGGGACGGTAGTGAGGGGTGGGGGTGACGAAATCGTGCGGCAGGGATCTTCGCATGAAGGAAGGCAGACTCTGGTGGTCAATCGGGCGCCGCGCACCGCAGCAGTGACGCGTCACTGCACCCCTGTTTTCGAGTTGCACGTGTTTCTTTCCTCTTGACCGACGCTCTCTCACGTTCGATTCCTCCTTCTCTCGTTTCCTTGGTCAGCTCGACGCGATTACCACCGGCTGTACATCGAATAAACGCGACGCCCGACCCGGAAAACACACACACACCGTTTTCCCCCCTCGTTGTTCGTTGATGGCAAAAAGGTGTCGTTTCGCTACCGCGACACCTTCGTTCATTCACGTTCCGCGGGCACCAACGGCACCGTCGCTCCACCGGAGGGGCCTGCACGACCGCAAACACGCCGCCGCTTGTGCCCGATATCCGGCCGGTCCTCCTCTGGATCGCCGTCCAGATCCGAACCGGCGACGCTCCAGTGTGAATTCCGTGACGAGCACGCGCCGCTCGCGTTAAACTGTGCGTTCTCAGTGATTCAGTGAGGTACACGTTCGCCGAAGATACGCGCGCTCTGTTCGCTCGTCTTGCAAGCAACCGGCTATAGTCGAGAGAGGATCGTTAACCAGCAACCTCTTGGCCGCGCTGCGCTTCAAAAGTGCTGTGAACCTCGCGCCGAAGACACGTAGCTGCGGATTGTGCTTTTAGCTGGTGATTGGACCCGGCCTGACCACGGCCATTCTCGACACGGTACGTTATTTTTCTAAATCTACCATCGGACCGAACAAATTGCCAAGTGGATACGTACACGGGTAGAGAGACTCGTCGACTCTCTATGGACCGAGCTTTGATCGTTTTGTTCGAGGGACGAAGGACCGAATAGGAATATCTCGTAAGAGATGCAACAGCGATTCGAATTTCCACCTCTTTTCGCGCCCGTTGGCAAAGAATGTTGTATATGTCGGGTACGAGTCACGCGATCGGTACGTTTATCCGAACGAGTCACGATGTTTGAAACGCGTTGTTCGATTATTCGCGCATAGGTTGTGCGTCTGAATATAAATTAACGAAAGCGTAGTACCGGAAGTTTGCGAAGCATTCGACCGACTCCGCCGGCAACAGTCCACTGTTTTTACATTATCGAATCCGCAGAAAAAGTCACGATTGGAAGTGTACTTTTCTGTGTTGTTACGTTACACGTAAATGCATACATACATAGTACTGCGGGTATGAAATGATTCGCCACGAGCAACGAATTTCGCTAAAATACGGTGCATTGAAAATGACCGTCGGGTCGGTCGAGGGCAGATATACTCGAGGGCATTATAAGGTCGGAAAGTAGTCATTTCTTTTACGCGTTGTCGATCGTATCGTAGATTTTAAAAAGTTTACAAATTTCTGTTGCATCTTTGCGTCCTTGAAAAGCACTATGTCTACCATTTTCAGCTTACGACACTTTTCTGCGGTTCGTCTTTGTACTCGAATACCTCCTGCACACTCTTCAGCGAAATTCAGTGAAACCCCTCTGAGATTAATGATAAAAATTTTAAAAAATTGTCGTAGAAACGGTAGGAGAAGGATTAAAACTTTTGAAAAAAGTCAATTCTTCGAGTAAATTAATTTCGCGTTAAGCGTACTCGCTGTTGTGCCATTTCCTCATTTTCATTGAATCCAATCATTCTTCTTTTATTTTTTTTTTTTTCGTTGCGATTCGGAGTGCCGTCGGCCGCGGGAAACTGTAATGAACCCGGCTAGACGTAATAAGTGGAAAGCCCGGGGTAGCTCGACGCTTAGCGACAAATTGCTGCTGCCACAATGGCGCTGTTGACGCTCCAATATCTCATTGTGATCGCGAAAAAAACGCTGTCGACCGAAAGTGAATTGCATCGGATTTATTTCGCGGTAGGGAGCGATTAAACAACGCCCCGGCCCTTTATTGTTTGCCAATCAAATTCACCGAGCACTCTAAACATTCCATCTTTCGCGTGTAACGCGAGGACATTATTTCTATTAAATTAGTCGAACGGACGCGTATTGTTCGAAAACAATTTTCCTAGCGTTCGGTTTGGCTGATTCTTCTCGATAACCGCGTTATAATATTTTTTATACTATTCGCGTAGGGCCAGTCAACGTAATTTTCTTTCGCCTCCTCGGTTTCTGCCGAAACGTGAAAATCGGCTGGGTTCGTTCTGGAAAATCTGCACAGGGGTGCCTAGATTCTCCCTTGCGGTTCGCGCTGATTGGGCTTCCCGTCGGCGATATTTTCATCTCATTATACTTTCAACATTTCGGAACGGAGGCCGAGCGAGTATATTTCGACCGAACGAAACAAATTTCTCCTTTATGAATAATTTATACGCACCGTCGGCCGAATTAGGTATCGCGAGAGCGCCGTCGCGCCGTCGCGTCGTCGTGGTACGGCGCGGGTCACGTCCGCGAACACCTGTCCGCCTTTATTATTTTTACGCGGACAGAGGGGAAAAAGAAACATCGCGCTCATCGAAAGTGATACAATCTCGGAAAATAACAGATGTCCCCTCGGTGCTCGAGTGCTCGGCAAAGAAAGCCTCCGCGAGTACCTCGGGAGATTTCACGGTAAGCCCTTTGTTGTACTTGAAACGCTCGAGGGCGACGAGACGACCGGCGGCGGCCGTGGCGGCGCTCGCAGAGAAAATTCACCGATTCGAATTATTTACTAATTCCGTGCACCTTTCCCGCCGTTCTTTTCGCTGAATTACCACGACGAGAACGGAAATTAATCCTCCGGTTGGGCCGCGAGCACGCGAGAGTGTCCGCTCGAACAAAAAATCGCGCGTTCAGCTTGTGGCCGTTGGCTAAACGCGCCGAGATCGAGATACGGGATCCTTGCACGCGTGCCAAGCGTTGCGTTCTCGTAGTTGGATGCGTCGAATTAACTACCGACGCAGATATTGTTTCGTCTAGCGAGTCGTAGCAGAATCGAGATCGTATCTCGACGCCTAGCGCCTGTCGGCACACGAAATCTTCGAGACTCGATCTTCGTTACCCTTCTTCGGCACAATGCTCGAGAACAATGGTGCAAATTACATTTTCTCCATTAGAAAATATCGTTCTTCGTCTCGTAGCGATTTAACGCAACTGTTCAACGATAAACTCGTTGCGGCAACATTTCATTCGTCCTAATGTCTTCTCGATTCGAGGAGAATTTATTGGGTTGTCCGGAAAGTTTGGGCCGATTTTTAAGGGAAGCTCGAACGCGGTACATTTGAATTTCGATATACGTTTATCGAATTATTATAAGCGCCATTTTGTTCCACAATCTTTCTCCGTGTTTCACGCAACTTGCGTTTTTCGGCGAAAAACTTTTAAATATTATACGAGTTTTTATTATGTCGACCAAAGCGTTAAAGTTTTTGTCATTATGCGCTCTGTTTCCTTCCACATATAAGAGCGTATAAAACTAACAAAAATGAATCTATCCTAATCAAACTTTTTTCTAAAAATGTCTGGAAGGTCACCTTTTTAGACTACGTACACATACCATTAGTTTTCAATCATTCTGACATATTCAGACCTATCCTAATACAGAAAAACGGCACGAACGTTTCGGACAACCCAATATATCATCCGAAAGTGCGTTATTTATTTTCCTGTTTACAAATGTGGTGAAACAGAATTTTTTGAGTTGTTCTTACGAGTCGAAGCTCGTGAGATCCGAGAAGCCAGCGTTTATCGTTGATGCGATTCTAAAAATTCCAAATCCTATAAGCTGTATACTCTAGAGTTGGTCGTTCGTTACGATACGGTCTGCCGATTAGCGTTATAGGCCGCCAAACAAAATCGTAGACCATCGCAGAATCTCGAGCGTATCGGGCTCGTCTTTGATCTGGTTGGAGATCTACAGTGAATCCTCGATATATGTCAACAATACGGGTCTCGACAGCGTCGTATATCGTCCAGGAGACATACCCGAGCCGTGTTACGTTTACACTCCTCGTCGTTCGAGGCCCTTCACAGGGTATACCTCGCGGTAGTGGAGATAATTCCGCCACATTTATCATGCAGGTCTTTGGCGACATATATGGAGAAATCACTACATTCGGTTACTTCGTTGTCTTACGAATGACAAATAACTTGCGAATAAACCGTTGTTCGAAATAACGTTTGCTCAACTCTGCGCGATAAAACGTGCCAAGATCGAACGAAGAATTAGAATACATGTGGTAAAGCGGATATTTTTCGAATATTTTACGTTTTATTACGGAAGACGAAACCGTTTTCGACGACGAAAGTATCCGGTAGTCGCTACATGGTACGAATTGTAAGTGCGACGACAAATAGCGGACAAATTGGTAACGATTCAGCTATGTTGTTGGGACATCGCCTAAAGGTTGCTACTCCTTTTCAACGAAATTCCTCGAGAAGTATCCGACGTTCTTCGTCGCGCAGCTGGGGGTCGTACGCTCTCGTCGAGAGCGGCGCGCAGCTCGTTCTTCCGTCAACCTGTGCAGCCTGCATTCGCCGGTCTTTAAGTAGTGGGATAGCAATTTCGTCTTTATTTACCGTGGAACGTCGACCGGAAATCGTCAGGCATTAGGTTAATGTACAAAAATCTCGGCGTCGTTAACGATCCCCCTTCGGCAGGTTCTTTGCGCGGCCGCCATTAACGAGGCCGCGGGATCAGAAGATTTCTCGTGGAAGCGCTTTTGTCGAAAGGAAAAGTGTTCCCGCGGAACCCGCTAATTGCAAATCGACCGTCGTGAATGTCGTTACACTGTCTGCCGTCGCTTTGAGACCGCCACGAAGTTTTCCTTTTTCAAACTCTACACCTCCTCCCCCTTCGGGTACGTAGACGAAATCTCGCCGCTGCGTGTAATTTTTCGTGTAAAACGTCACCGGAACGCGGTATCGAGTAATTTAATGCGTGGCAGCTTTTTCTAACCTCGCCACGGACGACGAAGAAGCCGAGTAATTAGTGAACTTGGCGCGGGTTCGTTTAACGTCGACGGGGAAGTTTAAACTTCCCGCCTGTCTTGCTCCGACGGCCGGCTATGTTGCTCGCGGAATAATACATTTTATTCGATTTCAATAAACTCTATGCGGCGCATTAAATTTTATAGCACGTATACATCTTTCTTTGACCGAATTTAACCCTTCGCGGACACGCGTCTGCCGTCAATTTTTTAAGAAATTGCTCTCAAAAGGTATCAATCTCCCGATGCGATACACCTCCGTATAAAATTCCGTTTCACCGGGAAAATAAATATATTCGACCCATCGAGGTGTATGCTAAATCTTCCCGTCCGCAAAGGGTTAACCTACACAAAATTCACCCTCGGAATCGCAAATTATCGGAACAGTGATTTCTTCGGTTCTTCGTGCAAGACAGATTTCGCTGAAATCGAGAAAACGTGGAGTTTACTATTGGACGCGGCCACCCCGATTAACAAGTTTGTCTCGACGAAACGTCTTTATTTGTAATCTATTATTTTTCCATTAATCCGTTCACGGCGCGACGAGCAGGTAAATAATCGGAAAATAATACACTCGACGGGGAACGTCCGCGTTCCGTCGCATTCCTCGGTTACCTTAATAAGCGTATCTATTAGAGCCGCATTACGTTAAGCGATCGCACTTTTCTCTCGGTTATACAAAGCGATCGCGCCGGGATAGTAGCCCATAATCAGTCGACGATGTAACACAGCTTGCACATTTTGATCGAGTCGGATCGTTTATGGGGTTCTCTCTTTCTCTCTCTCTCTCTCTCTCTCTTTCTCTTTCTCTTTCTCTCACTATTCTTTATTCTTCCCTTCCCGGCTCCCGTGTTCGCGACGTTCCCTACGACCAGGATGAAAGGAGCTAATGATCTACGAACCGGGCCGAATGATAATTAACACTGGTCGTAACTGCGGCGTGATTAACTATGACGAACGAAAGCGACGGTGGAATGCGCGTAGGTGTACCGGCGTTGCTGTTGTAAACCCACCTTCAGAGGTATCTCGATCGCCAAAGAGGGTATTACCGTCGATGTAAACACCAATCTGACCGCAAGAATCCCGGCCACGGGAGTTTAAATTACACGGTTGTTCGGGAAAGCTCCTTGCCCAGAGCGGAACGAACGATTTCGCGACAATCGATTCCCGAGCTTGCGCTTTTAGAAATCATTTTGCAGATGCGACCGATTCGAAACAAATAATTTCTACTTTCTTGTACAGACCCCTCTACATTTTCTTCCGAAAGTCTAATTTATTACCCACGCGATTCCCACCTCGATGGCTGAAGAACTCTTTTCTGCTTTCCAATTCGTGCACAAGTGACCCGAGCGTTTTGCATCATTATCCATTCTGAGAATATTTAACCCTTTGCATTCGAAGCTATTTTAATTCCAAACTGAAACGTTTCTTCCGACCTAAAATATTTTCTCGTCTATATCTATATATATATATATATATTCGTTAAAAAAAAAAAATATATATATATATATATATATATATATATTTTTCATGTTCGTCCACTGTTGCCGCGCGCTGATTGGTCCGTGTTTTTCGTTGATAACTCCTTAACGAAGCCGCGGAGAACATTTTCGCAAAGGAAAAAGTTACTTCAAATTCCCTCGGGAATCATCCGTTTCATGGATTTGTCCCATTTTTGGGACAGCCTTTATTTCTCGGCTTCGACAGCTTTCTTAGAGGTTACGTAGAATACGCGCCTGTGCGATCGATCAAGTACATAAAATAGAATTACCGACCGCGTTTAAGGTTTGATTCACCGTCCATTGGATTAAACGAAAGTTAACTCGACGGTTTTATGCGGGGGGGGGGGGTGGAGAGGGGGGCAACGATCGAAAGAGAGAACGTCGAAAGTAGGTATATTGCGGGTAAGAGTTTGCAGGAGAACTCGGAAAACTGTATTTCGCCGGCGACCCTAATTATTTTACAAGTGTTCGCAACTGTTTACCGGAGTTTCTGACCGAATTTAACGTTGACCCTCTGTCCACCCTCGTGTACAGTGCTATAGCACATATAGTCAGAACCGCGAGGTTCAAGAGTAATGTGTCTCTACTTGCACAGGTCGGCGGACGTGCAAGCACGTAGGGCAAGTTAGCAAATTAGCCTTCGCCTATTTTCCGAGCGTAACGTGGATTTAACATTTAATTATTCGCGTATCAAATGCTAATAAAGGGAATCGCTAAAACGTCGCGGCGGCCAACGAAAAAGTTGTTGCTTCTTTTTATTGTTGCGTTTCGTCGACGATAAAGTACAATTCGTAAAGAGACTGTGTGATCAGGCACGACGCGTAACAAAAAAAAAAAAGAAAAAAAAAGAAAGAAAGAAAAATGGTCAGAAATATATATATATATATATACCCGGCGGCACCGGGAACGGG
Organism: Seladonia tumulorum; assembly: GCA_913789895.3. Lineage (NCBI taxonomy): Eukaryota > Metazoa > Arthropoda > Insecta > Hymenoptera > Halictidae > Seladonia > Seladonia tumulorum. The sequence continues at coordinate 24,508,449 of OU565269.1, forward strand.
GAGGGATGTTTATTATTCGTCGTGGCGTTATTTATTTTCTGGGCGCACCTCGAACATTTGCTTTTGGCGAACCAGTTTCGACGGTGCCAATATTTGCCCCGTTTCGCGCACGATAATCCCCTGAATTATGTTCTTTGAAGCGGCGACCGTTTGTACGCGTGAAAGGGCGCGTGAAAGAGCGTGCAGAAGTACGCGGGGATCAATCGAGTTTTCATGATTTACACATTGGCTTATGAAAGCGCTCGCAACAATATCGAAGTTATTCCGACCGGGCCGGCCGGTTTCGACGTTTCACGCGGAAACATTGATCAGCCTTTACGCGGATCCCGGGCCGACGGCTCGCGAAATTTAACCTTCTATTCCCTTTCCAGCGGCGTTTCAAACGCCGCGTTTAACGCATCGCGATTATGAATCCGACAGATTTATTCGACGGGCCTGCTCCGTAACAGTTCCTGTACGCTCTGGGAGTTTTTTTATTTTTCTTTTTTTTTCTCTCTCTATTTTATGCACATCGACGATTCACGGAAGTTGCGCGCGGTCCTTGCGCTCAATCTCGAGGCGACGTTTCAGAACAGATGAGAGAGGAAGATTGTTCGACGGATTCAATGCTGGTGCCGCCTTTCGAGATTTTCCATCGAGTTCCACGGAGTTTACTCGGTCGTTAGAAAGACGTTACTTTGTCGCTGCTCCGATCTATCCCTTTTCACAAGCACTTGCGGATTTGAAACGAAGATATCCAGATTTTTCCCTTATACGATATTACGTTGTAGCGTAGGAAATGTCCGATTTCGTAATGCGTTTTCATCAAGAGATACATACTATTACGGTCACTAGACTCCGGATTTCATGCATTTTTGAGAGAAACGGGTAGGTGCGATTCAATATATGGGTGACATGGCAGTGAACGTGTTAAAGTTACCGTTCAAAATCGAACATTTCATACAAAATCGAGTTAACTCGAAAATCACTGTCCTTGTGTACTTCGCAGATATAGTTATCTTATACTTAATTTTCTTTTGCATACCATTGACGGTCTAGCACCTTCACCTTTAGAGACCTTCGAGTCACATTGTTCCATGGCACTCGTCTCCGCGGCTATCGGTACGCATATCGCATCCTCCATTATCGCATCCTCTTTTTAATTAATTAATGCCGACGGGAGTTAGAAATCGTCTCTGCGTTTCCCAGCAACGTTCGCCGGCGATCTTTGCCAACAGGTCCATTGTTCGCGAAACCCGGCAAGGTGACGAAATTGTTTCGCTTCTCATATTTTTTTCTTCGTCTTCATCTTCTCCGCTCGATGACGAAACGAGCCTGTCGCTCGAACCTCTGTCCCGCCGTATGGAAATTCTAATAACCGAATCATTGCACGCGGGCGCGAGCGCGTGCAAAATTCGTGCACTCTGGTATGTTTGCTGCGCGCGACAAATTCGCGAGAACTCTCACCCGGGAATGAAGTTCGAGTGAAAGAAATCGCTCGAACGTGACATCCTCCGTCAACGTGTTTAATCCTTCGGTCCACTTGACACGGAATTTTTGTGCTCGGATCGTTCGTGTTCCGCCCCGTAGTCGCGGAAATTAAGTTTTAACGAGAGACGCGGCGCGGCACGGCGCGGCGTCGGTGAAACACAAAACGTCCGCCAATATGGCGTCGCGCGCGCTGCAAAAACCGAGTTCATTGAAACACGGTTAGCAAGATTTATTTCTTCCCGCGAAACATCGAATCGCTGCTCGTTTTAACGAAGCGGTAATGCAGCTTCAATTCGTAACACCCCGACCTGCTCGTTTCTCCAAAATGGTGGAACGCGCGTTACGGACCGGAACGAAGTCAATTGAAATGCACACGCGGGAATTTTAAGTAACGAAATCCAGATCCAAAGTCGAACACCTTACGCGTAATATTCGATCCATTTTGAGCGATTGAACGTAGATTTGTAAGGAACGCTTTTGTTCGTTGGGAGAAAAGATCAGATTTGTACGGTGTATTCGTGGAAGTGGTTCCTGGGGACAATAGATCGTGTAAACGAACCGAGTCAGTTTGTATTTAAAGGAAGGCACAAGAGTAGCTGTGTATTCGGTTTTAAATGGATGCTGCGAACAGAAGCGCGTGCCCCGTTTGACGCGAATACTCATCAACAGTTGCGGAGGAACAGTGAAGAGAGCTTTTGCTTGTAAATCTTATGCATTAGTCTTCCGGCCTTGTTATTTCCCGTTGTCGTAGTCGCGAGATTCTCGTCTAGTTATAACATATTTATTTCACCCATTCCATTACTTGTTCATGTTTAATTCTATTTTGCGACTGAGATAATTATATAATAAATATAAATGATATATAATAAGCGCTTTGACAAAAGCATCTTTGACTTTGTGCTCGCAAATATTCTTCGTCACCGGAAGAACAAATCGTTGCGGCAGACTCTGTTGCATAGCTGCTCTGTGAAATTCTTTTAGCGGTTGCACAGCGCTAATCTAAACTCGTCTAAATGCAAAACGCAATTTACACTTGTTATTTTGATCAGAGTCAAAGTTCGGTTTGTAATATTTCATTATTTTCGAAATCAATTAAAGTTTATTTTTTCAAACCATCTAGCTTGTGCTAAAATGTCAAGGCAAATAATTATTTTGCGTCTTAACGAGACGAAAATTGAAACGTCGAAGATACTCGAATACGTTCGAAAAGCTATTCGGTTTTTTTTTTTTTACTTTAGAAGCACATCAACATTTGCCCCAAAAGTTAATGTAATTTTTCCAATTTTGTCTTAAAATTTTCCGCGCTCTCTCGTTCTGTATTATTCTTCCGTTCCGTTTAACGGTCTTGGAATATCTTGATAGCTTAAATAAATATTTATTTCCCGATGGTTTCAAAGAAATTGTCAAATTACAGTGATCTCAGCAAAATGTGTGTTTTGGAGATTGACTTCCATGATTTTGCAATACTAGGTTACCAAATCGCTCTCAAATTTTACAACCATATAAAATATGGTAGGTGTACTTACCCTTATCTCTCGTACTAAGATTATGCAAATATTTGTGATAGTGTTTTTACGGTCGACGAAACCGTTTTGCTTTGCTTTACATAACTGTCATTTCGAGAAGCACGCTCTTTTACTCCGCTTTAGTACAAAAGATAATTATAGCCATTCAGATTATGGTTATCTTTGATTGTTCTTTTTAAAGGTGAATACAACTACATAAATTGTGGCAACGATAATACAGTGCGAGAGCTAAGCAACAATACAGATAAGATTAACGACAATTGTGTTAAAATTACAAATAAATGTGTCCTCGTGGAATATATTACATACGCAAGATATTAAATACGAACCAGAGATTATGCGAGTCTTATTGCAGAAATACACACACGAAAATTCTTCACCTTTCCAGTGGGCATCCCCTTGAATCTAAAAATAAGTACTCGCGCACCCCTTTGAAAAACGTGTTTCTATTCCTTTATTTAGAAATTGACATCTATCGCAAGATATTTTATTTATTGAAAAATAAATTTTCCATCGACTATTTAGAAACTTCTCTCGCACCCCTGGAAAACGCTTCCTCGCATCCCCAGGGGTGCATGCACCCCAGGTTAACAACCGCCGGCTTAGGGATATAATATTCTTCGATTAGTTCGAGTTGGCATCAACTTAAATATATTTACTTCCTTTCTACTTTCTTTCGCTTAGGACTAAAATGTTTAACAAATGAACTTTCTAAGTAATCAAGATCATCGATGACATCCAAATTGAATGTTTTGGCAAACTAACATTTTGTCAAACGTTTATAGCCTCTTTATAATGTCAATATTCAGTCCAAAAATTTCCGTAAATCCTTTTAAATGCAGTGGATGAAACTAAGGAGGATTAAGTCTACTTCACGACATGTAAAGAAATTTTTGAAAAATTGTAAATGGCAGAAATTTCGAACAAAATAAAGAGCTCAGATTTTTTGACCGAGCCTGTAACGAAGTTGGGCAATATTGCCACGAGATATAAACAAGATATTTTTTAAACATTTAGTGAAAAATGAGGGACTAAAGATTCCCAGTCTGCAGTTACAGTATTTACAATGCAGAAGTCATAATTACGAAGAGAAAGGCATAGAGTTTCAACGTGTATCTAGATACCATACAACAAAAGAAAAATATTTATTTCAACAAATTATCGTCTCAACGGATTCTTTGCCATTTAATAATGAAAACTCCATATCGCCTGATCGAACAGCTCTGCGTGGGGTGCATGCACCCTCCGTGGCATAGAACGCGTTAAGTTGGAAAAATGAGTGACGAGTAAAAGTGTCAAACATCAAGCGCAGAGGTTACTGCCAAATGAACGTAATTGACTTAACGAGGTCCAAATTAGTAAGTTCAAATGTATCATAGTGGATACCGCTTGAACCGGGGATGACGAGCTAATTTGTCAATTCAAATAACTTGAAATAACTTTGAAGATCCGTCGAGTTTGCGTGCCCAGCATTTGTACGAAGTAGAATCAGTAGGTCATGATCAGACACGTCGGACGATTCCCTGTTTAATAAACCTCCGTGTTCGTTGAATTTCCAAATTCGGTTTTCTCGAATACGAGACGTCAAGTGTACAAAATTCATTGCATATTTTTGATTTATTTTCTTATTTAGAACCACTCCCTCCATGGTTAACTCCTCCTTAAGCATATTAGTTATAAAAGAGAATACCCTTTCACCGCAGCGCCGATTAGCTTCTTTGTATTTGTTCGGGAGTGTATTCGTGGGGAACGCGTCGATTGTAACCGCGGAGTGGCGCGAGCGTTGCAAGGTACGAGAAAGATTGATGCTAGATTGTTTTTCTGTTTGCAGCATTGTGTTAGCGTGGCCGGAGGTGGCGGCGGAGGTGGAGGTGGTGGCGGTGGGACGGTCGCCGGCAGTCGGCTGAACCTACACCTTCGTTCTTGCGGAGGCAGCGGTGGCGGTGCCGGCATCGCCGGAAGTGACAGCGCTTCGGATTACCCGCCAAGCGCTGCGGCAGCGCGGAGCCGGGAGGCGGCGGCGGCGGCGCTGCACGCGGCAAGGACCCTGTTGGGCGCGGGGGTGGCTAACCCTTGCTCACCCACCCCCGAACCGCCCTTCTGGAAGATGCCACATAAAGGTTGGTCGAACGAGCCTGTTTGTTTACACTACCCGGTGGAATTCGAGAGTCGCTTCTGGCCCTCTCGCGCTTTCACCTCAGCCTTGTTCCTTCGAAACAGACGCGCAGAGTGCTTAGTAGGCTGGTCCTTGGCTGAAACATTTCTTTTCAGATTTTTCTTGTCTCTCGTTCCCCCAAAAGTAATACAGTGATTTCTCTGTGCAGGGTGTTCACGCTATTACCAGCCAGTGTTTTTCTTGTAAATAGTAAATATTAGAGAAAAATGAGAGAGGAAAAAGCACATATGCTCGTGCTATTTTGCTTTTCAAGTCGTTTACATCTCTGTGCGGCGTATCGTAAACGAACTCTTTAATAGCACCCCATTAAGAAAAAATTCGTCTAGACACGCGCTTTCATGTGATATAAAAAAAATATACAGTATTCCCTTTAAGGAATTGAAGGTCACCTTCGTATTTAACAGAATAGTATAAACACAAAAAAATTACATACGCCATTGTGTCGCGTATAAAACACAGTACTACATTTTCCTGTTTTATTTCTTTCTAATATGTACAAGAAAAACGCTGGCTAGTAATAGCGTGATCACGCTGTATATGTCGCCGAGGCCTGGATGATAAACGTCATGGAGTTATCCCCCTCTACCGAGGGGTACATCCCGTGAGGGGTCATGAAGTTCTAGAGTATAAACGTAACACGGCTCGGGTATGTCTCCTAAACGATACTCGACCCGTGTTGTTGACATATATAGAGAATTCACTGTACGTATCTGTATGTCGTAGCTCTCCTATAACGCGGAGGAAAAATTGCTATAAATTGCTACTGCTTGGGACCATGTAACTCTGCTCTATTGCCGAGTTACGTAGCGGCGACGCTTCACCTGTTTTTTGATAAAAGTAAGCGGACGACAAGATTATTCGTGTGCTGGCATATTTTTTGTCACGTCGCTTTCTTCTGCCGGCGCGGCGCGGCGCGGCGCGGCGCCGCGGCGTAAGATTTACGTGTGAGCCCGTTCTATCGACCGCGTTCTGCTTGTCGCCGGGAATAGAGATCAGTCTATCTAATAGTTCGCTTATCGCGTGGAACGGTTTCAAAGGAATATGGCTGTTCTATCGAGCATCGCGGCGCGATCGCTTGAAATTGCTTTCCTCGGCGGACATCGCGTGTATCGTTGCGCGTTCAGGCTTTTCACCCTGTAAACAAGTTTCACGCGTAAAATCTATCTTAGGCGCGTCTATAATTAAACCTAGCCACTCCGTTGCATCCATAAATAAAGAGAAAGAGAGAGAAAAATTCAACTTTCAAACGAAAAGTTACTTTCGAGCGTCGCGCGGTTGTTCTGATAATTCGACCGAAGGGGGAGGGGGGAGGAAAGGATGTTAAAATTACGTGGCTGGCGAAACCGATAGGCGGCCGATTATTATCTGTCATTCGAATACTTCATCCGACGATCCGCTCCTCGTATCTCGACGACTTTGCTAATAGAAGGCCGTTACAATGCGGTCGAACGTCGGTCGCCTTTCCTATTGTCGGTGCTCGTTAGCGTCAACTTCGTGCCCGTTTGTGTATCGTGAAACCCGAGACACGGGGTTTTTTCTTTTTTTTGATCGATTCGGTCGGGAACGATGTCTCGAATCTTCGGGATGGATTTCGAATTGACCGAAGGTTGGTCCGGGAACCGGGCGGGTTCCATGAATCGACTCGAACCTTGACTGGGCACAAAGTGCCGACGCGAACCTTTTGCGCTAGCCCTTCGAACTTTCTTTTCGACCATTTTCGAGTACAGGAATATTACGTGAAACTTCTGCTTTGCGGTTCATAATGGACAAGTAACTTTAAAGTAGAAAATCACTGCAACAAGGAATCTAGTTGTCGGCACTCTGTTGCTTTTGTGGTTGTTAAAATCTGGGCCAGGAATATGTTTCGAGGAAATTGTAAATACTTGCGACGCGATCCAACTACTAATGCATATCTTCTTTTAATATTCATTATGCTTTAAAAATAAGTATAATTAATATAAGCACAGTAATTGGTACCCCCACGGTAACTGGGTCCCTTACCCTAGTTCTATCTGTTCTGCATTTAATCCGATGTTTAAAGCTTTATCGAAAACTACCTATAACTTCCAGAAGTGTCAGGCTTGGAAGAAACCCTGCGCAAAATCGTCTTATAACACCTTTACGACGACACTTTAAGCTGATAACTTTACATTAAAAGTCTAATATTCAACGTCGGTCGTTCCTTCATTAAAAATGCGATTCCATGTTAGGGTACGTCTCCTCGGATTCTAATAACATTTTTTTATTTTATATTGATATCCATGTAACTCATTGTCACTCATTGTTAACCCCTTGCATCTGTTTTACAGTTACAGAACTTTTTTTAATTTCCTAAAACAAGAAGATTTCTTTCAGAAAGACCTCCTTCTATATATCTATAAATATTGGAAAAATAGAGTTTTATTTATTTATTTATTTAATTTTATTTTTATTTTATTTGGAGGCCCCTCACGGTGTACGATTAATGGGGATAATTCCGCGACGTTTATCATCCAGGCCTTGACGACATATACAGGGTGTTCATTTGAAAGCTTTCTAGCCGAATATCTCGAAAAGTATGAAAGATATTAAAAAAGTGTAAAACACGTGTCCAAGGATTTCGGGGGGGGGGGGGGGAAGAGGAGGGCACTATCAGTTTCTTATTTTCCCTTTCTTTCTTTTCTTTTCCCTTTCTTTCTCTTTTCCCCTCGAAATCCTTAGATAAGCGTTTTATGCTATTTTAATAACTTTCATACTTTTCGAGATATTCGGCTGGAAAGTTTTCAAATGAACACCCTTATAGAGAAATCACTGTATAACGGAAATCGCAAGGAAACGTGCAATTACAGATAGATGTAGCATTACCTGCTAACAGTTTGAATATCATTCTGTGTAATATTTAGGGTACCTCTCAGAGCCCCCTCTTTTTTCTATAGACTTTAGACCGCCCCATGTTGGGTATTCTCCCCATTATTATGGTCTACTATCGGCTACTTGGCTCGGCTCTATCGGGGGCTGGTTTGTTGTACGTTGAAACGGTAGGGAAACGCGTTTGGCGGAAACTCGTAGTTGTCCTCCAACAAAAGCGGAAGTGCGCAGCCTTTCTAAACGCGTCTCAATTTACATCTTGTTACTTTCGCGTTAGCGTGCCTCGCCGGGATCATAGGTGGTGGCTTGGCTCGGCCCACGTCTCGCAGCCTTCGGCTAAATTTGTGACCTTCGCGACGAGTTATACGAGGGTCAAGCAAATACGTGTACGCTTATGGGCTTAGGTGGGGCTCGCGGTTACCCCCGGGGTTAGCCGGTAACCCGACACGCCTTTCCTTGGCTTCTGTCGGGCCAACAGCCCCTTCAGCCCCTTCTTCGCTGGAGCCGGAGCCTCGACGTCGAAGGGTGGCGCCTTCTATCCCGCACACCCTCCGACGATTCGGCGGCAAATGCGATCCCCCCGAGGCTACAACACAATCGGTGTATTCCTTCGGCTGGGGCTCTGGCTCCGGGTGAGGTCGCCGGGTTTAATAAGCGAGCACCTATACCGCCAATTTGTCTTTCCTTTGTGCGCCGTTTTATTGCCGATCCGTGTATACATGTTCCTGCCTCCGGGATCAAGTTGTCAGGTGTACAAAGTCATTCTCGGTCTTTCTACAGAAATTTATACTTATTCGTAATGAAATAACTATTAGGTTGGCAAGAAAGTAATTTCGGTTTCACTAATACCTGGCGTTATGTTTTGTTTCATTGACTTCTGTTAACGTTGCGTTTGTTTTCTTTCTGACGTTTCATAACTGCATCTTTTAGGTTACTTTTGAAGCAAATTACACGTAATTTTGATTAAAGAATAGCATCTCCTAGCCAATATACACAGGCTCACGAAAGTATTCGAACGCTTCTTAAATCGGTATAACTTTTTTTTTAAATTGGATCAAACGATCCGACTTTTTTGAGGAGTTAGAAGAATTGGTTTTCCAAATGATGTGCAAAAAAGATTTGGAAAAAATTGCAATTGGTAAGAATTACATGAGAAAATAAAAATTACACTTTTCACAACTTTTTATTTGAACCTGTAATGTAAATTTAAAATATGCGTTTTGACGATATATGTTAGTCATATACATGCTGAAAATTTCATTGAAATCGATTAATATATACACGAGCTACAAACATCTAGTTAAAAATGGTGGAAAGCGTAGATTTTCACCACTTTTGGTCAGTTTCTGCTTAAAATCCTCAGATTCTAACATATTTCGATACGTGCCAGTTTTATCTGCGTCAGCTGATTTCGATAAAATTTTCAGTACGTGTATAACTAACACAGATCTTCAAAATGCATATTTTAAATTTTCATTATAGGCTGAAATAAAAAAGTTTTGGAAAATGCCTTTTTTATTTGCTCGTATAATTCCGAGCTTGAATTGAAATTTTTTAAAAATAATTTTTGCACGTCATTTGGTAAGTCAATTCTTCTGCTTGCTCAAAGAAGTCAGGTCGTTTGGTCCAATTTAAAAAAGTTATACCGTTTTAAAGGGCGTTCGAACACTTTCGTGAGCCAGTGTATGTCACTGGCTAGACCCGTGTTTCGGACAATAATCGAGTAAACACTGTACCGAGTATTTTTGTGTATTCGATTGAAGGGAGAAAGCCGTATAGTAACCGATCGTTGTCGGGCGATCGATAGCGATCGACAGATCGACGCTCCGGTACAAGCATCGAAGAACTGAGAACAAACGCAAGATTCCGAACCCCACGGTTTCCCAATTAGTAAGCCGATCAGAACCGCGGATAAGAGTTGCAGTTTGCGTTACTCTAAGCTCCGAAACCTAAGCCACCATCTGATAATCCCACACAATTTCGGTCCGTTAAAATTGATTTCACCACCAGCACGCACCGGGGAGGAGCGTGGTATGTTTATCCGAGGTTTGGTCGGATCGTATTACGTTCCGCGCCCGATCATAATACAGGGTCTGGGGTATAGAAGAGCATGTTCCCCTTTTCGAATGTGCTGGAGCTGGAGCTGGAGCTGGAGCTGGAGTCAGAGCATGCTCGAGCATCCCGAAGAGTTGCGAGGAGGCCGACGATGGTCTCGCGGCACGAGCTCTCGCCCCCCTTTTCTTCGCCTCTTTTCTCTCTCGCTAACCCCTCGCTATTCTATTTAAACCCCCCCCCCCATCTCTCTCTCTCTCTCTCTCTCCCTCTCTCGTTCCTGCACAAAAACCCTGCAGCTATTCGAATCAAACGACCGATTCACGGGAGCACTTTATTTCGTGCTAGGCTACAAGATTTGTTAATGGTTATGGGCGCTTGTGGCGGTCGGCTCGCGTGCCAGTCGAAGCTGCAGAGATTACCTGCGCCCGGCTTTCAAGGGCTAATAAATGTCGAGGGCGGGGGATTATCCGCGACCGACCAATGGGACGTCGTTCGTAATACATTTCGAGATTTTCCGTTCATAATTTATACCCCCGGGCGCAACGTTTAGATTCTCCTCCGGTGATCTATAGAAACAGATGATTACTATGAAAACACTGGTCTGAATCAGTCAAAAAGAATTATATTCCGCGGGAACGTTCGACACCGTTCAAAAACTATTGTAAGATAAACCGCGTGCGAGCGAACGGCGAAAAACATAGGCGCGGGCTTGCCCTAGAATTACCGAATGCACATTTAAATGCCAATTACGTTACCAGCCAGTTCGCAATTATAATTAAGGAACGCGCGAGTGTAATCACGCGACTGCTTACTTCGACGCAGTTCCTGCGGTTTCCTCGGTGAAAAGGGACGAAGATGCGCGATGCCTCGCGGCTTTAATAATAAGAGGCGCGGTAACGAGTATATGCCGTTAGGATGGCGTTGCTTTCGCTAATTCAACGCTGCTTCCTAACACTGTCCGTAATGAATTCGCTAGAGGATGAAGGAGGGAGTTGAGCCAAGAGAGGGAGAGAGAGAGAAAGAGAGATGAAGAGGAAGAGAAAGGGATGGGAAAGGGAGTTATAAAAGGAGGGAGAGAGCGAGGGTGAAGCGACGAAGAGAAAGAGGAAGAGAGAGAGAGAGAGAGAGAGAGAGAGAAGAGAGAGAGAGCAAGGACGGGCTAAGAGACGGGAAGAGGATCTCGCTCTTGCGATTCAACTCATTACAGAATGTATGCTCCGCACGCCATCTTTGATGTCGCGGTAGAACGCGTTCAGATGAAACTCTTGCCTCCTCGTGGCGTGAATTTAGCCCGAAACGCTCGAGGCGCACGACCTCATCCTTCGTCCCTATCCTCGCCTCCACGCCTTTCAAACCGGCAACGACGCGGTGATAATAACGTTTAACGAGAGTTACTTCGGCCGCGTATAAATAAAACGCGGCCGCGGTGATTTCGCTCGGTCCCCTGTTCGCGAACCATTATTCCCAACCGGAAAGACGCGGCCTGGCGCGGCGCGTCGCGACGACGGGGTACGGTTCTTGACGGCCCGGCGCACAGTGGTCTAAAAAGCGAAGTTTAGCGACATTCTGGTATTACTTCATTAGAAAATAAATACCATTTTTATTTCATGATACAGTGAATTCTCGCTATACAGGGTTTGGTCACCACATTACCGCGAACGTGCATTCGGATTTTCAGCGTTTTTCGAGACATTCGGCTAGAAATAAAAGGAAAGAACCCGTTTATCTCGCTTACATTATTCCCACCCTTTCGACGGTTCTGGGGCGCCTCTCTTCGGTTTTTCTGTGGTTCACACCCGACGCGGACTGTTTGGAAGTCTGCTCGTGAAGCGCAGAGTGAAACGATCTTTAATGCATGCATTAATTTCGAAAGCAAACGCATTTCATCCGACCGTACATCCGCAGCAGTTAATTGACGCGTTATAGTGACGTTGCCGTTATAGTGGCTTCGGTGTCGAACCGGGCCGTTTCATGGAAAAGGGCACACACGCAGCCGAAGTGCCGTTTCATGAGAATCGATTTCAATGTTTGCATTTTGGTACCATTTAAAACCATTTTTCTTTGTGACTTTCCGGGAACAGAAGTTACGATTTCAATGTTGTAAAATTGCTGTAACCCCTTACCTTACGATTTAATTCCAAGGCTTCGGATTAACGCATACAAATATCATTTTGTCCGATGCTTTAAATACGTATCGATAGAAAATAAAATTATTTTTATTGCTTCGGTATACAATGGTTAGGGTGATACCGCGTATGTTAGTTGATAGTAGAAAGTAAAAAATAATCAAGCTCGACGTTCCGTGTTCGACCATGACGTTGACGACCTTGACCGAGTTGTAATTTGACGCCATTTTAATTGTAAACGACTAAGAAATATATTTCCACGTCTCCTTAGCTTTTACAGTCCAGATGGATGCACAAAATGCAGGCGAAATCGACAAAGCGAGTATCATCGAAGTAGAGTATAACGAACGGGAAGACGCACCACGAAACGTTTCGAGAGGTTTTCCGTGTTGGTAGACGTCGGGGTAGCGTGTACAGGGGCTCGAAGAATTTTTACATTTTCAACGAGAACAGCTCTTTCCACCGGGCTGAAGTATCGCAATCGAACTCCGTACAGCACTCGGGCCAGAACGAGTCGCAAAACTCGTTACATCCGAACGGATGCCGCTTGAAAACGCGCGTTTAATTACCCGTATTATATTATTGCGACCCATTAAGCAGGCATTCTGTAAACTTTCCGTCATCATCGGCATTTCTTCCCACTACCCTGTGTGTCTGGCACGTGGATATACAGTTTTTTCTCGATATATGTCCACAACACGAGGCTTCCCAGGGACATGTATCGGCTAGAAGATACTATTCTTTGAGGACAGCCGAGCTGTAAAGGCCTCTTAAAGCTGTAGAAGATATTTATTTGATACAAATTTATTTTTATATTATTTCAATTATATACAAAATACTGTGATGCTCTCTCCTGGATTTACAATTCAGACGCTCTTAAAAATCGCATAACTGTGTCAATATTGGACTGTACTACTTGAATTTTTTTAAGAAGTTAGAAAAATTGGTTCGCTACACGACGTACAAAAAAATGTTTGATTAAAATTGCAGTTGGTCGAAATTGAAGAGAAAGTACTAAAAGTTGTATTTTTTATAGACAACCCAATATTTGTCTTGTTACACGCGTTTGCTGCACGGGAGTTTGGAAAAAAGGTCAGGCATCCACGGCGATAAATTCGGTTCCGAGTTAAATAAACGGGGAGCATTGTTGGTTATTCGGAGAAATTGTGAGGACGGCAACAACGTTTTAAGACGGAGTGGCGAAGCGTGTTTATAGACAGAGCTGGGGTGCCCGCAACGCTTTGCCGGCGTCGTTAGGAGGGAAAATATTTTCGCCGAGCAGAAGTGGCCCCCGGACGGTTTACAGGCCGCCATTTGTTTTCCGCGTTTCGCCCTCCAGGCGGATATAAAGAACGCTGTAAAACGGAACACGGATATCGCGGAGGCGGTCGCGGATGCCACGCATTGCGAAAGAGCAACGCTTCGCGGTAGATTACAGTGCAGGCGGACCTGCGCGAACCTCGGAGTTTCGCAAGCGAATTTCATTCCTCGCCGAAAATGTTCGGTTCTATGGGCACTTCCGCCTCATGGGAATATTCAAAGGATCGGAATATATCTGACAATTCGGTCGTGTATCACGCGAATGTTCTCGCGAAGGTTTTGCGGCCGGCCGCGGAATTTTATTTGAAAGCGTAGCAATCTTTTCAGCGCATTGAACGCCAAAGTGGAAAAACAAGGCTGAGCCCCGGGGCACCGCATGTTTTATTCTCGGTTTCCTCCGAGAATACGTTAGATATTTCTTGCGATTTAACAAAGCACGTGTTATTAAAAATATGTCAGCGAAAGGATGTGTTGTTTATATACAATGTATGAAACTTTATTTTTTGACATGGCTGGCGACATCTCAAGATCCAGTTTGCGATCAACTTGTCGAATGCGAAGAAATGTCTAAAAAAGAATCAGAATTCGAAATTCGAACTGCCGCCATTTCGTTAAATATTTCAATGAAATTCGTTCATGCCGTAACTACATTCATATAAAATGCTACTTCCTTTTTTTGTTTAGGACCAATAGAACGGCTGGAATCGTGTCAGCCATATTTTATATGCCCCTCTTCGAGGAACTATAGCTCCTTCAGTGTTAAGTATTTTAATATCAAAAAATTATATCGTATGGTCCGAATAATAGAAAATATGTGTGCGAAATCTCGACACCGAAAACAGCCGTCCGATTTGTTTACAAAAATTTCAAAAAATGCTCCGGAGCACAGGGCCGGCCTGTCTTCTTGGTCGCGAGCACACACGCACGCACACACATACACATGCACACAAGGTCCCCACCATCGATCTGTCCATTAATTAACACTTATAATTTGACTACACGCTGGAAGCTAGTGACCCGAGATAACTGTCCCTCAAACTTTCGGCTGTTATCCCGAGCCCTTTACCGCGGAAGAATCGTGTTCTCTCTTAAAGGGTTGGGTCGTTTGATCCTTCCGGTAGGGTTTCGGTGCACGTGCGCGAAGGCGGGAGGCGCACCGTGTCGTCGGAGAAATCTCCGTCAGGCGTTGGATAAAAAAGAAAAAGAACAAGAAGAACGAAAAAAAAAAGAAGTAGGACTTAATCGGCACGGAATGTATTTATATGCGTTAAATGCCAGGCAGGCATTTCCGCGCTTAAAGAGAACGAAATGGCAGAAATTTTCCTAGTGCCCAGCCCTCTTGTCTAGGGCGGTAGCGTTAGGAGCGGTAGGTTCAGGGGTTGTTTGGTGAGGGAAAAGGTCGGTCGGGCAGGGGAGGACAGGCTACGAGGCAGAGCGAGATGACGAGGGGTTGGCGGAGGGTTGCCGGAGGGGTTGGAGGACGGTTGGAGGCGGGGGTGGACGAGAGTTGGGTCTAGGGCGGGGGCGGACGAAGAGGAAGGGTGCCTACCACGACGTCGTGCGCCGCGCCGGCAGGATGGGATTTAATCTGTGTCCCGTTTCACGCTCAGCCAAGTGGAACCTTTTTGCCTCACTTTGCGGCATGACTCGCTTTTGCGCTGGTCGTCGCGTAGATTAACGCGAAATTATATATAAAGAATGTGTACGGACGGCTCGGGTCGTCGGTGCGCTATGGACGACTCGCTCTCCTCGCACGAGACGTTGCCGAGAGACTAAGAGAACCAACGAGAAAGAGTCAGAGAGAGAGAGAGAGAGAGAGAGAGAGAGAGAGAGAGAGGGAGAGAGGACAGGGGCGTGGGGAGAGGAAAGCTTACACTTTGTGCGTTCCTTCATCCGTCTCTTCGCGTACGTGTCCAAGTCACACCCTCTTTATAATGAATTAAACTCATGAAAAACCTACGGTTTCTCGTGTCAGTTCACAAAGGGTGCCACGGGCGTCTCCTCGTGATGGACGCGATGCGCCGGGATTTCGATGCTTCGAAGATCTATCTTTGCGACGCGTCAGTTCGAACGGACAAGGTTTTTGCTTGATTTGCGCCGTTGGTGATCGGTGAACGAATGGATTATCAGCGTCTGCGTAAATAAACGGTCGAGTATCGGCCGCCGACGGAGGGACTCACCGCGGACACTCGCGTCACCTGTTATAGGTCAACATTTTCCAATCAGTGCTCAGAACAAGGAAGAAATTTTGTCGCGGCGAAGGATAACGTCGCGTGATCGTTCGTTCTCTTTTCACGCTTTTCAAGACTCGTGGTACAAGCGAAAAGGGGGTGATTCTACATGAAAGAATAAGTCGAAAATATAGAATAAACATTTTTTCATCCGAAGTTTCGTTATCGAGAAACTCGAGTTTGAAACGCAGCGAATACGCATGCTATTCGATAGGAATTGACTGACGCGACCGTCTGATCATGACCAACCAAATCTACTTCCTGCATATACTACGGACTACGGCACACAAACCTGACAGATCTTCAAAGTCGATTTTCTCAAAAACAAAGCCTCAAACGAAAAATGTTTATTCTATATTTTCGACTTATTCTTTCACGTAGAATCACCCCCTTTTCGCTTGTACCACCAGTTACCAAACACCCTGTATATGTCGCCAGGACCTGAATGATAAACATCGCGGAATTATCCCCACCACCGCGGGGTATAATACGGCTCGGGTATGTCTCCTGGACGATACGCGTCGCTGGCAGGACCCGTGTTGACGACATACATCGAAAATTTACTGTACTCGCTTCCGTCTCGGAGATTTAATCGTAAAGTCGGTTGGTAACGAGAACAAACTGCGCGAAATGCACAACGTCGGTGCACGTGTACGAACCAACACAGTGCCGTTCACAGAGCAAAACGTGCTGGTCACAAGATAATCTGAAATTCCCATGAAAGAGGGTACTATGTAATTTTAGATCATCTTTAATCGGCGCGAACGTTGAATCCAACGTTGTCGTACGAAAGTGGCGTGGGATACGCGCTTAAGAGGCGATTCATTCGCATCAAAAATACTTCGGTGTCTCGTTCGTACATTTACATACATGTTTATTGAACTCGCCGTCGAATGAATATTCATCGTACATCCGGCGCGGCGAAATCGTACCGTCGAAGGGCGGCCGCCATTTTAATCGGATCAAGGAATATATCTTTACGTTGTGACGTTATCGTTCCTTTTACCGGGCATGCATAATCGAATGGGATTTTATTTCTGCCCGCGACGGACGTGATTCCCGGTAACATCGCGCCTGTTCGTTTCCAGACGTATACGTAATCTATTTATGCGAAGAAAAAGTATCGGTGGTCCGTCGGTAACATTCCTATTCGGTCCAGTCGTGCCGGCTGAAACGTTTTACGCGCGATGCAATTATCGAATAGACAGACGCGTTGGCGCAACAATTTCCGATCGTGGTATTCAGTATCGGTAATGATTGTCTAGACAAAAATCGAAATAATTAACAAAACACTGAACCAACTATGCCTCGATTATAATCGGACGAAGCGACCGATTTTAATAATGTTCGTTTTTGAAACGTTTTTTTTAGGTTTCTTGCCAACCTAATAGATTCTTGTTCTTCTAGGAAATCAGGAACAACAACGAAAACGCATGATCGCGATAAATTAAACTGTTGTGCAAGAGGTTAACATTTGACTGACCTTCGTAGGAAGGTGCGGACGTTCGAATCTGAGATGCAGGAATAATTGAATCGAGAAGGGACAGCTTGTTGCGTCGGTAATTGGATGAAAACGTGTAGCCGCCGCGCCGGGGATCGTGAGCGTGTGCGTTCGCAATTGTCGCGTCGGAGATGTGGCCGCGGAAGGATGCGTTCGAGTGACAGAAGGCAACGAAAAGTGACGGATGGTCGGGGGCGCACGCGGAAGCTTGTCTCTTTGAGGCGAGAAATAAGCACGAAACGCGTGGAATCCCTGTCCTTCTGTGGCGACGGTAAAGGCTGATGAAAACGCGTGGCGCGATGTTACACAGAAAGTGGTTTCATACGGCGGCGCCGTGCCGTGCCACGGCCAGACCATTCAAATTGCGTTTCCACTATTTCTTGTCGTTTTGCGGGGCGCAAAAGCGGGAGATTAATTAAATTCGTTAATTGCAAGATGCATTTAGCCCGTGCCTGCCTTCCCGGCACCTTGCGCCGCGCCGACTCGTGTCTCTCGCTCAATCTCTCCCCTACTTTGTCTCTCTCTCTCTCTCTCCCTCCCTCCCTCCCTCCCTCTCTCCCACCCCTCCCTCGTCCTCTCTCTTTTTCACTTCCGGTGTGTACCCCGAGTCACGACGCGTTCGTTCCACCCCTTATTCTTCGCGCGCTGCCGGCGTTACCACGTGAATTTAGAAAGGCGACCGACAAAAGGGGTAAAAGGCCCACTTTGCACGTTCGTCCGTTGTTTCTTCGTGCACACGAAACACGCTTGACTCTTTTGCACCTGGCAACGTTAACCTTTTGTGGTCCTGTCTCGAGCTAAACTCGACGCCGTGTTTCCTCTCCCCTTTGCCGCGTACGTGCTCCATACCGCAGGGTTAAGCATTGCAATATTTATGACTGTATCGTGTTCCAGCGTACATTCGTAATCGAATGTTTGGGATTCATACGTTTCGGAATGCTAAGAAAATTAAAACTTGGTTAGATTTCGTTTACAGTTTAGAATATTTTATAAACGTTGGAACGATAGAAAAATTTCAACACCGGTACGTAGGGACAGAGGAAAAATTCACCGATTCCTTCGCCGCGCGTTTCACGCTTCCAAAACATTTGAAAATACACGGTCCGCGATTGTCCGTGTACGGGACTTCGGTGTTTTTGTTTTTCAAGTGAGAGGGTATAATTCTATTTTGATTAATTATACGCTGGCGAGTTCGGCGTTCATTTCGGAAAAAATAGTGGAAAGTGATTTGGATTGCAAACGTTTAATGCCATTTCGAGAGGCACCCGTAAAAATACATTTTACGACACGGAACTCCGGCGAATGTTTGTTGTTTTGTTTCATAAATCACATTCGGTAAATTGGCGAATTGGGAACCGGGGAACAGCAGAGAGTCCCATCATTTGCGGCCGTTTTTCCCCATTAAACTCAACAAAAAGCTTATCGATTTTTACAAACCTACTCGGCGAAAAACAAGTTAACCGTGGTATCGTGTGTTTCCCCCGATTAACGAGTGCAAATATTGTTGGAGCACTCTTTGGTGTTTGCGGACACAGGAATTAATGCGACACTCGAGCTCTCCACCCTCTCCCGGCGCGTGGATTAAATACCGACGCGTCGCGAACACTATAACTACCGTCGCGGAACGAATATATTAAACAGCTTCGTTGTTTATTCGCGCATATATGCGTCTTTTACAAATTATTGCAAATGTATTACGAGAGGAGATCGTGTCGCGTTCGTTTGCTGTGTCTATTTAATGAATTCGGAACAGCGCATAAACTGTTGCGCGCGGTCTTATACATCGAATCAGATATTTGTTTATTACCTCGTAATAAACACGTGGAATCCCGTTTCGTTATTTTCGTTTCGCACAGACGCATAAATAGTCTTCGCAATATTTAATTCGTGAAAATATATTTGCAACGGTTTCGTTGCTTATGAATTGTGGAGTGACTTTTTGCGGTTGAACTTGCCGACGATGGGTTTTTCTATAAACAATGATTTATACAAAACTTATTGTGGTTATTGGTTCAGTTTTGCTCCTTACTGTAAACGGAGACTGTATCACCGTATCGTTTTTAACGAAATTTTCGCCGGTGCATAGAGATCCGTTGAAAGATCATCGGCGGCGTGTCCTCGGTGTAATTAGGCTAATAAGAACGTTGCGCGTGCGTTCGGCCGGTGTTTGCCCAACCAGACATCCTGACCAAGCGACAGAATACACGTTCCCGCGCGTTTTGATTCACAGAGGAGGACTTGATGCACGGGGGTGGTGCGGGTATTGGCGGGGGTTCTATGGTCGGACAGAACTCAATATTTGGGTGCTCGGCTGCAGGACACAGCGGGGTCAACCAGCTTGGCGGTGTTTACGTCAATGGCCGACCATTGCCAGACTCCACGAGGCAGAAGATCGTCGAACTGGCCCACAGCGGCGCCAGGCCCTGCGACATCTCGCGCATACTGCAAGTCAGCAACGGATGCGTCTCCAAGATCCTCGGCAGGTCATACCCGATAGATCACAGCACGAGAAACGAGCGGACGATTTCGCTAACAATACAGAAACCGTTCTCTTTCTGTTCTTACAGGTACTACGAGACAGGCTCGATCAAACCGCGTGCGATCGGCGGCAGCAAGCCGCGCGTCGCGACCACGCCGGTGGTCAACAAAATCGCTGACTACAAACGCGAGTGCCCCTCGATCTTCGCTTGGGAGATCCGCGACAGGCTGCTGCAGGAGGGCGTTTGCAATAACGACAACATACCTAGCGTAAGTTCGCTTTCGTTTCTACAGTTTTTTTACTCGTCAATTTTCCAGTCTAAGGTAAACGTCCCTGTATCCGGACGTAAATAAGTTTTGTCTAATTTGGAAGCTAACACAATGCAATCACTGAAACTTAGGACAGTCAAACCTCCAAATCATGTTAGGCGTATTTATTTTAACGTTTCTACGAGAAGGTATACTCCGCGAAATGGCCCATAGTTGTCAGTATTAGGGGAACCATTTACACTGCGAGGCGCTTTTTCCAAAAGTCCAAAACATTTGCTAGACTAGAATCACTCTTGAAACCTTCAAAGGTCCTCGATGTTATCTCTTGATTCTCTTCCGAATCTAAAAGCGACTGTCCAATCTCGAAATGAAGCTCCGTGAAACCGTATGGGAAGTCTAGTAGCTCGATAACGTCCAAACATTCCAGTCATTCCTGGCGCAATTAGCAAATGACCCTGCTGACGGCGTGGCGCTGCGCAGCGCTGCGCAGCGAAGCGGTTCAACCGGGCAAAGAAAAGCGCAATGACTCCGCAAGAGTGCACCGCGGCAACCACGAAGGCGCGCGGGTCCTCTACGTCCAGGGATGCCTCGGGCCTATGCGTCGCGGCGCGGGTCCGCTTTGTATGTGGCGGCGGTTTATCAGGGTGCGCACCCGGTCGGTACTTACCCGTCGGATCTGGCCACTCGACCCTAATCAAAGTCTCGTCAATTCGATCGCTTAGGAGGGGTAATCGGTCCATTACGCGGACCTCGTATTGTCCACCCTCCACTGGCCAGCCCCTCTGCGACCCCGAAGAATCCTCTCCGGAGCGTCCGTCTTCCAAACATCCTGCCCACCCTTACATCGATATTCGACCCCTCGACGGTTCCGCCTGTTCGATCGCCGGGAAATGAGCTACCTTTTTTTTTGTTTTCAATCGGTTCGGGTCCAGTCGCCAAAAAAAAATTGCTATTCGTCTGGTAGAGCTTTACCGTGATTAAGGGGTTCTCCTGGTCTACAACATTTGAGAAATTGATTTCTAGGTTTTTACATTTTCTTAGCGCACGTGTCTTTAACACTGGGTTTACGGGGTACCGAGAGCGACCGTTTTACATTACTATATAAATTTAACAAGAATGTGTCTATCCAAATTTAACACTAGGTTTACGGGGTACTAAGAGCGACAGTTTTACATTACTTTATAAACTTAACAAGAATGTGTCTATCCAAATTTAACATTCCATATTTAACTATCCAAAATTCCGATATTTCGTTAAACAATGAGATTTAATTCTTTCGTTTCGGACCAATAGAACAGCTGGAATCCTGTAGAAAATTAGAAATGTGTTTTGATCGATATACATTGATTTCTTTTAGTGAAAAGAAGCAAATGAAAATAGTATTATTATTGAGCAGCAGATTATGATTATTACTACATAGACAGTGTTCAAAGGATTAATAACTGTAGATAATTGTTTTAAAACTTTTAACAATGAAATGGTAATTTTTATAGAAAACTTTTCCGACTGCCTACTCCCTTTTATAGGGTTGTCCTAAAAGTTGCTTTCGCAATGTCCACGTTTACATTGTTAGATAACATAAGCAACGACGCGGTTATCTGTTCGTTAATGTTTTATTATCTTTTTATCAAGTAGACTGGGGACTCATGCGTTTTTCACAAAAATGAGTAGGTCAATAAGAAAGCAGAAACAACATTAATCAAGCAGGTCCATTGACCTATCCATCAGCTATGAGTGATTACTTTGACATCAGTGAGGGGGGAAGAGAGGGAAGGGAGGGAGAAAGAGAGAGCAAGGGTCTTACTAACTCAAGCGCACATCGCACAAGGCTCCGGTATGCGTAAGCGCTGCTGAGTTTCCATTTCTAATTAAATCGCTGTGTGATTTCGAATAAATGGACATCAATTTTTCCGGTAAATGGTTCCAAAAATTAACCCTTTGCACTCGAAGCTACTTTGACTCACAAACAAAACATTTCTTCCGACCCAGAAAAATATATAGAAATATATATATATATATATACTTACTTTGATTTTATGAATTTTTTGAGGTTGGGCAGTCAAAGTGTTAATAATGTAAAAAATATTTTAAATGCAGCAATGTTTAGTGGCGCCTTAGAGTCTTCATTCGAGTGCCAAGGGTTGATTCGCATGCCCAATGATGAAATGTTCGATATCGCGTCGCTGTATCGAAACGAGATTCCCGATAAAATCGTCGCAGTTGTTTCTGAAGCGGCGCCAGTTCTTCCATCAGGAGAGAATTCTTAGCAATCTGATAATGTTCTGCTACATCGAATGTAGCAGAGCGTATCACGTCCGAAAGGCCTTCAGGTTTGGTTCTATCGAAAACACTCTGTCTCTGATGCCGCCAGCATCAGCCCCTCCGATCGTGTCTGTCAGGAATATCGAAGAGGATGGCACGCGCACGAGTCGTTATCCGTCGGCTGGTCGAGGAAACACTCGCTTTGGCGGTTCTCTCTTTCACTCTCTCTCTCTCTCTCTCTCTCTCTCCCTCTTCCTCTTCCTCTCTATCCCTCTCTGTTGGTGTTCGGAACAGAAGTAGGGAGGGTGATCAATCAGCCGGTGGTACGCACACAGTTTCATCCCTCTATCGATAGCATCCGCCGTTCGAAAAGAAACGCCGATCGAAACGTTTCAGCTTTTAACTCGAAATCGTTATAATGATCACCGTGGCCCGGTGTACGCGTACCAGGGACTGGTAACAGCAAAGAGGATCGTGATAGGATTGTCTGTTGTCTGCTGGATTGGATGTAGACGAGGGGGCCGCAGGAGAGGTGCACCGGGCCGGGGATGGTCCGGGCCGGGCCGGGCCGGGCCGACCGAGCTCGATTGTAGCGCCGACACGGTCTTGATCGGTCGATCGGTTTTTGCGGTCTTTTGAGCCCCGCGATGAAAATGTTCTCTGTTTCCAGAGCTCGACGTATCTGTTGCGTTACCGGTTATACAGAACCGCCGGAGAGGTGGGGGTACAACCGATTTTTGTTTTAGCTTCTGTTGCTGTTCCCTCAGCGATGGTTATTTGCAGGCTTCTTTGAACGCGACGTTAACTTTGGAACCCGTTACCGTACTTTTCTCAGCTATCGGAAAATTCGTTCGGATTCTGGCCCGTACCGATCCCACGATACGTATGAATTTTCCATGTTCTTCGATTCTTTTTGTCGCTTACGTTAGTTTCGATCAAATCTACGGAAAATGATGGATATCTAGAATCGAATGGAGGACCACAAACACCGAACGGTTTTCCATCGATGTGTGCGTAAAATTGCGTATTTATGGCTTCTGCAGAGTAACACAAGAAATAAGAGACATTTCTATGCAGGATAAAATAGATAAAGAAGTAGGTCTTATTGCGTAATCGAATAAGGTAATATTAACACGCTATCGGCGGGAAGGGTATTAATTCCTTTTATGCAGAACGTACGCTAAGCGTTAATAAAACACTTACCAATGCTTGTTTTTTTTTCATTGTCACTAATTTTTGGGCAGGAATGATGTTTTTGGTTGTTTTTCGTAAAGCCTGACCAGTGTTTAGTCCTAAATTTATTAATTTTTAAGAAAAACTAATAATTGTATGAAACGTGCTATTTTGACACTGCAAGTTCCGTGCTTACAAAGTAGCATAAATTCGGTTGATTGATTTTGATAGCATCGAGTTTAAGTAAAGAAACAAAAATAAAAAAAAAGAAAATAAAACCGCCTGGTTCAAGCAAATTGATATGAGAAAACCGGACTCACGCTAATTGGCTTTCGAGTCCTTCAATTATTACCCAACGGTAAACACAGCGTCGGCGAGCGAAGCCCGGGTTTCAACCGCGAAGAGTTGATTTCGGTATTTTACAAGAGGCTGTATGAAAATGGCGATTTGCATAAAGATTTCGCCGGAGGAGCAGAGAGCGGTCTTCTAGCAGATTAGCCGAAAGCTGGTCGGGCGAAGTTTGGTCGTGGGTAAAAACTAAGCGTCGTCGCTGCTCCGCCCTCTGGTCTTTTCCGGGGGTTAATTTCCTCGGGTTCGGACACGGGTTTCCGAGAGCGGTGGGCGAGAGGGGTGTTCTCGGGTCTGGTCGCGGATCGATCGTTGTTCCCGGTATCTTCGATCGGTCCGGCGATGACGACGATTGTCTCCGGGATGGGAACGACGTTAACGGTAATGATAGCAATGACGATGATGGCGGTGGTAGGTAGCGTGTCGGGGCTGTTGCGGTGGGTACATATCGTGCGGCAATGGGGTGCGACGGGGTTAGTCGCCGACGAGCGGATGGGAGCGGGTAGAATCAGGGTGAATGGGATCAGTTAAGCGTGTTGCACAATTATTCGTGTCCGGTCGCGCGTGTAATGGTCTGCATCGGTGCTGCGGCTGTTGTGCGGCGAGAGCCGAGTGGAGCGGAGCGTAGAACAGCCCAGGTTGCTTGGTTCGATGATGGAAAGCAGAGGCTAGGCTGGCTCGAGGCTGGCTAGCCTGTGCCGCAGTTAGTCTGGAAACGTCCTTTCCGGTCTACCGTCGCCATTATTTCCCAGGATTGAGACGAATTTCGCGATACTGAACTTTCCGGTGTTCCAACCCCCCACACCCCTCCTCCCAACGACCGCGTCGTCCGCCCTCGTCCGGGACTTCCCTTCTCGTCTCGGTCGACCATTCTCTTCGAATTGATTCCAGTTAAGGTACGCAGCTTCGTCGTCGTCGTCGTCGTCGTCGTCGTCGTCGTCGGGGGTTGCATTTGTTTGGAACTGTTCCGCGTAACTGCCGCGGCGGCAATTTCCTAAGAAACTGGCCCGGCGTCGTCGTCGTCGTCGTCGTCGTTGCAGAGAGAATCCGGCTTCGATCGGACGGAAAATTCGAGATTTGTTCCCCTTCGATTCCAACTGATTATCCTCGTGTCCGTTGATAACCATCGCTCCTCGGCTGCCCTCCTATAGCCCCCGCTTGCGCCTCTCCTCGTCTCGCACATCGTTCTCGTTCGCATCGCGTTACGCAACACGATTCCGTTGCCACTGATCGCAAAGCGTTGTTTCGCTTATTATAAAGCGTTACTCGAGCCTCTCTCGAGCACTCGGATTCCTCTCCCCCCACCACCCCCATCGAGAACAGGCGAAAACAGAGAGCGCGATTGAATTTATCGGCTTTCATTCGGCGTAATAACGCGGACCCCTCTCGAGCGTTCTTGACCCGCCACGGCGCGGCGCACGCAGCCACTCGAACCAACAACGTCGTTGGCACCCGACAGGGTACAGCCATTATTTCACCGGTCTTAAGTCGAACCACGCGAGATGGATCGGCTTTGCACTCGTTCGTGTGCCTCTTTCTCTCTCTCTCTCTCTCTCTCTCTCTCTCTCGCTCGCTCGCTCGCTCGCCGAACCTTTCAACGGAGCCCGTAATTAAGAAGCTCCGCTCGATATCCTCCATCCGCTTGCTGGTTTGCCTCCATGGGAGCGCCGCGTTCAGCTATGTTCGACTTGGTGCACCGTCTACGTCGATGTTAGAGGGGTGTACGAGGGGTGGAGGCCACGTAGAACACCGAGACTATTATGTGCGCGACTCGAGAGCACAAGGCTCGCCCTCGTGGCTCGTTATAACTTTAGAGTTAGCCAGTGGTTCGGTCGCGGTACAAGGTGAAGAAGACCGCGCTCCCGTTGGTTAGGGGAGCGAAGAGCCATGGAAACCGTTTTATGTAATAATAATTGGATGGCGGTGTCCTTTCATCTGGTACTCTCTCCGTCTCCCTCTCTCTCTCTCTCTCTCTCTCTCTCTCTCTCTCTCTCTTTCCCGGTGAACGAGAACGTCGGAAGAGAACGAAAGGAAGAAGCTCTCGGTGGTCGGGGCTGGCGAGCCAGAGACAAACCGATGTAACGATAGAAGCGATTGTCAGCCGGTGGCCAAAGAATTCGCGGAACTTTTCAAAGAACCGCCGCCGGCCGGTCTCGTGTCCGCGATTGATCGCTTCACATCCCTCGTCTGTTCTTAATCAAGCGGGTGTGATGTTTGGAATTCGCGAGAATCGATTGACCGTTCAGCGATCGTTGTGCGAAGCGGAAACATATTTTTATGAATTTTGATCAATTATAGCCTGTCCTGTCCCCATGAATAAACACTTATGCTGCACGTCTGTTGAAGTTGGTACAGTCTTCGGTCGATATATGTCCCAAAAATCTAATCGATAAAAGTCCCAGAACTATCCCCACTACCGCGGGATATACACTGATTTCTCTATGTACAGTGAGTTCTCTATATACACTAAACGTGGTTTCCGGAATGATATCTCTTTCACCGTTGCGGTTTCTCGCGGGCTTCTGGGTAGCGGACAGTCGTGTAAAATCTTCGTTTCGACGATCCGGCGAAGATTAATGATCGACGCGATCGGACGTTATCGTCGGAAGCGTAAAAGTTTCTCGACACTGTAATAACGCAGTCTATTTAACATTCATCCATCATGCTCGTCGCTCCCCTGTCCACAGGTATCGTCCATCAACAGGGTGCTGAGGAACCTGGCCTCGCAGAAAGAGCAACAGGCGGCAGCGGTGCAGGCACATCAGGGTGCCGAGAGTGTCTACGATAAGCTCCGGATGTTCAATGGCCAGGCTGCAGGTTGGCCACCGGCGTGGTATTCCGCTACGCCCTCTCATCATCCTTTGGCCACCGGAATTCCAACAGCGGCAACCCCTGGCTCTGGCCAGTCCCTGCTACCCGGCAGCCAACTTCATGGTCGCGACGACTCGTTGCTCAAACGAAGCGGTAAGTTTCAAACGTATAAATCTTACGACTCGCGCCGATATTCTTGTCCCGGTTACGTTGTACGGTAATGCCTCGGCACACGCGTTACAGATGTACGCGATACTCGCGATAAATTTACGTCTACGATTCCGTGCAGCACGATAGGTAAGACGCATCGAGGATAAACGCTCGATATAAAGGGGTATACATACAGGGTGTTCACGCTATCACCAGCCAGCGTTTTTCTTGTAAATAGTAAATATTAGAACGAAATTGAAGACGAAAAAGTAGTACTGTTTTTTATCTAAAGAGGGGGGGGGGACTCGATCGCGTTAACTCCGAAGACTGCGTCCATGGATAGTGTTTTACAATGGGCCGACAATCTAGTATTTTCTCGCGATGAAAATCCTATCGATTCGGGTGGTCCCATTCACGAAAATAACCTCGCCGCGTCCGTCTGCCCATAATTTTCGTAATCTGCTTATCGACCGCGGTCACGTACGGAATTGTCATCCGCGTAGCAATTTCGAGGCAGGATCTGGACCGCAGCCCGACCAGTTAACGCGATCCTATTAGAAGAGACGTTTCGAACCGCGTCCGCCAGATATTCCTTTCTTCGGCTATAAACTGGCTGGGGTCGAATGGTTGCACACCGTGGTAGAATTAAATCGACACAATGCCCGTGGTTTCGCTGAAGGCTCGTGTAAGAACGCGGCGAGAATGACGCCGCGTACGGACAGATTATAATACCTCTCGAGGGTGCTCCCTTGACTTCTACCTTCTTTCGAGCATTGTGCCGTCGCCGCCGCCCCGTCGTTGCACGAGAAGAAGTGGATCAACTATTGAGACCGGATTCCTCTACAGCGTTTGTCCGATTCTATAGCTCCTCGAACGCGTGAAAGCGAACGGGGGGCCCCCTCGAGTACGTGCCCACGAACGGCAACAATTCTTTTAATGGGGCTCACGAATGATAAACTACGATTCCTCGACACGTTCCGGAAAATCCATTCTTCTTTTGTAGATACGCTGATATTGTACCTACCGTAAAATGTCTTTTAACGACAACCGATACGACTAATGTGCATCGTGCCTATTTCATGGACGACGAACTTGGATCTTTCAGGGGGAACAACGCAAATAGGTGCTGTTCAACCAGAAAACTTGTTAAACAGTTAAAACCTGGACAAATATTTCCGTCGCCCACGTATGGGTGACATGGCACTCAACCTGTTAATTATACTTATTTTTAAAGCATAATGATTATTAGAAAAGGAGATGTATAACATATGTGATTTTCATGAAAAAATTTGATATCTCATTTTTAATATTCATTATACTTTAAAAATAAGTATTATTAATATAGGCACAGGAATTGGTATCCCCACAGTAATTGGATCCCTTAAATTACTGTGATCTTGAAATGACCGGAACATCGTTTGAACAGTGATTTGCCAAATATGGAATGGCATCGTGGGACGAAATATTGACATTAATATTTGATTATCTCGCGGTGACTGGATCTATTTCGACTCGTGCGTTCCAAAGGATTATCTAATACCTGAACCAGTCATAATTAATTGAGTTATGAAATGAAATCTATTGGGTGGATAACTCACTTTTAATTACTTTCGAAAACTTCTTTAATACTTTTGTTGACAAATAGTAAAATTATTGCAGATTTTTATGTTCTTACATAATCACAGATTAATTTATTTTCCAAGTCCACTCATTTTTGTCCCCGACTGTATACAATCTTATTTCAAGCTTATTTTAATATCATTCATTTTAATTTAATTCTTATTTTAATATCTTATTTCTATGTTTTCTTCTCGCTTGACATCATCGAATTTTCGTAATAATTCCTTATCTGATCGAGTATTCATTGGCAGTATAAATTGTTGTTGCTAATGTATAATAGCAGTTTTTAGGCGATCGTACTCCAACGTGAAATCCTTGCCTTTGTCACCCCTACCTACGGGGACTAAAAACGAATTCGAGGAAGCGCTGGTTTTCGAATACCGGCGTCGCGACGCGGCAAAGTGTTGACAAACAGCCGGCGTCGGTTTTCGAAAACCATTCGGGCCAAACGATGCCGTCGAGGCGTGCGGATACCATTTCTTGGCTGCGCGGCGATGCGTTGTCACCTAGAAAATTAAAGGCAACGATCGGCGGGCCTGGAGCGGACTATCCCGAAATCGTCGGTCGTTACGCGCCAGTGAGGGTGTTCGCGAGGAGCGAAAAGAGGGCGGAGAAGAAGGAAGAGATATTCCGAGGGGATGGTTTTCGGTCGTGAGGGACGAAACGGTGCCGGCGGGTAGTGTATGTTTGAGGGTGGCGGTATTTCGAATCCGCAGAAGGGCCACCGAGCCTGGAGAGAGGGAGAAAGAGAGAGACGAAGAGAGGGAGGGGAGGGGGCTGAGCGAGAGATTTCGTAGGGTCGAGGAGGAGGGTGTGGGATGCGCGAGAGATGAGCGAACGAGAAAGCGAGCAGCTGACGAGCGGACGATGTATAGCTACACATAGAGACTACATATATACCGTAAGGGCGAATATATAGGTACGCGTAGAGTACGGAGGGACGGACACGGACAGAGGGAAAGGGAAATGGCAGGAAGGTATCGGGAGGGATGGAAAGAGGCGAGGGTTCGGTGCGCGGAGGCGGAAAGTAATCGCGGCTCACCGGGAACTGACGACGGCCACCGCGACTCTCCCTTTCTCTCCCCCTCTCCCTCTCCCTCTCCCTCTCTTTCTCTCTCATCTTTCCCTTTTTCCTCTGTCTCTATTTTTCTATATCTCCCTTTCGTTCTCTTCTTCGTCCCTCTCCCGCCGTATCTACGCACCAACACGAACCGCGAGGACTATGCGAACCTAGTCCAGGCCACCGTGAACATTTCAGTGTCGAGGAATCCTGAGGAGTTAGTCCGCGCGTCGCTCGTCGCGAAATCACTGGGTCGATACCCCCACGGACTAGACGGTTCCTAATTGGATCGGTCTTCTGGACACGGCCGGCGGAAAGTTCGAACGCTGCGGAATCGGCCAAAATTCTGAAGCGAAATATGAAGTGGCCGTAGCTAAAGACAATGGTAGACTGATTTTATTCGCATAGTTACGATAAATTTAATTTATAGTTAAAATAAACGATAGTTACAAAAAATATTTCTGGTCGTAATGAAATTAGAGATATTTGATTAATTCGTCCAGGGGAAGCATCTATTTTAATTCCTAAAGTTGGAACAGTTCGTGAATGAATTACATCTATTGAAAATACTAATAATCGAATAGGAATTTTATAAGGAATAATAGCTCGATCGTCAACATCTAAAAGACGAAATTGATTAATATTATCAATAGATTTAACTATATAAGAATCAAATATAATATTATAAAATTCAGGATATTCGTATCTTCAATATCATTGATGAACAATAGATTTAATAGTAAAATATGTTGGATTTCGTAATTACAAAAAAATTAATCAATAAAATAGAGAGTTTTTAAAGAAGGAATAGAAATAATTAAAAGTATAATTATAGGTGTAATAGTTCATAAAATTTCAATATTATGATTTTTTAATAAATTCAAATTTAAAATTTATCCAGAGCTGTGACTTATAATTACCCGGGTATCCCAGTACTCGATTCCGTCTCGAGATAACACGAATATTACTCGAGTCAATATCCCGATACAGTGAATTCTCGATATATGTCAACAACACGGGTTTTGTCAGGGTCATATATCGTCCAGGAGACATACTCGAGCCGTGTTATGTTTACACTCCTGGGCGTTTGAGGCCTCTCCAGTTTCGTGAGGATAATTCCGCGACGTTTATTATTCAGGGTTTAGCGACATACATAGAGAAATCACTGTAATTCGTGTAGAACCGAAAGTTCCTGTGGAATGATCCGATCGAACAGCATACAGCCGCATTCCTGTCGAATTCGTGTCAGGTTTCTTCTTGCGAGGTACACAGAGTACCCCAGCTCTACCGCATACCAGTTCTTATCGGCGCAACGTGCGGAAGGGGGGTATCGATTTTGTCTCAGATGTATTACTTATCGCATGGTTACACCTGCATAAGTACATAGTGTCATATTTTCGAAGGTCGCGACGATTAGCACCACGTGCCGGGTGAAGATTAACGGAGATTAATGAGTTGTGCGAGATAAGGAGGAAGCGATCATCGAGCGATGGGTTATGTGTAAACTAAAGTAGATAAGCGATGTGGTAGCGATGTTCTAAAACGCATTGGATTTCTCCTACCTGTACAATATGGGTTATGGGTCGTTTGCGACGACAGGGAAATCGTGATCGTTAGGGAAACGAGGATGCAACAGGGACAAGGGAGAGAGTCGGTTGACGGACGTCGCAGAGGACGGTCGTGACAGATAAGTGTTCCTCCTCTAGAAATAAGGGGAATACGGTTTTCTACAGGGTGTTTGGTAACTGGTGGTACAAACGAAAAGGGGGTGATTCTACATGAAAGAATAAGTCGAAAATATGGAATAAACATTTTTCGTTTGAGGCTTTGTTTTCGAGAAAATCGACTTTGAAGATCTGTCAGGTTTGTGTGCCGTAGTCCGTAGTATAGGCAGGAAGTAGATTTGGTTGGTCATGATCAGACAGTTGCGTCAGACAATCCTCATCGAATAGCATGCGTATTCGCTGCATTTCAAACTCGATTTTCTCGATAACGAAACTTCGGATGAAAAAATGTTTATTCTATATTTTCGACTTATTCTTTCATGTAGAATCACCCCCTTTTCGCTTGTACCACCAGTTACCAAACACCCTGTATAACGGTGTCTCCTTTCATATCAGCAATGCCTAACATAACCTACGCGGGGGTCCGCGTAACAATATATACAAGGAATTTCACTTAACTCGAGCATCTAAATATCTCGCTTGTTTTTTATGATAGAAAAGATTGTCACAGGAAAGTTTGTTCAGAGGAACAAATATTATGATAGGCAAAAAAATTTGTTCAAGGTTATATTTTTTGAGATTTCAAGACCATCGAAGATTTTTTAAATGAAATGATATATTTTTATTATCGCTATATGATAGCCGAGGTCAAGATGAATCCAACGACCTTAATATTATGACCTTTAATGTTTTCCTCTGAAATTGTCTTCTATCGTAAAAAACAAGCGAGATATTTTCGATGTTCGAGGTAGGTGAAACACGTTACAGTAAAAGAGGTGAAAAATTGGATGCTTCGGCTATTACAAATTCCATTAATTTATTATATATCACATAACACAGGGAGTCTCAAAAAATGTATACACAGTTCCAATGATTATAATTTCTGTTTTTATCCACATATCATTAATATTTAAATTGCAAAAGAATCTATACCAAACAGTGTATACATTTTTTGGGACACCCCGTATTTGTTACGAAACGTGAAAGTAACAGTAACGACAAGTGCGGCGGCCAGGGCGAGTGTCCCGTTTCCCCGGTACTGCATTTTGGAGATACATAGGAACAGATGGAGTAATTTGAGATTATTTAAATTTGCTTTCAGACACCGGCTCGTTGTTGTCGCATCAGCAGGAAACGACGTCGGACGGCAATTCGGAACACAATTCTTCCGGCGACGAAGACTCGCAGGTACGATTGAGGTTAAAGAGGAAGTTGCAGCGTAACCGGACGTCCTTCTCGAACGAACAAATCGACAGCCTCGAGAAAGGTTAGAAATTGAACATTACATTGCCCACCTGTAATCCTCTGGGTTTACAATTACAAATTTACAAATTTACAATTTTTGGGTGTACATACAATTGTTTCACTCTGGATCGTGTACCAAAGTCTTGACTCTATTGGGCAAAAAAAAGAAGCGTGCAACGATCTCGTGTTTTTAAATAATTAATGTTTAAAGCGAGAACAGAAAATGGAGCAGCCATTCACGCGGGAATATCTTCTGATATTTCTAAATACGTAAAAACGATCCATTTAAAAAAACGTAACAAATACATTGCGAATCTTTATGCATTTATGGCTTCTGAAAATTTTCGGAAAATGCTAGACCATGAAATTCGGCAGAATTTAGTACGATTTTTATTTTTATTTTCAGATTTAAAAACCTATACCACCGAAAGTACAATTTTATGTTTCCGCTTCCATAAAATTTCACTAGAAAAATTGAAAATTGTATAAACACCCGCAGCGTGGTAACAAAGTATGCAAACATTTAAAGAAACAATTGTACACGCTTCTCTATATTCGATCATCGATTCGTCGTTCACTTTTATCCACGTTTCGTTCGAATCGCCAGGCGCGCGCGAACGACGCGACGCGGGCCATCTTGTCGCAATAAACTTTCATTTCCGAAGTAAAATGGATTCCATTCGGCGGGGGTAACAGTTACGGGCATAAATATCTGTCGATCTAGCGCGTCCTCGTGCAGGTAAATTACTGCTTTCCACGGATATCGAGTTTTCTCAAGCATTTGAAACGCGAGCGCGCTTTATAACAGGTTTAATTGGATCCGCGGCCATTCAAGTCGGTCCGGGGCTTTCGAGGATCGTCGATAATTATCCATTTTATCCTGTTTCGTAGCGATTCGAAATTATGCCCGATTAATAATATATACAAGAGGAGACAGGCGCTCGTGGTATAGAAAGGTCGCGTAGAAAGGGCGAGATCGTGTGTCGCGAACAGTTTCGCGGGAAGGAGGCACGTTTAATAACGAGCACTTGTTGCAAACTGGTTTCGTTTTAGAATTCGAGCGGACACATTACCCGGACGTGTTTGCACGGGAGCGTCTCGCCGAGAAGATTGGATTGCCTGAGGCACGTATCCAGGTGAGTGTGAATGTGCGAATGCGGCGTGTGCTTCCTCTTTCTCGTTCGTTCCACCCACACCCCTTTTTCTCCCCCGGGCCACCCCTCCGCCGTCCCTGCGCTACCCTCCGCGCCGGTCTTTCTTTTTTTCCTTTCGCTTCATCTCTTCCCTTTCCTTCCACGGTGCCGAGCCACTCCCCCCCCCTCCCTTCAACCCCCCGCGATGGTCTTTCTCCATTTTCCACGACGTCTTCTCCGCCGCCTCTTCTTTATATCTCGTGGAGGTCTACCGGCGAGGCGACGACGCCCTTTCATTAAGCGCCCTAAACGCGCGACCATCCTGCACCCGGGATATTAAACACCACCGACGAATCCGCGGGTTACCTCGGGATTTTATCTTCTTGGTCTCTCTCTCTCTCTCTCTTTTATCCGCTGCTTCTTTGCGCGACTTAATTTCCGCGGCGAGATCTTGATGCATCCTAGGCTTGAATAACGGACTCCGTTTTTGAAGGATGTGATACAGAAAGGAGGAGCTGAGATTCTTTTCTTTATTACACCGTGTCTTACAAAGACCGCTCCCAATTAATGTTAACCGTCGTTAACTACTCGTTTTTAGTCGTTTCGCGATTCAACTTTGTTTTTTCGTCGACGATCTTGGGAACGACGGAAATCAATGTTAACGGGTGGGTTATGTGCCACGCCAGCACGTGCCAAACGTACAGGAACTGGAATCAATTTTTTAATCCCTCTGACCCGATATCAGGACGATGCACCAACTCTGAAGAGTAGAACAAAATTGTTTACAGGAGATGGATGTGTTTTCGTGCAGTAGTGTTCGCATTCTAGAATTTCAAGATAGTTAGGAAAAATATCAAAATGTCTAAATTTTGTGATTCCCGGGGTCGTTTGAAGTAATTTTTTCCGTTGCGACAATTTCCTCCGCGACTTTGTTAACACGTTGACCGCCATGTCACCCATATGTATGTATAATCTCTGGGTACGATGTGCGGCAGTTAACGCGTTAAATATAATTCAAAAAAGAGTTTGGTGATAAAGGCCTCCTTTTCATATGTCCTTATGATGCAAATGGGTTAAAGGCTAGCTGTACCTACATGTTTGTTCGTGACTCTGATCGAGTTGTGCTTTCTTGAAAACCGAGAGATCGAAACAAAAAGAAAAATAAAGTAACCGGACCCGCCATTCCTTCGGATGGTGTTCGTCGACTGGCGCATCTATCGTCGCGTCCGAGCCACTTGCGCGCTCGGTGTTTCGCAATTAATTAATATAACATGATTGCTCGAGTCGTGGGGGTGACGGTACGGTTATATGAGCTAATATGTACGGAGCCTTATCGAACAATGTTTGGCCGCGCGGTGCCGCTGGCTCACCCTGTTGGACCCTCTTGCTATCCGACCGGCCTCCCTCACCTGGTTCGAGGATAGGGGGTGGTGAAGTGGCCGGCGGGCTTTCGCGTCGGTGGTAGTAACCGGGCGGTGAGCGTTATGTGGACATACAAACAGTGCAAGACCATGTTGACGCATGTTTTCAAGCCTCGTTGGCTGGTATTGATCTTGCTAAGTGCAGGAAACCGGGAGTGCCGGTGCGAGAGACGAAGGAAGAAGAGAGACGCCGAAGTGCGCGCAAGAGAAACGGGCAGGCAGAGAGGAGGAGGAGGAGGAGGAGGAGGAGGGAAATGGGGAGAACCGTAGAGAGAGAGAGAGAGAGAGAGAGAGAGAGAAAAGGGGGGAAACAAGAGAAAGCTCGAGCAAGAGGAGGGAAAAGAGAGATAGACACAAGGGAGGGGGAAGGGAGGCGAATGGAAAGAGAAAAAGAGCGTGAAAGGGGTGAAAGGAATGATTCCATCGCCGGACCCGTTCGTCGTCCGATTAACGAACAACGAACCAAGGAGGAACGAGAGAACGAACGGGTAGACAGACGCAGGAGCAACGGGCGAAAACGAAACGAAGCGGAGCGCGGCATGGCAGGACGTGGCGTAGCGTGGCGTGGCGTGGCATGGCATGGCGCGGCGTGGCGTGGCGTGGCGTGGACTTCACCACCGCGGCACGCTACGAAACGCCACAGAACCGACATATCCCGACCGAGCCGTGAGGGATCCAGCAGACGGCCTAAGAGGGTTCGAACGCAACCATGGCAACGTCGCGTCCCCAGGGAGGTTGCCCTCTGATTGGTTGTTCCTCGCTTTTCCACCTATACCTTGAATACTCTCGCACGAGTTTCGCCACGCCGCGCAACAACGCCGACCCGATTATCATCTATGGCAATGGACGAATCAACCATGTGTGCGCGATGGCCGATCTACTCCCAATATGCCCGAACGTTAACGCGCTCCCTGGAACTGGTCACGACGCTCCTGCTTCCAATCCGACACGCTTCCTCCTGGCCAACGAATTCGCGAAATCATGTCCGAAGTTACCAAACATTTCAGTATTGTACCAGTAAATTGCACCATTTTCGTGTGTATAACATGAAAAAGAATATACATATGGAAGAGAAATACTCTAGGTTGGAAGAAATGTTTCGTTTGTGGAGTTAAAATAGCTTCGAGTGCAAAGGGTTGATGAAATAAAAATTGAAGAAAATTAAATGTACGATATCGAATAGTCCTCCGACTTTCTTGCATTTCACAGATCCTAATCGGTACAGTGAATATATTAACATAAAATAATTTATTTTAAAACCTGGACAAATAATTCCATCACCCACATATGGGTGACATATCGGTCAACGTGTTAAATCCTGAACTCCCGGAATCATACGTAAGAGCAAGAGGTACCGTAGAGAGGGTGTTCCAAAATTGAATATAATTTTGCGACGTACTCTCGATCAGACAAAAATCCGTAACCTGACGCCCAGCCGCGAAATCTCGATCATTTCATTTTTAAATTCCGAAACGACGGGATCGATAGCCAGAAACCCGTGGAACGTAAGAAAATTAGAAAAGTTCGTGCCGCTTGAAGTTGAAGGCGTGCGCGTTCCACGAGTTGGTGGCTGGGCGCAGAAGTTCCACGGGAGATCTTCTTAAAATTCGCGTGCCACGCCATCTTCTAAACATTGCCAATCAAAGTGGAAGGTACGTCCGGCGTAGAGGGACGGGCGTGTAGCCGGTTCGTGGAATTCCGAATGGATCGATTCAAACGAGTTTTCGGGGACGCGGTAGGACGAGTTTACGAGGAACGACGGTATTGGGCGAAAGGAGCTTGCTGCAGGCGAATGGTGGATATTCGCCGGTGGGGGTGCTAGAACGCGATTTGCCACGTCGCCGGCGAGATGAAATTTATTTTTTGATTCGATTTGAAGGCCGTCGGGTGTGCGCTGTTCAAGATCAAGTTGCCTCGACGCCGCCGTAAAATAATCTCGAATTTCCTTGATCGACTACGGGCCCCCGCGTCCTAAATCTTTAGTCGTCCCTCTTCTTTGCAATCCTCGCGTTAAATATCGCTAATACGTACGCGTGTATACTCGTTTTGCTATCCTTTTCGAATTTGCTTTTATCGGGTTGTCCGGAAAATTCGTGTCGATTTTTAAGGGAAACTCGAACACGGTACATTTAAATTTCGATATACATTTATTCGATCGTTGTAAGTGCCGTTTTGTTCCATAATCTTTCTCCATCTTTCACGCAACTTGCGTTTCTCGGCGAAAAACTTTTAAATGCGATTTTTTATGTCGACCAAAGCGTTAAAGTTTTTGCCGTTATGCACTCTGTTTCCTTCCACATTTAAGAGCGTATAAAACTGACGAAAAGTAATGTATCCTAATCAAACTTTTTTCTAAAAATGCCTGAAAGATCGCCTTTTTAGATTATGTACACATACCATTTGTTTGCAATCATTTAGACATATTCAGACCTATCCTAATGCCAGCTACAGAAAAACGGCACGAACTTTCCGGACAACCCAATACATTAGATTTTCTTTTTTATCGTTAGCTAACATGACGTTAACCCTCGGACGGTGCGGTGGTTGTGACTGCGCAATTGTTATTCCTCGAGACCATTTGCAGCGTTTGCGAATTTATAAAACATATTTTTCAAGACATATTTTTATAATACGCGGGGTGTCCCACGTAACGCTTCTCGCGATTTTTCAAGTAAAAACATCATTCTTGCCCAAAAATTAGTGACAATGAAAAAAACAAGCATTGGTAAGTGTTTTACCAACACTTAGCGTACGTTCTGCAGAAAAGGTATTAATACCCTTCCCGCCGATAGCGTGTTAAGAATCAGAAATAGCGAACCACTCTTACATTCGTTATCGAAAGAAAAGAACAAAATGGTCGAAAGAGTGTATATTAAGCACTGTTCTTCTTCGCAAGTTTGTACGAGTACGTTCTCCTCCTTTCATCGGCGATCGTCCTCCCAATGGTGGAAAAGCTTGAAAGATGGATTGGCTAAAATTTGACGGTAATAGCGTCCTTGATCGAAAAAGAAACGCGTCCTTTTATCGAAATCGTATTAATGCGCGGAATGATTGGAGACTGAATGCGCAGACATTCGAGGTAAAATCGAGGGGAAATAATGCCGCCGACTGCGATTCCCTCGCGCATTGTTGCCGGTCGTGATTTCTCGGCGCACGGTAATTAAAAAAGTTCCGGGCATTGTTGGTTATCGAATTTTTTCTATCGTTGCTCTCATTATCGCGCGACAGTTTCGTCGTTGTTTACGAGCGAAACGGCCGACGTAGCAATCGTCGACTATTATACATGCACACGCGGAAGCACGGCTCCCGCGCATGAATTGGCAAAACGGGAACGCTTCGCGCTGTTTTTTTTTTCCTCTTCGTGCAAACGAATGCAACAATCCGCGTCATGGCACGCCAACGGTCCTCGCATTTTGTTTCTTTTTTCTCAGAAATACGTGTGTCCGAAGATCGGCGCGATACTACGCTAATCTTGGAGAGATTCGGAGAGAGTGGGGAAAAATTACAATGTAATCTGGAGTTTGTGCCGACGGTGCTTGGGAGAATTGGGGGAAATCGACATATCGAAGGGAGAGAGAATCCTCTTATCGCGACGAGGTATCTCTGAAATCAGGAAATCCGCGACAAAGAACTTAAGCTCCGATTTGCTGCTCCAGGTTGCCGGTTATTATAACACACCGCACCTTCTTGAGTGTCCACGCGAAAAACTCTCCGGTTAGAAACTAATCGCAATTGTTAATACCGGGGATTGTTAACACTTTGACTGCCAAACTAGAAACTTCAAAAATTCCATAAAATAAAAGCAAGTTATTTAATGAAATAAAAAT
The DNA here is from genome assembly GCA_913789895.3 of Seladonia tumulorum. Taxonomy (NCBI): domain Eukaryota; kingdom Metazoa; phylum Arthropoda; class Insecta; order Hymenoptera; family Halictidae; genus Seladonia; species Seladonia tumulorum. The sequence goes on from OU565269.1 coordinate 24,547,223, forward strand.
TGAAAAAATTAAATGTACGATATCGAGTAGTCCTCCAACTTTCTTACATTTTACCGATCCTAATCAAATTTGGTGCAACGAATATATTAACATGAAAATTTATTTGAAAATCTGGACAAATAATTCCCCTCGATCTAATTTCTACAGCACTATTCCATATCTCTCGTGCTTATCCCGGCACTGGCAGAGAGAGGGAAACTTTTTCCCCTCGATTCGTGCTCTCTCTCTCTCTCTCCTCATCTGGCGACACTGTGTCCAACAGTGGCAGCCGATGTAATACGCGACAAATAAGCGCCGCTTCTAAGGTTTCTCGTTCGCAGAATCGTTGCGATCCAGAACGCGTAAGACAATCGAGGAGAACGACATGGTTAATGTTTGAGAATGAATCGACGTTCGCATCGACGAATATTCCGCGCTTCTATCTTCACGAAGAACAGAAGTAAAGGGCAGTGAAATTTCACGGTTCACCGAGTGCCAAAGGACGCGTTCGACAATCCCGTTTGCGGACCGCATCGACCGAGGCTAACGTCGCGAATCAATTCGAGCTGCCGTCCGCAGGGTTCGTACAGAGCCTGCAAGGCTTTAAAAAAAATGAAAAAAAAAGAAACGGAAAGTGTCTACGTGCGAGTAGCAGCGGCAATACAGCGATGGTAACTCAATATCCCGTTCCGACAACTGCTCGATCACAATTAACAAACTTGCGGGGGGAGTCTCGAGCAAACTCGGCTGCGTATCCTCCGCGGATGTCCGCGAGAAAAAAAAGTATCTAAATTTCACGCTGTTGCATGGGTGTACGGGGGGAGAGAGAGAGAGAGAGAGAGAGAGAGAGAGAGAGAGAGAGAGGTAGGAAGAGGGACGAAGGGGAGGTGAACGAGAAAGACGGCGGGAGAGGAACGGAGGAGCGCGATGGAGGGTGAGAAAGAGAGAATGGGGGTGGGGAGAAAAATGTGTGCGCAGAGAGAGGGAGAACGGAGGTGAGAAATGAAAGTACGAGTGTACGAGTGCACGAGTGGAAAGAAGAATGAACGGGCGAGAGAGCGAGGATGGATAGGTGCGGATAATGCGAATACATCGCGCGGAGTGACGCCCTTATCGTGACAAAAGCACCGTCGTTGCGTCGGTTGCAGGTGTGGTTCAGTAATCGCAGGGCGAAGTGGCGTCGAGAGGAGAAATTACGGAACCAAAGGAGAGCAGCCGTCGATCAGGTAGTCGGCGGTGGTAGCAGCGGGGGCAGCGGCAGCACGGCACCACCGGCTGCAACCCCTGCCACACCACGGTTACCCTTAAACGCCGGATTCAACGCCATGTACTCGTCGATACCGCAGCCGATCGCCACAATGCCCGACACTTACAGGTAACCGCTTTATTATACGCTTCGTCTTCCTTTTACAGCCCGGTTCAGTGCCACCTCGCAATCGTTGCTGAACTCCGACCTTGCTCCTGTACGCGGTTTCTTCCATTTTGCTCTCTTTGATCCTGCATAGAAGGATTAGTTTACTAGGTAATGTTTAACGCTTTGACCGCCAAACTAGAAACCTAAAAAATTCGATGAAATCGAAGTAACTTATTCAACGAAATAAAAATTGGAAAAAATTAAATGTACGATACCGAGTAGTCCTCCAACTTTCTTGAATTTTACGGATTCTAATCGAATTTGATACAACGAATATATCGATGTAAAAATTCTTTTTAACGCTTGGACAAATAATTCCGTCACCCGTGGGTGATTATTCGGAAGCCAACACACGTTAAAAACGAAAAATTCAAGATTAGCAATCCGAAATTTAAAAACTTTCGAAATTTTTTAATCTTAGTCGAACTTTAAAAATCTTAAGAAATTTAAAAATCGAGGAGACCCTTTCGATTCGATTCGATTCGCAATTTTGAAAACCGAAAGTAGGGAGGTGCCCGGACGAAAGATCACGGGGGGAGCTAAAAGAGATCCTCGGATCTCAGACACAGAGCATTGGAATCCTCGGCAGAAGCCCGGTAGCACAAGATAATTACCAAGAGCGAAAGATCTCGAGCGAAAGGGGTCTGCCGTGGAAGTCGGTTATTGGACACTTAAGAGTGGACGAGTCGCGTTTCGCGAAAGGCCCTTCTGGAATCTCTTTGGAATCGGCAGAGATTGGCCCTCTCCGGTTACCGTTTCCTGACGCGGGATCCGTTTTCTCCTCGCAGCTCGATGTCGAGCAGCTTGGGCGGGTCAATGGGTGGAAGCTGTCTTCAGCAACGTGCCGAGGGATATCCAGCGTACGTGTTCCACGAGCCTCTCCACTCGTTGACGCAGTCTTACTCCCACGCACACAGCACTGCTGCGCACTCGCAACCCCATCGCGGTATCCCGACCTCTCATGGTGGAACTCCCACCACACCCGGTGGACAGCCTGCAGGACCAGGTGGTGCGCCCTATCAGCCGACAACCTCGACCGCGACTGGTAAGTTTACGTTTAACAATTGTTTCTTTGTTTCTGCCGAGTCTTCAAAGCCGTCTATCCGTTAACCCTGAAACAATAGGTTTATACAGATGCATATTTAGTAATTATCTTAATTTTCTTCAGTTGTAAATTCCAATAAATCTATTGTATTCTCGCATCTGCAGATTAACGTTAAGCGCAACCATAAAAAGTTTGTACATACGTGAAAATTCCATTTGATCGAAGACCACGTAGCGCGAAAGAGGCATTATCCTCTCTATCCAAAGTCGTCTCGAAGAATCGTGCCAATTGAAACCGATTTACGCGAATGAAAGCTGTTCCTTGGCTCGTTAACCGCGTCTTTATGGTCGACAGCAGGACCGTAAGCTTATAGTTTCATCGTTGCAGGATTCCGTCCAATTTTCTTTTATTTGGTTCTATGATAATTCCAAATTTAATGCTTCCTGCGCGAGCCTTTAACTCTTCGGAAAGTAGCAGTAGTGCGGAAAGACACGGTGCTGGACAAAATAATGTTCAATGTGACCTTGAATGACCTTGGAATAATTATTGTCGGTGTTTAAAAAAAGGGTGGTTCCATTTTAAAAAAGTCAAGGTGACAAGGTGATATCTTTAAAAAAAAAATGACATAAAAGCAAAATTTTGTTTATAGCATCGTGTCAGACCCATTGTATAAATTCAACTTTGTCCTTGCCATATTTTACGTATCCTTAAAAACAACAAAGATAATTGAGGTGTAAACTTTAGGTGACTCGCCCTGTATATACCGATAGCGACCAAGAAAATAGATAGCGTTCAAGCGCTAACGAAGCAAACGGCTTAATTCCGTGATCGTAACGGAACAATCTAGGCCCGCAAAGTGGCTAGTCGAAACGCTCCTCGAAATTCTTTAGCGGTCCCGGTTCTGCTTGCGTGGCAACGGTAACGGGTGCAGCGCCGAGAGCGAAATAAATCGTCGCGGATTACCCGAGAACCTCTTTGCATGCAATCTATACGTACAAGCGGGGTTGTTCCCGTCGACGTGTGACAGGAAGGTGGCACGGTAGGTTGACGGTACGGATCCAGCGAAAAGTTGGGGGGGGGGGGGGTGAGGTGACCGAGAGATTGTCGCGGCGGTACGTGGATCGTTCGTCCACGGAATTGTCAAAGGATTTTAAAACAAATCTCGCTTGGTGCTGCCGTCGGGGGGGGGGGGAGCTGAATCGAAGAATGGGATGTTCGGTAGTTCTGCGTCCCCTCCGACCGCAGACGTAGCCGGTGAATTTTCCATTTTCTCCGATTCGCACTTTCTCTGTCGCGCGCGCGAGGCTCTCGAGGTTCTTTCTTTCTCAACTTTCTGTTTCTCCATCCCGCAACGTCCCTCCGACCCCTCTCGTTTAACGAAAACTGTGGAGGGACGACCCATACCGGGTACCTTGTCCCTCCCCTGCTACCCTCGAACCCCTGTTTCTTCTTTCTCGAGCTGTCTCTGTTTCGCCGTGGCCGGGCTTGTTTTCGCCGTCTCTGTCCCACGGTCTCTTCCTCTCTTTAAGGTATACAGGGGCGAACAGAGGATGTGGATGGGTTGGGTCTCGCCTCGGCTGGGCGAGCGCTCAATAACGTGCGAACCCAAAGGGGAGGAAACACGGGGGTGCGCGGCGTACCTACAGGAATGGAGTGGAACGCCGTAGAATGGTGGAATACTGCGGAACACGCGCCGCATTCCTTTTGTCTTTCCGCACCGTTCGCCTAGCTTCGCTCGGTTCTCTTCCTTTCGCTTTTCCCTCCGATACCGTTCTCCCTCTCTCTCTCTCTCTCTCTCTTCTCCCGTTCTAACCCAACCCCCTTCTATTCCTCGTTTCTCGCGCTTCTTACGTGCGGAACGAGCCGCAACTTATCCATCATAATCGTTTTACGTGCATGAGCGCCGGGGACTTTCACCGCGCTCGTTGCCATCACCACCAACGACGATGTCCCGTCGTCGTTTCCATTGCTAAGTGCCCGCCCGCCGACCCTTGGCGTGTATCGTTTTCACGGAGAACGCGCCGCTTGATCTCACTCGTTGTACCATGATTTATACCGGTACTCTGTTCCATGAAGCGGATCTTAAATATGTATTCCCGCTCGATCGTCGGACCAGCCGATGGACGGTAAAAATGTTATGAATGGGGGATTAGCTCGCTTCGGTTTCGCGAAAGTTCGCCCGCCGAAGAACACATCGCCTTTTACATCGATCGCTCGCGGTACGATCGCACGAGATTATGTAAAGAGACGAGCGCGCTGTGCGATACAGTCGTTCTCGGTCCTGTTACTACATTAGCTGTTGCATTCGTTTAAACGGAAACCTCTACCACGCAATGCGTGGAATTGCATAATACCAACTTGATAGAACATTGACTGTTACGTTGCAAAAATATAGAGATACGCAGGATTTGTTATCCTATATAATTTCGGCATATTATAACTATCTCAATAATTTTACAAAAGACACTTGTAGGGAAAAAGGAAAATTGAATTTTTTTTTCATAATATTAATCCATTTAACCGATAATTAAGTAAATATTTCAAACTATACAAATCTTTTTTTATTTCTGTTCACAAAGTGCCACCTCTCTTAACGTTTGCTTACAAAAATCGTGGTACGATACATTTACTCGTCGTAAAACTATAAAATCTCACCATTTATACAGAAACCATTTATATCCGAATAATGAAAAAAATGGAGTTACCCCTCGTTCATAGTAAATGGCGCATATATAAACTCTTCGCATCACTTTTTTGGCAATGTCTATCGTCATATTCATCGTTAGAAATATTAAAATGTGATCGAATGCTTCGTCGTACTACTTAAATCTATTTATACTTATCGCATGGTTGTAGACAATCTATTACTTTATAGTTGCTACAAAAATTCATCGTTCGATCGTATATACGGTCCGGTGATAGCGACCTGGAAAATTGAGCGTATACGCACGCTAACGATGCAAATGCGTTAAGAATGAAAATAAGTGTCTATTTCACTCCAGTTTATCGTAGTTCGGGTAGAAAAATTGTATTTTACATAAAGATTGTTCTACCGTACGAGTTAATCGCACGGAGGAAACGCGTTTGTTTGTTCCAGGTGTGATATCGGCGGGCGTTTCGGTGCCGGTGCAGATCCCGTCGCAAACTCCGGACCTGACCGGTAACTATTGGCCGAGGCTCCAGTGATCCCAGCTTTTCGGGTTCCCGCCTGCGAGCCTGCTCGTGGGCCAGGAGAGCCCGCCACCACCGACAGCCACCCCTGGTGCAGTGTCCCGGCCGCTGCTCGCGTCCCTTGGCATACCAACGCAGCCTCAGCAACATCAGCCCTCGAACACACCGGCTACCACTCCCGTGCACACCTCCGACACCAGTGAGTGAATGCACCGATCAATCCTCCTCCGAACGTTCTCTTCCCAAGAGATTGCTCGTGCGCGCGCGACACTCGATCACGGCTCGCCGGCTAGGCTGTCCGACGAATCGCTGACCCCGATCACTCGAATCGCGGAGGACACGTCACGCGACCAAGATATGTACCGGCGCGCCGCGTCTAGAAAACAGAGGATCGCCAACTGGAAGCGTCCCGTCCCAGCCTCCAGACGGGACTATCGAGCGCGACTCGGTACCGAAAGCTTGCTTCAACGGTTTCGACGCTAGAGGCGTGCGGGTACCCGAAATTTCGCATTCGGGTCGGATCGGGAAATTCAGGAACCCGAAAGTTTGCAACGTTCGGTTACTCGAAGCTGCAGTCGGATACGGTCGAGTTCGAGGGCCCAACAAATTTCTGATCACACCCTCCGATCGAAATTTTCTTCGTCACCCTCCAATCTAATTTTGCATTTTAGCTTCTCGGGTGGTACCCGCAGGTTGCAAATTTTCGGGACCTGACTCGAGTCTCGGGTACAACCACACGCTATCGTGGAACACGAAATGGTTAAAATGGGCTCTCTGGCTGGACAAAATCTACAATTTGACTTTCCGAAGTCAATTCGCCTCTTTAACTCATTCGCATCATAAGGAAATATGAAAAGAAGGCCTTTATCTCCAAACTTTTTATTTTATTATATTTAACCACAAAAATGACTACAAGTGAAAGAACTTTATATTTCAGCATTATAAGAAAAAATAAATTGTGCGTATATAGAGTATATATACGCTCCGGTGATGGTGACCAGGAAAATTGAGCGTATATATACGTTAATGATGCAAATGGGTTAATCGACCGCTTTATCTGGTCGCGTGCAAAGCCTTTCCGTTGAATACTAACTGCTAAGAGGCTACGTTTCAATTATGCGCTAGAACCTCGGTTATCCGAACCTCCGATACCGAAATTATTCCAATGTGTTTCACATTGATCTATCAACGCAAGGTTATCCATATATAGCACAGTTCATTGTACAAGCTCATAGGGATTTAATCTAGTAATCGCTCTATTATCCGAACACCCATGTGTCCCTGATTAGTTCGCCTAACCGAGGTTCTACCGTGTAATACTACCTGCAAATTGGAAGCATTTCGCAGAAAGATAAAGAAAAGTTAAAATTTTTTGCTACGGTAAGCGGGAGGTAGACATAAGCGTGTAGTCAAGCATCCGGATTCCCCAGATTTGTCCTAGCTTTTAATGTGTAATTTCAGATCATTACCATCGATTGTTAATACACGAATTCCATCGGTTCCTTATTACTTGCACGAAGGTTGTCCGAAAAATTCATTTCGTTCCCAACCAATGATTTGAATTTGGAATGGCGAAATACGTGAGAATTTAGAAACTTCGAGTACAGCGTTTACTCGATATATGTCCAAAACACGGATCTAGCCACGGACAAATATCGGCCAAGAGATATCATTCTTTGACCGAGGTTCCTCGAGCTTTTTTCCCCTCTCACGGTGTATACCCTGCCACAATGGGGATAGTTTTGGGACTTTTATCGGCTAAGCATTTGGGACATATATAGGGTAAACACCGTAGAGCGCGGTTCTTTCTGAAAATAAAACTTTTCTTCGTTACGACGAAGACTAGCCGAGAAAAAAATGTCATTCTTTATTTAATAATCACTAATTTCGATAAGTTGCAAGTAACGCTGTCTGAAATTTCACTCGTTTCTATCACGAATGCGTAGAATCCGTCTACCAATGAGACATTAACAAAGACATAATCACGCTATTTGCGAAATAACTTTCGGGACAACCTAACATACATTGATTCCGTAATATTAAACCGATTTCGATTTTTGCCGAACAATTTATCCCTGTTTCACTTTGCTGTATTCTATTTTCGTCAAATCTGTCCGAACCACTCCATTCGGTGTCATAAATAAAATGAAACTACGTTTGCTAGCGCGGCAAGCTCATTTTGACCACCGTGACGGCAGTGTCTCGGTTTCGTCGAGAGTCAATTCTGCCGACCGGCAACGTTAGCTGTCGAAAATCGCTTCCATTTGCTTTTCGCCTGGTGATGGAATTGGAAAGAGCCGGTAACTTTCTTTGTAAATGACATGTCCGGTTGGTAGAACTTGGTTACTCTTCCGATCAACCAGAATCGGTTCACCGATGGGCGAGAAACGTTGCTCGAATTCAAGCAGACTTTCAGCTTTTTATCTTGGCGATTCGACTTTTGTCGATCCACGGTACAGTGAATTCTCGATATATCTACGTCGACGACACGGCTCTTGTCAGGGTCATGTATCGTTCAGGAGACATACCCGAGCCGTTTTTTGTTTACACTCCGCGACGTTTATCGTGCAGGCTTTCGCGACATATATAGAGAGATCACTGTATCACACTTTTATGGAACGCTGAAAAATTCCTTATATTCAAGAATTTCTCGGTATGCGAGTAACCGGAGATTCAGGCCAGAGGTCTGTTAAACTTTTTATCATATTTATTGTACAGTCGTAGAAAAAAAAAACACGTTCGCAGTTCGACCGGGATAGACCGAGGAAAGATTCGCGAGAAAAATCGCTGCAACGATCGGGTCGGTTCAGAGTTCTCGCTGCCATGCCGCGAGACAAAGGGTTTAAACAAGAAATCCTGTCCGGGAGGCCTGTTCAACGAACGACGCAACAGGAGCCGAAAAGAAGGTTAACGAGTCTGCTTTAATTCGATTGATTAGCCTGGTTGGAAGCTTGCCAAATTTCGCCGACGACTGGCCACCGTTGGTGTTGCTTCGAGTTGCTTCGGTTGCCGAGAGTCGACGACGACGAAAATTTTCGATCGCGCTCGAAGGAGCACGAAATTGGTCGATGATCCTGTGGTTTCTGTCGCGGATCGATCAGCAACTAGCTCTTTGCGTGAACAATATTCCGTGGGTACGAGAGCGAAAGTGTCGTCGGAGCCGTTGATTGTTGCGCTCGCGCGGCATATCGAGGAGGAGCCGAGAGAAATCGATGTGTCTCCTCTTCGGTTCACGTTTAATCTAGTGGTCGTAGAAGTATACGCATGACCCGGGTCACGCAGGGTATATTGTCCTTCTACTCACGACAGTTTGTATAAATGAACGCGCACGGATCCTCGTCACGCCGAAACTGATTGCGTTTGGACGGTCCACCGTGATTCGGAGACTTTCGAAACCGAAAATATCGGACACCGGGGCGGAACTCCGAGTCGAGTCGAAAACCTTTCAAGCTCGAACTTCGAGTCCAGCATATCGATCTGCTCGTAATAAATTGTGCAACACGGTATTCTCACCTTGTCGTGAGAAAATCACAAATGGAAATTCGAAAACCCCTCTGAAATGTTCGCTGCTGTAGAAATTTTATAATTACCGTTTCCACCTATCGAGCAATATTACCGCAAAGAGATTCGGGGCGGGTTCCGCCGTTGGGAAATATTTTTGTGAGACAGGCGTGTTGCTCGTGGCAAGCTGCCTTCGCGAACAAGGGACGACGGGATTGATAGCTACCTCGAGGGTGGCTTTTTTCGGAGGACGGCCATCGTGCTTGCTCGCAGCTATGGCGTCGGCTGACAACGCTCTTCGGACCGAACGCTTCGCTTCTTTCAGAAAACCGACTGCCGTCGAACTTCCGCTTTCCGAGCGAACGCTGGTACGTTTACCGTTTTCAGTTGAAAAAGACCAATTCGAAAACTGCCAGAATATAAAGATCCCGATTGGAAGAACGAGATAGCACTTTTTTTTTTTTTTTGTTCGTTATTTCTCCGAAAATAATCCGAAAAGGGTAGATATAGAATTTTTCTCGAGTTTTCGAGTAGCATAAACTGTACGCGAGTCTCGTTCCGGTGGACCGTTCTACGAATAATACTCGGAACCAGTCGCATTCCCAATACTCTCGATATAGATTTGTTCGAGCTAACGTATCATAATTCCGTTAAAGGTCGACGCTATTCCTTACAGGCTTTACCAAGAACTCGAGCGAACTATAGCTTCGGTCCCTCCAGTGTAATAAAGCCTCTCTCGATAACTTCTTTTTCTCGCTGGAACCACGTGTCCAGGAAGTGCCAGGAACTGTATTCTAGAAACAACACGAACCATTGAGAAGTTTTGTATTTAAGCGAGGACTTTCTTCCCCGGAACTTGTGTTCAGAACGCGACGAGCAACGATTCGATTCGTATACCGAATTCCCGAGTACTTGGGTACAGAGAATACAGAGCATTCGAACCTCGTCGGCAACCATGCGAAACAAATACAATGAATTCTCGATATATGTCGACAAGGCTTCTCGAGCTTCGTGATCCCTCGCTGGGTGTACCCCGCGGTGGTGGGGATAATTCCGCGACGTTTATCGTCCAGGCCTCGGCGACATATATAGAGAAATCACCGTAGACACCTCCAGATCACCGCTGTGTCAAGTGGCAAACGTGTTCGACCAACAGAGTACTTGTATCGCGTTTCACGTGTCGGAGCTTCGAATGGCCAGTATCCGAAGACATCGAGTACTCGAGACACGCGTACCCGGTACTCGAACACCGAATACCGACAAACACGTTTCGCACATTGTACATTTCTCCACGAGTGCACGATGATTGTTACACCCTTTGGTCCAAGCGAACGCGATTCTAGATTAAGACAATCCGATCTGTAGCTGGTAATCAAGGATTACCTGCATCGATTGCCGTGCTAACGTTCCGAAACGACTTGAACCGAGAGAGTACGTCGCCCGGAAGTAATAACAGACCGGAAGGATGTCCTTAGCTGGACACGTCCGAGGACGAGACGGCGTTTCCACGGTACAGCCTGATTGTCCGGAGTCCGATCGCTTCGTCTCTCGCAAGCCGAGATCGTTTCTGACGCTCGCGATGGGCTGTCGTCCAGTTTACCTCCCCCCGTGTCATCGATGGCCCGTAGCTCGCGACCGGAACGCCCGAGATACATTTCTGTATAAAGATGATTGTAAAATAGCATTTGTTACTCTCTTCCTAGCCTGTAATGTACATTAGGGAGGATCGTCGATAACGGTGTATATACGTGTAGGTAAGAGAAACGGTGATTCCAATCCCGTTCGATCGTACCATTTCATAGAGATCGTACACGCTGAAGCACCCACGCGCGCACGCGAATGCGCCCGAGAACGTACACACACACACACACACACACACGCAAACACAACTCTTTTACCCCTATATTCGATGTTCTCCCTTCAACCGGAAGCGAACCGCAGATTTTACTGACGGCGAACAAGAGAGCAGCGAAGCTACCGTTCTCGCTAGCGCGGGGCGTTGTCACCGCGACCCGAGCCTACATTTATTCGCTCATTGTTTCCCCGGAGTTGGTGCAGAACCGAACGTATACGTTTCACGCTTCAACGACAAGGTCTTGGAACGGAGATCGCAACGGGAATGTGGCGCAACGAAAGATTGCGATCGATCGGTTTAGCGCATGCCCCCTCTCCCCCTGCCCTCACCCCCGAGGAGCATATCGGTCCCCAGGTGACGCGATAAGCGGTAAAACGACACCGCCGAAATCTTCGACGATTTTTCATTGTGTCATACGAAGCGGACGCGTTCCGCTCGCGACGGCAACGATAACCTGCCGTGAAAACTGCATCGCTTTATCCAACTCTCGGCTCGAGATTCGATCTCCGTTCGGGATCGAATACGAGGCGCGAACAAAAAGAAACCGGACTCGGTTTGCTTGTAACGGTGTCGGATAGATGGCTTTGTTTTGGTCACTTCTCTATGCTCTTGGTCGCGCTGCCATCCTAAACGGCCCTCTCCGAGTCAATTAAAATCTGACGATCGACCATCTCCACCTGCTCCACGATCCTTACCGACTTTTCGAACCGTCTCTGCAAAGTTTTCACCATTTTTCTAGTGAACTTTCACAATTTCTATGATTTCAAAGATTAAGTACTCTATGTTCGTCACAAAACAAAAAGAAAGAGAGAAAAAAATGGCGTGCGATTTAAAATGCCAGCTCTATTTGGGACACCCTTTACCATCGCGAGGAAACTGACAAGAGTTCGGTTTCTTTTTCGATCACGGCTCGTACATCCGGCGTAAAGCTTCGGATAATTCGATGAAATATTATATCGTGCTTCATCTCTTCCCGCAACCGAGAAGCATTTCGCAGAGAGAATTCCCTTCGCGGAGAACGGAGTCGAGACCCGCGAGACCAGTTTCCGCGGAAAAGTGAATTTCCGGTGGCCGGGGTGCGCGCGGAACGTTGCGAAAGTGGGAAAATTACGGTACAGGGTAATTTGATATATATGCACTACCTCAGACAAGGCTTTTTACGCGATATAAAATTTGTAATTAATTGCGTTAGCGGTAAAGGGAAGGGAAAAACAGGGGAGTGAGTAGGCCGGTGACGACGCGCGTCGCGTCGCGTCGCGTCGCGTTGGTGACGGGAGGACGCACGCGCGACAACCCGCTCGAGGTTTTCGTACGATTGACGTAAGTACACGAGCACTGTGGATAATTATTCGAAACTTTGTGCCCCCCGGGCGCAATACACGGTAATTATATTTTCGGTGTGAAACAGGTTTATTAACTTTTGCCTTTCGCCCGTCCGCGTCGCCCGCGAAATTTTCGTCCGTCGAGCACTCTTCGGGCATTATTTCGTGAATAATTGCGTGCCGATTTAAGCGAGGAACACAAATAACGCTCACCGTTACATTAGATACGGTAAATTCGGAAAAAAGAGGGGGACGGGGGGAACACAACTTATCGTTAAACGAGATCTCACGATTACGTTTCCATGCTAGTATTATTTACTTTGATAAGTGGTATACTCTGTTCTATGTCCATTCGCTTCAATCCCGAAGTAGCAACGTAATCGAGGCACGTCAAGAATCTCTCGTTGTACGATTGATGTTTCTTAATTGGCACGCGCTGTGCAGTGTTCCGATGTAATTTTGCTACTGTTTTGCAACAACGAGGACTCGTTGAACGCGCTCGGCGACGTTTCGGCGCGCGCGTATGCCGACCTATGCCCGGTTTCTCCCTTGTCCTGATTAGCTAGTCGATTAAACTTTGTCGCCGGTATGTACCTGATGCGAGGAAACACGGTGTTCGATCAGAGTCCAACGATACCCGGCCACCGATCGTGTTCCACCTTGCGTTCCACCGTTCCAGGACTACTCTTTCTATCTCCGACACCGCATTCGTTTACCTTCGCGAGTAACCATACCGCCGGCGCATCCCCGAGCATAAACGTGTAATGGATGTAACAAGCAAAGCCGATTGTTTCGAAGATTCTCGCGATGCGATCTCCGCGGACAGCTTCAGCGGGAAACGAACCCCGTCGAGGACTTACGGACGAGTCCGTTGTGGACGTCGCGTGTAACTCGGTCGTAGGCGAGACCGAGCTGTAACGATTTATCAGCAGTCACATAGGGTTAATTCGTGTATCGGTGTCGAGGCAAAATGGCAAGACAAAGACGACGACAAAGACGAAGACAAAGACAAGGACACGCGAACGAACGGCGAGATACGTTCCGCGATACATGTGTACAGAAAACGGTTGAGCAGGGAGACAGCGTTCCGCGAATATACTGGCAGAATACCCGGCGACTTAGGTGTACAAAATCCGTATAAACACGTCTTTTCTACGCGAGGAACGCACGCATAATGCACACACGTACACGATGAACGGGGACTGTACATTAGTAAATTTATATTTTTGGAAGAAAACTGAAACAAAGTAGCCGCGATAGAGAAAAGAGAATCTCCAGGCGGTAGAGCACACGCGTTGGCCACTCAACCGTTCGAGAACCTCCGTATTCAAAATACACTTCGTTTTCGATCCGTATGTACCACTTCCTCGTTGACACGAAACTCGAGAACCAAAGGTCCAGGAGCTTCGCTTCGTTATTCAGTTCCTATTCTTCCGCCTACAGAACAATCCTGTTGAATTCCGTTGATTCGTTTCCTTTCCGTAATCTGTAATCTGCGCGATACGCGATAGATATTGCCATACTCTTCCTTTCCTTGGCAACTACGAGCGTTAATATATTATAGTATATTACCGTCGTACCGATTCGGACGCTTAGAAAGTAAGATGGCGTCTTTGGAGAGAATTCGGGAAAGAGGAGAAGATGTCTGGCGAACAATGCTCTTTATTTAAAAGAAGGACAAAGACGTTAAATCCTTTGAAACGTATATACGTTACAAACGCTTCGAACGACAAAACATGAATAATTTCCGTTTCGTTGGCACTATTGAAATTTACTAACAAACATTGTCAATAGTATAGGTTGCATCGAAACGATCTATCGCGTCTGTAAATCGTTCGTGGATCGACCTGTGACGCGGAAGTGGTTACGCAGTTTTCTTATTATCTGTAACGATAATTCTTAATAACGAATATAGTGTACGAGTATTAATAAATTTACTATCGAGAATAATATATTATTGCGACAGTAATCTACGTAAGTGTTGTGAATAATGGAGATAATATTGTTGCTGTGATTACCTTTAAGATTGTAAGTAGTAGGATATAGAACCACTGTTAGGTGTCACTGTCTCGATTCAATAAATGTTAATTCATTTTAATGACAACGCGAGTCGTCTAGCTTTCATTTGTTACAACTCGGTTAACCCTTCTCATCCATTCCTAGCCTCGTGCCAACATCTCAAACGTTACATCGATCGCTTTATTAAGATGAAGGTATAACAACATTATTTTCTCGTATACAACACAGTTGCTCAGCGTCTGCCCGCGCGGGCAGTAATTTTCCTCCCCTGGGCAAACACAGAATGGCGGGCACGAAGCCACGCCCCTGCGGGTACGAAGCTATGCCCTTGCGGGCGAGGCTGCATGTACAGTGATTTGTCTATATATCTCCCCAAGGCCTGGATGATAAACGTCGCGGAATTATCCCCACTACCGCGGGGTATATTCTGCGAGGGCCCACCAAGTGCGAGAGGCCTCGGTAAACATAACACGGCTCGAGTATATATCTCCTGAACGATACACGACGCTGGCAAGACCCGTCTTGTTGACATATATCGAGAATTCACTGTACTTGTCACACGCATTCTCATAGCTACGTGGCTGTGCTACCCCCACTCCGCTAAGTCACTTGTCCGTAGCTGTACCCAGTGTCGCTAGATCAACACTTCTTTCCCCACTCTAATTTCCCCTTTTACCGCGCTATTCCCCAACTTGCCGAAGCGTTTCGTCTCTGTCGTGCATACTTCGGTGCTGACAGAGAGAGGGTAACTTTTTCCCCTCGATTCGTGCTCCCTCCCCTCATCTGGCGACACTGGCTGTGCCCACGTACATCGGCGGGCGCCATTATTGCTCGCTAATAGGCATGTTGAGCAGCTCTGGTTGCACAGTTTCCGAAGTTGTGACTTAAAAGAATAATAAATAAGCAGAAATGGTGATTGCATTTTTTTAACATAATATATCTTTATTATTATAAAAGGAAGTATAAGTACTGAAAACGCTTACATTAGGAGGAACACTTGTTTACGAAAAATATATAATGTAGTGAAAATCTTTAGTCTTAACTGTTCTTATACACGAAAGTAAAGCGTAGTACAATTACAACGGTATATAATTGTTTGCAACTAGGCGGCTACAACCCGAAATCCGAAATAGTGCCAAAATCACCCATAAGATGATCAAGAAAATATCTGAAAGTGGTATGTTATTTTTATAGTACAGCGCTGTATAAAATATACACTAAAAACCGAAAATTGCATTGTCCAAAATGAACTCTAAGAATATGTTCTTTTGTTTCTAATACCAGAGCTACTATTTTGATTTAACTGTTACCAGATTTTAGTTCAATATTTACACAATACTGTTGAAAAAATTAAAAGTGGTTAATCGGTGAAAAATTGCATCGTAATCGTTGAAAAATACAAAGATAACTTGGAAAACTTTAATAAAATTCTTATCTTGAGAATAATCGCTATATTCAAGGTTTATCGAAAATAGCAACAGAACTTCTCGATCAACCTAATTTTAGGCTTTGGACCTTACAAACATTGCAAGTTGCATCTCTTAATTGTTCATTGTGGACAAAACTAAAAAGCAGAAAGAACTGTCTGTTATTGTCTCATCTAACTCGATCGCGTCTCGAAAATCATTGAAAAAGACGTCGCATAGAATTTGTACTACACACAAATTATTGTTGTGAGAAAGTTCATAATTTGTGACTTATGTACCTTGCGATTACGACAACTAATACCATAATATCACCGAGAGAATTATTTCACTGTTTTACTCGTGGTTCGGATTACGTATTTTTTCAAACTATTTTTTTTTCTATATCTATACATTCTATACATGAAATGGAATCTAATACGAACGAACGGTAACATTTAGTAGATTCAAATTAAATGAGACTTTGTCTACATACAATATTAAGTAAAACGATCTGTACACGATACCTTTTCCCTGCATTGGTTGTATGATTATAGCATCACAGAAGCTCTCAATGGTTGCTCTTCGTATAGGATTTATCAGTATGTATTTCAAACTGGACCCAAACCAGTAATCTAACGGTAGCACAATCATGAACGACGAATATAATGCACCGGTTATAAGAGCGCTAATGACAGTGCCTGTAAGTGCAATCAAGATCGAACAGAGGGTCACCGTTAATATGAAACAGAGCAGGAAGACCCAATTGATATGAAGAATTGACAGAGATTCTGAAAAAAAAGAACGAAGTGGAAATACGATGTAGTTGTAATGGAAACTAAGGTAGATTGGTCTAGGTCATTGGACTATGTCTAGACTGCAGATTTGATGCATTTATGAGAAAAGTGAGTATGCGAAGTAGATAGTAGTAAAAACTTCAGAAGTAGAACTACAGTTTATTTTTGAGATGACAGAGATTATAGAACTGTATTGCTTTCAATCGATGCGATGGAAAAATCCACGATAAAAATCGCTTAAAATTTGGCTAAACACACCCTGGTCGTTTTTATAAATATAGAACAGTCCCTTTTACTACTACCTAAATCTAGTGTTAAAGATACTGCGATAGTATTTTCAACCTATTACCAAGAAAGGAAATAAATTGTTGTGCAGCTGCAATTCAGGTAAAAAATGAATATTTTGTATGGCTGTTAGCTAGGTTCAGACAGGAGGAAAAAAGATAATCTTAAACGATTCGCAAAGAAGAAAGGCTTCGCTTTGCCGCCGGTGTTAGACGAACCGCAACAACGCAATCGAGTTGCGTAAAAGACAAAGGGAGAAGGGACTAGCCGGAGGGTGACCAGGCTGATCATCTGTCTATGGGGAATAGATCAGAACGACGTAGTTACGCAAGCACGGCCCGTGTAATCTGAATAGGTCCCGGCGCAAAATAAATACGGGGACACAATTAGGTAAATGCGAATCTTTCAAGCTGGTTAGGATCGGTTCGTGGGAGTCGTGGGATGGTTCTGGTGATGGTGCGGGGGTTGTCTGCACGCGGCGAATTTTTCGCGCGCGCCTGTGGCGTGTGTGCGTGCGAGGGTGCTCGGGCTACGTTATGGTGAGAAAGGTGGGAGGCAACGCGGATGCCCGGCGTTGCTGCATGGGGGATTTGGCAGGCGAAGTTTCCACATGAGCGAACAACATTGATAAAAGCTACGGGGGGACTCTCTGACTGTGCTTCATCCCTTCGCCAAACTCGAACTAACTTCGGTTCGGTTCGAGGTGGCGAGCTCTCTCTCTCTCTCTCTCTCTCTCTCTCTCTCTATCTATCTATCTATCTATCTTTCTCTCACTCACTCAAACTCGTTCTCCCTTCCTTTCTTTTATTCCTCTCTGCTTTTAAGCCGGCTTTCATTATTTTCCTATAATTTGCTACAACCCCTCGCGACCTCTCTCGCGAACCGTTCGCCACGGGATACTTTCGTTCACGATACGTTCAGGAATGCTCCACGCGTTTTCCTTCGTTTTCGTCGATAGCCGCTTTTTTACCTGGCGTTGAGAAGAAGAGGATGCACGTGATGAACCATCCCACGTTCACGCTTGTACTCAAAGGAATACAGCACAATATCGCCGCACTGCACACTCCTATCAATATACCGTATCCGATGGTTCCTGAAACAAACAAAATAACACGGTTCTGTGACAGTTCACGGATCAACTCTTCGTCCGCGTACCGGGTCGTTCTCGACCCAGCCTATCTTTGCTTGCACAGTTTCTCCAAGCACGCAAAAGCGAGACTAGAACCAGTTTAACTCCTTGCCTGCTTGTCTTTCACAATTTTCTAAAAGAAAATTTATATTCGTTCTACGCCTATATTTACTTTAACACTCGGACGGCGGATCATTTTTATAGCTATACGATTGGCGATGCTTGGGCCGAACAAAAAGTGTTGTTTCCTGTTGCAAGTATTTTCGTAGATGCTACATCAAAATTTCGTCATTTTCGATTGCTAATATAATTATACTATTCTAAGCTAAAGAGCTTTCGGGTTGTCTTCTCCTTTTAACGTGGTACTTGGAAGTGCACAGATTTAAAAATATAGATACAAATATCTATCGAATAGCGATGAAAACAATTGCAATGAAAATTTCCTGACGATATTTTGGAAATAGGGAAGGGTACTCGGTAAGTTTCTGGGACTTTTTAAAGCGCGTGAACTGAGAAAAAAGATTTAAACGACCCAGTATGCAGATAGAAATAGGGGAGCAGACAGAACGTTAATACGATATAATAAAAGTTGAAATTTTAACATGTAGCACGTCTCAAGTTGACTTGCTACCTGTGGGAACAGCCACGAACGAAGCAATTAACACCAGAACCACCGGACTTGTCAAAATGACGGATTCAGATTCTTTATTTTACAATTGTTCACATTATGGAGATTTTTCTGGGGACGCTTACCGAGCACTCTTATTTATTCGCTGACATTTTGTAGAAATAATCGTGCAACGTCTCGATAAACGCAGTCTTGTTATTTTTCAACAACGATACAAATTCGTCACTTTTAGTATTTGGTTGTTCAATTAACATTTTGGCGCAATAGCGGTTTGTGCGGAAACGTTTAATTGCAGATACACTTACCCGAAATCATGTAGCCGATCATGGTTCCAACGAACAAGAAGCCTGCAAATTGGTCGACTGCGTAAATCGTTCGTCCGATTAAAATTGTTATGAGTCCCATAAAGAAGCACAAAGCGCAGACGACCTTCGGGAAGGCATCGGCTGGAAAAAAGAGGAGATGTTTAACGATGTTGACTTAACCATGATAATTACGATTGCAGTAACCGTTGTGATCGAACGTACTTAAAATTTCGCAGGAGTCTGGATCGTGGACAGGATGGCAGGCATACGAGAACGAGGGTATGTACGCAGCCGATTTATCACCGTAAGTGGCCACTGTAGCGTAGACAGACCCGATCCCGGTGTAAGCGCTGTAGATTCTTCTCATCGGCGAAATTAGTTTGGACTGCGAGGTCTATCGAGAAAAATTTCCACCTATTGTTTTGTAACTTTAGTTCGTCTACAGGGTGTCCCATTTGAAATTCTCAGGGCAAAGGATTCCAATAGAGTCAGTTGTTTTCAGAGCCACCAGGATGAGGGACCCAATTACTGTGGGGGTACTTATCAGTTTGCCTATTTTAATTATACTTATTTTCCAAGCATAAGGAATATAAAAGAAGAGATACAACATTTTTTTCATTAAAATCAGTTAACGCTAAACCTACCACCGAAATTACAAAGATGCTTTTGTGGGAAATGATTAAATACGTATTATTAGTAGAGCATATATAATAATACGAACCGAACAAAATGCAAGTAGATTCAATCTCGTCATTTTTATAAAATAACATGTATCAGCTACTTTTAAAGCTCGGTAGGTTTAATGTATATATATTATCTATTATATACTATACAGGGTGTTTCACCTTACTCGAGCATCTAAAATATCTCACTTGTTTTTCATGATACAAAAAAATGTCAGAGGAAAACATTAGTTGGTTCAGAGAGGAAAATGTTATGATAGGCAAAAAAATTTGTTCAATGTTACATTTTTGAGATTTCAAGGTCATTTTTGTCCTGACCTCGGCTATCATATAGCGATAATAAAAATATATCATTCCATTTAAAAAAACCTCGATGACCTTAAATTTCAATTGTGACACCTTGTATATTGTGGACGAAATTTCTATAAGAACATATTTCGCTTGCGAATGCATTACGACGGTACGTGAAGTTTCGAATGCGAACGTACTCGAAGAACTTTACTCGAGAAAGAAAATTAGAGACGGAAAAATCGATCTTCCGATTATAAAATCGGCAACCATAGAGGCTCGATTAATCAAGTAACATAAACAAATACAGAAGTACCTGATAACCATTGACCACGATATCATCTACGGCGAGCATACTTATAATACCCTGGAAGTATGACTCAGCGCTGAAGTCACGCTCGGACAGGTACATCTGATACATTTTGTGGTCCACCGGGTTTTTATCGCAATTCGATTTGTTGCTAAATGGTGTCGACGCTGGTTGCGCGTCCACCATTACCATGGCGTCCTGCAGCTGTACTTTCATGTACGGCGCGATTTCCTGCTCGAACTCCATGTTGCATCCACCCGGTACGGGTGCTACGAAGAGAACAAAGAGCTGATGGTCCCGATCGTCATTTTGTTTTCTGCTGTACGCTTTATTATCGAGCCCACATCCGACACCAACATTAAATGACAATAACTTCTACTTTGTTTGATCCCTTCTCACTTACCTACCGCGATCATTTTTACGATGCTCACTCATCTGAGTTTACGCTACATCGAGAAAAGACAACATGCCCCACTATCGTCACTTTTGCTATTAACTATTTGCGCCCCGCGACGTACACGGTATGTTCAAAAGGTTCGCAGACTGATTTTTTTACAAACATACGAGTAGCCCCAACTGCGTAGGTACGGTGCTACCGTGTAGCTTTGACCTCCTTCAGTGTCCCACAGTTTTCTAGTTTCGCGATGTTCATTTGTCCTTTAGTATTGCGTCGTAAGAAATTTCTTGATTTTATACGTTGTCACTAGACCGCGGATTGTGTTGCATTTATAACAAAAATTGGTAGGGTAAAGGACCCAATTACTATGGGGATGCCAATTACTGTGCTTATATTAACTATACCTATTTTTAAAGCACAGCGAATATTAAAAAGAGATATAACATACATGTTATAACTGATTTTAACTGAATTTAATACCTCTTTTTTTAATGTTGATTGTGCTAAGTATAGTTAATCTATACTTAGTTTAGGCACAGTAAATGGCACCCCTACGGTAATTAGGTCCCTTACACTAGGCGAAACATGAAATAGAAGAAACATAAACAGGTACAGTTTTTACAACCTATTAAAATTAACAAGAAAAAACTTCTTGTAGTCGATGCAGACAATTTTTATTGTGCATGAAGATCTGCCTTGTAGTTTTCACAATTATAAGGATGGAGCCTGCTCCACAGCAATTTTTGGCAAAAAAAAAAGACAGCGCAACTGTTATTAAGTGTTCACCATGGTATCCAGGTTTGGTACCTGCTGAATTTTTCTCAGTCTCAAAAATCAAACCGCCAATAAAGGGAATCTATGTATTGCGAAGAGGTGAGCAGCGTTGCCAACGTACAGTCTATACGCTTCCCTCTTCATCATCAGATTCCCCTCTCGCGAGGCGCATATCAGTGGCACTAGGTACAGTCGCGAGTTGTGGGAGGTGGCACGGTTTGAGGGGAAAAAGTTACCCTCTGTCTGTCACTACCGGATTAATCACATGACATTGTAACACATGCACGATAGAAATAAAACGCGTCACGTGACTGTGCCGCAGCGGAAGCGTGGGGAATACCGCGGTAGAAGGGGAAGTTAGAGTGGGGGAACAAGTCTTGATCTGGAGACTATGGCACGAGGGGATACGTCACGTCACATTATTCCCACTACTAGGAGAATCGAACCATAATGGTAGAGGAGGGAAACAATTCGAGGGGAATACACAACGGTCTGGTAACGCTGGAGATGAGGGCGGTAAGACAATTAGGTAATAACCGAGAAATTAAAACTGACAACAAAACAAGTATTTCCCAGTCTTTTCGAAGCACTGTATGAACGTTGTACCGAATATGTAGCTATGAACTGATGTATGTAGAAAACTAGAAAATAAAAATTTCTTAATAAACAGGATTCAATTTTTTATTATACCAGTCTCTTGGAACTTTTTAAACATAACGTCGCTAGTCACATATTTATTAGGTAACCATCTCGAAATGGATGGTGAGTTAGTAGGGGGGTACTATGTTACAGAAATTAATTTTTAATTATTCAAGTTTCAGCATACTACGTAGGAAGGAAGGGGATAATATTAGATTAGTATTGAACTACTGTAACAAGAGATTATTATAGATTAACTCACCTTTGTCGTCGTAAGCAGTGGCAGCAGCTATAGCCTGAACCTGTTCTTTATTATTGTTTTTCAAGAACAGCTGAGTTATCGTCGAGTTTGGTTTAACGAAAAGGCCGATGTTTGACCCGAACACTGTTCTGTTAGACATGATAGGTGGGAAGTCCTCGTCGTACGACAGCGTGACGTTATATTGATATACGTGAATTTGTGCGATGATAAACGAGGTAGAGGATGATACGTCTGTTATATTAATGATAACTTTACTATTTGGAGCAATGGTAATCTGATGAATGAATGGATCATTGAACTTGCTAAGGGCTGCGGACATGTTTAATGTATTCCCATCTGTAAAATTTAGTAAACATTACTGTTCTACGATTACCTCGGTAATGTGCCAATCAAATATTTTTGCACTATTCTGTGCTATTTTAACGTACAGACAACTACACAGAATGTAGTTTCACCTTCATTATGTCCTTTAACCCTTTAAGTGTTTATTGAAACTACGAAAGAGTGACTGAAAAATGTCTATTCTTTAATGACGTAAATTGTCGTAAATTTTTTGAGGTTCTTTGCTGTATAACAAGGAATGTGCAAATCAAAATCACAGTCTGAAATACATAGAAATCCGCATAACTGCGAGTATCCCCAACTTCTCACGAAAACTTAAGCGTTTTTATATTTTTTAAATGCATATGCACATAATGTAAAAAAAGAGAGTTTTCGAGAAAATCGTGTCTCTCTCTTTTTTTTACATTATGTGCAACCCGTCGAACTATGAGTTTTCGAGAAAATCGTGTCTCATAGTTCGACGGGTTCGCGTGTCCTTGCATTCACAAGAAGTAGAATTGGTTCGTCATGATCAACGCATCAGACGATTTCTATTCGCCAGCACGCTTAACCGCCCTATTTTCAAACTAATTTCACTCTAATTTCTCGAAAACGAGACGTCAAATGAAGAAATGTAATCTGTTCTAAGACCTACATGAAAAACAAGTCGAAAAAAAGAATATGTAATGGGTAATTATGTAGAAAAGGGGACTCTTAGCAGATTTCAATGACCTTGAAATATGTTTTCAAGGGGTCACGCTGTAATATTTAAGCTGCATTTAATAGTTTGATAAAGAAATGTTCGAATCGGAAGGGCACTAATGCAGTTGTCAAGTAATTTTGTAATCATTTTTTCCGTAAAAAACGAGTTATTTTGTCCTTTTTTTTTTAAACAGTGCAATGAACTTTCTTTATCGTGCGTTACCTTGATTATTATTAATGGCATAGGAGACCTCGAAGAACGAATAATATAAGCATGTGGATATGTTGAAAGTTACTGTTTATGTTAATCTGGACACTTACTCTAATTACTTTAGTAAGTCGTGGAAATTCATGTTTTGGAAATGTCAGTAGCATGAACGAAGTTGTAAATATCAATTTAAAGATTAACTCACATTGTTACTTTAGATTATTAAAACGATATATGTTACTCGATCATTGAATTTGTTATTCTGTACAGTGTACAGTATAAAAATACATATAATAAAGACATATATAATGTTGTTTAAAAAATACAAAGGGATTTTTATTTCGCATGAAAAAATGGTATTTTTCAAACCTCTATTTGCATATACACATGCTTCGTTTAATAGTAATGTCTGCAAAATGGTTTAAAATTGTTTAAACCATTAGCAACAACAAGGAATGAAATAGATATGGCTAATTTTTTTAAATATTATAATTATGTCTGTAGTTTTAGAATACTATACTATACTAAACTATACTATATATATATATATTGCATTAATGATAATAAACTAACAACAGCATTGGCACATTTACACTCCTGGACAAAAAGATAGCACAAGTGTGCTATCATTTAGTTTTCAAGGATAAATCAAGAATTCTCTAAATGTTACAATTACGGTACGTAAATATCATCTTACGGTAATATATTAAATAGCGATAAATTGGAACTACGCTGTCCGTACTTGTATTTATTAACAACAATCTCGTAGCGGAGGTCGGCGAAATGATAGCACATATTAATAAATGAGGCATTAACTTAGGTCATCAAAATCGGTGAGGAAGCCCCTAATGTAAATAATTACCAAATAATGTTAAGTAGTCAGTTTTAGTGCTCTGTGAATCTAGTGTTAAAGGGACATTGAAGTTGCAAAATATGAAAGAAAACCTTGCATCCAATATTCTACACACGAATAATAATATATAATACTAATGTACCAGAAACTACATTATAAAATACTAATGTAAAGTGTACGTACTTCTGAATCTTCTGTACCTCCGTCGGATCCACAGCACACAATTATTCACTCACGAGAATAGTTCCGAATAATTAAACAACAATCACTAAACAACACACACAACACACTTAACGAAATCGTGACAGCAGACGAGAAGATGTTACTCCGACCACGAATAAAATAATACTGCGATTTTAACCCTCCCCTTCCACGGACGTGTGATACGAAAACGGGGAATTCCGGGAAATAGGGTCGGCGCCCGCCATAATTTTTTTTTGTTGGTTTTGAATCTAGTGTTTATAGACCCTCAGCGTCTAACCTTCCTATGATAACCTGACCGTACCACCTCCGTGGAAGGGATCATTATTAAAATCGCAGTATTATTTTGTTCGTGGTCGGAGTGACATCTTCTCGTTCGTTGTCACGATTTTATAAAATGTGTCGTGCGCGTGTGTTGTTTAGTGATTGTTGTTCAATTATTCGGACCTATTCTCGTGAGCGAATAATTGTGTGCTGTGGATCCGACGGAGGTACAGAAGATTCAGAAGTAAGTACACTTTACATTAGTAAAGCACTCTTACTCGCCATGATAAAGAAAATTGTGAACGTATCCTAACTATGTAAATCGATTTGAAATAAACGTTGAAATTGTTTAAAGCAAAAATCCGTATTATTCGATAGCAAGGTAACATGATAAATTAATATGATCTATTCAAATCTCCTCTCACCTGTTAAGTCTGTGCGAAGCGTTATTGAATTTCTCGTGGCGTTTTACACAATAAACAGTCAAAGGGTTAATACATATATTGAAGTATGTATGGAGATAACATTAAAAAAATCTCAAAGTGCGAATGTGAAAATTGTAATAAATGATTATAAAAAAACGTGATATGCATATATTGTAAAAATATTGGCGAAACACACGCAATATAATGTCTTTCAATATAGTTTATTTATTACATAAGAAAACGAAATGTCAAATAAATGTGTAAATTGATAAAACTAGAAATATTATATAATACATAAATATAAACACAGAGTTTTAAAATATGTATATTCAGTGTAACTTAATAAATAGATTTTGGTAGATACTTCATACATAAACACACGATAATATATTTAGTATTTAATTAATATATATTAATTCACTATTTCAACTAATTTTTTATGCTTATTTTATACATAATAGAGCAGAGGTAACTTATTTTATGTGACATTTAAATAAATCAATTTCAAATAATTCTTTGAGTTCATCAAATCATTCAAATGAAACACCAAATAATTTGACATAAAATATTGTGATAAGAATACATGCTATTTTATTTAAACGACTTTACGTTCATATTATGATAAATTTTTATTGTTATTTTCGGTAATTCATCCGTTCGAAAGATACAAGTTCTCACGTGTGCACCAGTTTCTAGATATTTGCTTGCTAATTAAGTACTCAATATCACTTTGAATAGATTCAAAATTAACATCATATTTTTATGATATAAGTACTTATAATTGATTTATATGCTTGAAATATTGTAATGGACTATTCGTTTCGCGTGTATATCAGCATATCTGCAATTGCAAATGGTATTGCATAGCTAATCAAGAATATTCACGCCGTTTCAATGAATACTACACAAAGCGAACTAAACAATATTTTATTTTAAAAAATTTCTTTGGCTTGCATTGTCCATATTGTCCTATTTTTTAAAAGTGTTGTTTTTAATATGAAAAACTGTTTCAACTTCCTTTCCTCGATTTTGGAATCGCTGATTTTGTAAATAGTCGTCCAGTTAAACCAAATAATAGTTCAAGAAATAAATATTAAAAATTAATATTTTCACCACCATTTGTGGGAGACAGAATTATTTTGAGAAATGAATTTTATGCGCTAATAAATAATCACTTTCTACTTTATACCATTTTTTTATATAATTTTGCATTTATATTGTATATATGCAATAACTTGTTGTATTTTAAATCGATGTATTAATAATGGCAAAAACTAGATGCGGCGCTAATTGTCTTGGTTGACTGATAAATTCTTTTTCCTCTCGTAGCACAGTGATGAAAATTACCGAAATCCTGATCAATAATTAAATTCAAAAAGTGTGAGTTCTTTGAATCCATTTATTACAGTCAGTTTATCATAATGGGATTTGGATGTGAAGTTTGTCACAAAATTTGTTACAAATAAAAGTGTTGCAACAACTACTATCTATATTTTAATTATATGTATAGTTGGGCCAATTTCTTCAAAAATTATTATTATTATTACATCTCTAATGGAATTCACACAAAATATTCAATAAATTAATTCAAGAATATTATATTGTTAAGCTTTTTGTATAATTGAACGTTTACATAAGAGGTTTTTATACACAAAAACAAATGCATTTATACAATTAAATGCTCCGATACTTTTGTTCCCGATGTGAGCAGAAATAACTAACATTCCTTTGTGTTAGGTTTCATTTTAGTCAGCAAAATCTTATGAATGTATTGGCAATGGTTTAATATGAAAGGTAAGTATAAGTATAAGTCTGACACAGTTATATCCTGCCTTGGATCGTATTGCATTGAGAGGTACACATCAACATAAATGAATGCTTGTAAGCAAATACCGACACGTTCTAACACTGGATTAATAAAACTGGAAACAAATGGATTTTGTAAAAGAATGACTTGAAACACCGAAGCCACATATGCATAATGCGCACGATAGGGAATGTATTATTCTTATTGACTGACTATCCTAGTCATCATATGCAAAATCCATAAAAAATGTTTGGCCTATTATGAAGCACAAGCATGAAGAGAAATGTATGCTAAAATTTAGAACTTTATTGACTGTATTTGATAAATATAGACGTCAAACTATAATCGATAACGTAGGAAGTTGGATTCATTATTAACACTCGCACAACCCTCGGTAAAACTGTTATGCGGTTGGTCATCGGTGGGTTCATTCAGATCCAGACATCTCTATATTAATATTTACATAAAACTGGTTATTTAATTAATTTATTTTATAATATATACACAGTAATAAATACAGTAATATATACTGTAATATATACAGTTGTTACATTTTCTTAATAATGTCTAAAGTGGGTTCGAAAAGAGGAAGAAATGTACACACATATATGTTAGCAGACACATTTTGTATACATGACGCAGAGATAATTCAATATTATCAGTCATACCCAACTAATAAATGAAATATCTTCATGGTATATGCTATATTACAGAACACTTAAGGAATACTATTAATCTTTAGAGAGCCGGTATTTTTCCATGGAAAACTTGAATTTTTTATATAAAAAATTTATACACATATTTGTATATATATGTATATAATCAACAGGTTATGCAAAATTCTTAAGTTTATCCCTGGCTACTATAGCGATCACGACTCTAATGGTAAATTAAGTTATTGTGCAAAATCATGGAAAAACTGATATCTGGGTCTAAAAAGACCCGCCGACGGTCATGCGAGTGTTAAGTAAAAGCCAATTAGTGTGTTGGATACATGTACTTTCTATCCATGTATAATTTGATACAAATATATCAAGACTTCCAGAGATACCATGAGTACGCTTTTGTTGGACAAACCTGAGAATTGAAAATATCAATCCTGTCCAGGAATTCGGGAAAATTCGCCATCACCGTGCGCCGAAAAAGTCTACACAGCAGCGGAGTCGCCGTGTTGTGATAATATTGCTTAGTATTTAATTGTGCACAAAATTTGCAGTCACCGATTTTGATAAAATTTAAATATCTTGTAAAACTCGACATTCTGAGCAACTTTTTCCTATACATATAACCATCGCTCGGCCTTACTTTCTGAGATATTCGCGAAAAACTGCAGTTACTACTACACTGAAATTTGCCTATATGTGCACGTCCGTGGCGTGCGTATGCGTCAGCATGGTGCGACGCTCGTCAACTGTTTCTACGATGGGTAAACGATCTTCGTATACACCGCACGAACTTTTTAAAACAAATAATTATGAAGATTTGATTTCTTAAATATAAAACATTGCGAACTGAATTTTAATTTACTAAAAATTACAGACTTTCTCAATATTTTCTGGTAGTTTTCGATCCGGTGTAATCCAACGACGATGTCATAAAAATTCGGGTTAGGTTAGGTTTTGTGTTTGGTTTATGTACATGTCAAAGTGTCAGATTTACTTATCTGTTGGTTTTCGGTAACGTTTGCGTAAAATAATATTTTAGCGCAACCTAACCCAAATCTAATGCAAAAGTAATCTAAAACATAACTCATTACCAGCCCTTAAGTAAATTTGAGGCGTTTACATTCTGTTTCCTTTGAGATGTTACTGTTTTGCCCTTTCGTCTGTTTCGACGAATTCGACCATCAACTGTCGTAATTTGTACAAACAGTTAACGAGTGTTAACGGTTAAACAGTTAACGAGTATCCGCACCATCCATACACACGCACGGTAGCGATAGTTTTTCGTATATATCTCGGAAAAATACGGAAAAGTTGTTGAAAATCTTCACCCTGACATCATATTAAAAAATCATCGAAATCGGCGAGGTGCAACCTTCTATGTAACAAATTGCCTATCTCCTGCATCTTGGAAATGCATGAATTACCAAAGCTGAAATTTCCCAGGATCAGATATACCTCATTTCTCCCCAAGATCCGTCAAAATTCATTTGAATCGAGCATCGGTACCAACAAAGGACCGGGGTAGGTACCGGGTATCGAACTTTGAGGTTATGTGCTTACCGTAGAGAGCCTTGGTTATCGGGCTTTTTACAACGGCATAACTGCTACCGGCGAGCAATAGAAGGATCAGTAGCTGTCTGAGACGACCGCCACTCATGTCGATCAGAGATAGGAGCCGCGCGACACACTTATTCGATAAAATTGCTGGTACGTCGAGCTAGCGTAAAGCTACAGAAAACCAGTATGGCGCAACAGCTGGCACCTTACAGTCGACTACATGCCCGAGCGCGGTACACATCGAGCCTCCTGTCGCGTCGCGTCGCTCCGTCTCTCTCGCGAGCAGCCAATAATCGAGGGCCTGGCCTGTTGCTATCTTTGTCGCGCGCGCGCGGTCCCGCTCTGTTCGCGAAGTGACCGCGAGGTGACGACGCAGTCGGCCCAAGATGGCCACGCTGGATCAATGAAACGCGAGTAATCGTAGTAAAAACAGAAATTGACAAGTGTACAGGTGAACATCGGGCGTTGATTACGGTGTAAATGGACCATGGGGAAGGATCAGGAGCTGCTCGAGGCAGCGAGAAGCGGAAATGTCACCGTGGTCGAGAAGATTTTGGGTCAACGAGCGAAGAGGAGTGGTCCACTGGCAAGGTGGGTGTCACCGTGCTACACTTTGCTTTTCCTCGGTTGTTTCGACGTTTCCAGCACTCTGTTTCACCTATCCGACGATCGTGTTCGCTCGAAACGCGATCGTTCCCATTGGTACCTCGCGAAACGGACCGGACTCTCTGTCATCACGTCCGTGGATCACCGTTTATCTGTCACCGATCTCTGATGAATTTCTCCCGTGCGATGTTTTCTGTGCCACGAATGACAAAACTGTGTATCATACGCTGTGTACCCCGTATCGACGGGCGTTTTGAATTATTTCCTGTCGCCCACGACGCGTTCAGTTCCGCGTTTAGCGGCCTGTTAATCGGGCACAGGTAACTGTGTCCGAATGTAAACCGTATCAAACGAGTCATTACGCGTACCGGTATCCGTGTCTCAGTGAAATTACCTACGCTCGATTGATCGTCACATTTTTTCCAATTAATCCCATTAATTTCCGAGCGGTTCCCGCGCCGCTGGCCGTTCTCGTTTTTTTTTTTTTTTTTTTTTAACGCGTCGATTGTTGCCGCGTATGGTCGCCGCGTCAATTAAACCGCGGGGAACGTTTCTAAAGTCACTCGTACGCGGGCGGATGTTTTTGAACTTTTTTTTTTGTTTGGGCCACTGAACGTTATAATTAACGTCTTTCGTTTTTTTCTTCTTCTTCTCTTTTTCCCTTCTACGCCCACCCCCCCCCCCCTCTTTCTCTCTCTCTCTCTCTCTCTCTCTCTCTCTCTCTTTTCGTTTCGATCACGCGAGAGATTTTCGCGGGTAGCGCGCTGTTAGACGGTAATTGGATTTACGGCGCGTATTTTATGAAAACTGGGACCGTGCTCGGGCGAGCTCGCGGGTCCTCGCCGCGCGCTCGTGCGCGACGCTTAATAATTGGGAATTTTCGTGTAACACGTTTAATACGATTCCTAGGTGGAAATGAACGGACGGAAGGTAATTTTCCCGGCATAATCGGGCTTGCTCTGAATATCTGTCGAGAATAATGCGCCCGTATGTGTTCGCGCGTTATTGTTCAGTGATTATTCATGATTTCACCGTGACCATGAATCACCCCATTCAAGCACGATGGACGAAGACGCACTCGGACAAACACGCAACGATTCGCCGTTGTCAATTATTAGAGTTTTTCGAACAAATCTTCAGTCGCGAGAGGAGAACGTAACGAAACACCTATCTTTTGGGACACTAAAGAGATACTTAAAAAAAATACAGACGATCTTGGAATCTCTTGAAAAAAAATTGAAAGAAAATTCTCCAGCATCTTCGGACGCACTTCTGGAAATAATGTAGCTCTCCGAAACAATTTATCCATAAAATCAAACACAACAAAGACAATTTGTACGTCCAGTTATTTGTTTCCAATTTATTATTCAAATAATATATTTGAAGAATGTGATTTGATCAGCGTTGTCTTACATCTTATTTGGCTGTTGGTTTGTTTAATTTATTCGTGCACAGCATTGTTTCTTTATATGGCTATTAACCCGTTTGCATCATTAGCGTATATATGCGTTCAATTTTCCTAGTCACTATCACCGGAGTATATATATATATATACGTCCAATTTATTTTTTCGTATAATGCTGAAATATGAAGTTCTTTTAATTGTAGTCATTTTTGTACTGAAATATAATAAAAAAAAAGTTTGGTGATAAAGGCCTTCGTTTCATATTTTCTTATGATGCAAATGGATTAAATGAAACTAATTATGGAATAATCTTTGAATTTGCATACATTTTTATTTGTTCCACTTATGAATGTCGCATGAAATGAATATAATAAATTGTGTCGACTGGACCTCAAGCGACTGGTTCACGCGACTTCCGGCACGAACAAAGAAACAAAATTCGGACCAAAATTTCTCGGAACTAGAATATTCAAAATCGAAAACAGTTTTCACCGTGTCAAGTAACTGGTTCGCGTTAACCGTCCATAGAAACGTGTCTTTTCATCGAACAAGACCGGTTAACATAAACTTCTTCTATCGGAGGCCTGCAAAGCTGCTTCTGTTGGCCGGAAACGGTCCGGATACAAGTCCGCTCGAAAGTTCGCGGTCCATTGTTGCAAAGAAACTTCCGAAAGTGGACATCACGACGAGCGTCGAACTTTCAGCAATCCGTGAACTGTGTCACGGCAAAGACGTTAAAAGAAACTGCGAAATGGTAATCGAGAAATGGATCTAATTAATTAAAAAGTGCGGCCCGCCACCGCTCGTTGTAATAAACCTCGGACGGAACGTTAGTTTGAAAAGGGCTGTTGTTGCTCGTCTCTTTACAGAGCCAAGCTGCTATTGTGCTAGCGATATCTTTATGGGGAACGATTTAATTAAATCCCGGTGATAACCAACGAGAAATGTGTTCGGTCGTAGCGCGTCTGGAACCGGCACGAACCGTCTACGAGACTTATCGAGTCAGGCTATTTTCTATTTATGGGACAGATAAAGGGGCTTATTTGGTGGGTAGCTATTTATTTTCAAGAGTCAATGATAAACCTCGCGATAGTAGATCGTAGACGAAACGACGACGGAACGGTGCAGCCGAGCCGTAATATTTTTGTCCTTATCCGGGACCATGCGAAGATATTGACGCATCTATCTCGAACTGTTAATTATACGAAATAAACGATGAGGAAATCATTTACGCGTACGCTTCTTCAAATATCTTTGTAAGGATAAGTCTCGCGTTAACAAGCTATGAGCTCGACGTGTTGTAATTGGAGAGAATGTGTTCTTTTCTCATCGCGTTCATTTCCATAATCGAGTAGTAAATGGTAATATAATAGGCAATAATTAGTGTACCCCTAATTATGTTGCAGTTAATAACCCGTTATACGCTTCTCTAGAAAGGCTGGGAGTCGTTAAGTTTTCATAACTTTAACATTTTTCATGAGCACGGTGGAACGGTACCGTCCATTAGTCGTAACACATTTTATTCTTCATACGATTTACATAACGCAACGCCAACAGAGGTGTCTTCGAACTATTCAGTTTCCTTGGCAACAGTGATGAGATTGTGCAAAAACAGAGAGCCGTGTATGACTCGTTCTGGAGCAAACAACATTTAGCGTAATAACTTAGTCATCGTGTTTGTGCTAACGTAGCTTAGCAACACCGCCATCATGATGTTTAAAAGACGTCATTTGAATACCTTGAAACTTCGTTTAGGATTCGTCCGATGACATCGGTGTCAATTTTCTGTTTCCGGTAATTCGATGATCAGAGTTAACGAATTAAAGCAATTTAAGGAGCGTGCGAATGGTCCATTCACTTGCATGTACTCCAATGTCTTGGGCCGTGATTTTTTGAGTTTTATGACTTTCAAATAGGGGAAAAACTGTATAAACATCAGTTTAAACGTGTCTTACTACAGTTGAGTATCAGTGTTTGTCGACAATTTCATTTGTGTACTATCTTAACTCTTTCTGATGAAACGTGCAAAACTGTAAACATTGCTTCAAATCCTTATTTTTATAAAATATTACATATATTGTTAATATTATCTAACATAAACTGTTATGTTTTGTTTATCACATTCACCATATAATTATTATTACCTAAGCCTTATCATTCAATTGAAAAATAGGTTTTATTATCACGTTTTATGGAAAACTAACGAAGTGTGTTTAGACTTTTGCTTGTCACTGTAATTATGCATTTTGAATTCCTTACCACACATAGGATCACATCCCGTAAAAAACTTTCATTGTCAGCCAGGTCCAAAATTGGCCAATTTCCGCAATCGTACTTTTAGGTAGTCGGCACACCCCTAGTTCTCGCACATCAGTAAAAACGACGGCAAGGTCGTGGACCCTGTGTGGACAGGATCGTTCAGACGATGTAGCGATTGATGGTCGGGGACCATTAGTCGAAGTAGCCGGTGGCCTCGCGTCTTTATTGACCCAGTCCCGCGAATTTCTCGACAAAGGCGACTTTGTCGACGCTCGTCGCGCGTTCGTTAATTAAGTCACGACGCATCGGATGAGGGGATGGTGGGGGGGGGGGGGAGGGAGACGACGTTTGTTTTCGAGAGGACTGCGCGGGTGCATGCTCCTCGTGCACGGCCACGCGTGCTTCGAGTGCGTTCACGCACTTTAACACTGATTGTCGCTCGTGAGCAAAAACCGCCGGGTTAGAAAGAGTACACGAGGAATGGAACGCAAGGGGGGAGCGGTGGGAGGGGTTGGGGGGGGTGGTGATGGAGGAGAAAGGCCGCAAGAAGCGTGCCCCATTTCCCCTGCCAGCCTCGCGAGAGCAGATGAGGCGAAACGGACGCGAGAAGGATGAACAGAGGAAGAGCCGAGCGCGAGATTCCTAAATGTATCGCACGCGGTGAACGCGCGTCGTCTCCTCTTCTAACAAATTGCCTGTTTTGCTCGTCACCAGCCGCGCAACTTGCACATAACTACAAAGCTCGCACGCGGCAACTTTCCACCAAAGCTTTTTACCCATCCTCCCATGGTTTTCATTCTTCTTCTCTCCCATCTCTCTCTCTCTCTCTCTCTCTCTCTCTCTCTCTCTCTCTCTTTCTCTCTTTCTCTCTCCCCGTCTCTGTCTCTGTCTCGTTCGTCACTCTTGCCGCGCCTCGCTCAGCCTTTTCGCCATCCTCCTCTCATCCGCCTACTCGACAAGAGATCAGAGGAAAGCAATATAAAATGCGCGACTGGAACCAGACGGTGCAAACGACGCGACGCGAACAACGCGCGCTACACCGGACCAGAAATATTTTGCGATGCTAATCGCGGCCTCGATTCGCCACTTGTTCCTGTGCCATTGGCCGCGAACGCGTTTATTCTCTGTTCGACCGGCTTTTGTTGACTTTCGATTGGCCAATCATTTCAATCACGGCTCCCGGAAACAAGGAAAGGCCTTCGTTCCTTGGGAACGATGGTATCCATCACACACACGCTAAAGGTCGCGGAATCATCCCCACTACCGCGGGATAGTACCCTTGAGGGGCCAAGAAACTCGAGACACCAGGAGACCACTACTAATCCAATTACACAACTTTATTTTTCATTCCCATAAAAAAATAATGAAAAATAAAGAAGTTTTGTTATTTTTGTATTATGTTTATGCTCCTCGGCGACCGAGGCCACTCGAATTTCGCTGTGCATTTCTACGTTCGGCACTGCATCAAAGAATAGCAGGATCTCGTCGGCAGCATTTGCCGCTGTGACTTTGATCAATAAAATATAGGACGAAAGTATTTACCCTCCTCGGCGGCGAGCATCGCTGTACTTTTCTACGTTCGGCGCGAATGAAAGAATCCTGGAAAATAAGCGACATCAAGAACCTTGCTGCTGACATACAACGCGAATTCACTGTAGATGGAAAACGTGCCGCGCTTGCGAATGTGTGCAGTGTTTATACTGACCCCTTTTTCCACGCTTCCGTGGCAATCACAAATCAGTTTTGTCTCGTTCACGAGATAGTGTTAAATCGAAGCATTACAGGCTCCCGCAACAAGTCAATTACACTCGACCGATTTCGTTGTAACGCCCGTATTCGTCCTCCGCTGCTCTGGAAGAAGGAATTGATGCGTTAAACGATCCACGAGGGGATAATTAGCCGGCACCGAGGCATTCTGCCATAACCGGAACGCCGCGCCGGTCGGTGTTCGTTCCGAGACGGACCAATGGGCGGTCACCCCTTCGAGACAACCCCTGTGTCACCTTTTCGAAAAGGTGTTTGCGGGAGGAAGGACCTTTTGCGACATCAGCACGGGTCGTGCTCTTTCTCTGCTCCCCTATTATACTTTCTACAACGCTTTGTTCGTCTCGCAATCTACTTCCCTCGGTTGCTCGTATCATCTTTTCTCGTCCGTTGAGTTATCTATCTCCATTTATTACTATTCTTCTTATGTCGCTTTTCTTCGTTAGAGGAAGGGGTGGTAATGTGCCACCACAAGGTTTATATTTCTTCCTAGAATCTGATCCATAATTGATATTGCTTTGAATTTTTGCGCAAAATCTAGGTAAACTAATATTGTTACGTGCGATAAAAGGCCGGCAGTAAAGGGAAAAAAATTTCATTGAATTTAGTATGTATTGTAAAGACCTTGAAGACGCGAAGTTTAACCAATCATATAGTTCTTCGTTAAATGTCTTCTCTGTAATATCGAAAATTATAAGTCGGCCGCATTATCATCCCTTTCTTTATAATTTCGTTCTACCAGCGTTTGCTGTTGTCTTGTTTCGTTGTTTTTCGGGTTTCATCTTTATTGCTGTACGCTTCTGTTTCTTTCGCCAGCCTCTCCCCTCCCGTTTCAATTTAAACCTTCCCCTTCTCCACCGTCTATTTCGAATCCGTCTGTCTCTCTCCTGATCTTTCTACCTTTCTTTGTTTTACTGTCAGCCACCCTCTGCCCAATTCGCCTACTCTATCCGCCTCTGGCGCGGTGTAAGGGTGCGTTCGTACCGAGCACTCACATCCGCAGAACCGGAAAGGGCTGGGATAGAAGTTCACCCTTATCCCTCGACATTTTATTGCTCCTCTGACCTCGAGTGCCGGGGAAAACCTCGTAATTCAATGACTCGGGGTTCTCCTGGATATTTCACTCTAAACGCTACTGTTATTGTTTTCGACATTTCATTCTCGTTGTTGGAAACGGTCGCCTTTTATTAGTTCGCGAATATTGTATCGATTCACCGAAAATCATAATCTTATGGAAATGGTGTAGTATCCGCCGAATAGGGGTTGCCGGTTCTTAAAAGTCAGTTCCATGGGGTGTAAAATTCGAGAATTCGTCTTAATTATAGTTCCTGAAGAGAACACTAAATGAAACGAAAATTTGTGAACGTAGACCTTGTACGGATGTGTACTCTATTTTGTTATACTTTTATAGTTCCATAAATATTATAGAACTGAAAAATTATTCCGCTCGAACGAGCTTTAGTTGTGTCACTGTTGTTTCATTTATTTAGTTCTGTAAAGAGTGTAATGGATTTCGTTATATTTTTGTAGGTCCATGAATATTAAAGAAACTGAAAAACGTTACTATAATTAGTACGAATTTTAGTTAATTTAATGTTTTTCATTTACTTGTAGTTTCACAAACATTACATGAACTGAAATATTTTAGAATGCGGATAAATATTTTTCCACATTTTTGATCATTTATTTTTCTCTTTTTTAACAATTTTTATCTTGCATAAAAACCCGCAATCTAGTGATAACAATTTTCTTCCGTTTTTATTATTTCTGTGATCTTTTATTATTTCCATTAGGGAAACATTGTGTTTTCCAAATTTATACAGCGTCTGGATTTTAGATTAGTTTTAGAGTAGTTTCGTTTTGATTTCGTTCTTATATTTTGTTATTTTGCTTTAGACTCGGGGTTTGGAACGGATTTCCCCTAAATACTATTATTTTATGTATGCTAAACCGAACGGGGTTCTAGAATCAATTACGTCCGCTCTAGCGTGCTCTATCACGTATGAATTTAAGCAAGTAAATACTAAAGCCCATTTAAGTATAAGTACGTTTATAGCAATTTAAAATAGCTTTTTTGTGAATTTTGCAGTAAAGAAACTTCACGGTAAATAGGGAGAAGCGTGTCTAAAGTTTTGCTGAATGATATTTCATGTATGCATAAAATGAGAGTACGTCTTATTCACGTTCAGTCTTCAATACATACCCGCGCCACACAGCCGTCCCTCAATGTTGGTATCAACCTCTTCTTCCTCTTTCCGTCCTCATTGGAACGCTTCCCGAGCTTTTTTTAGCCGTCTTTCACGTGAATCGCTCTGCAATCTTTTTTCTGCGATATACTCTCTTGGTATTTCCCATGATTGTAAAAATATTTC
The DNA here is from genome assembly GCA_913789895.3 of Seladonia tumulorum. Taxonomy (NCBI): domain Eukaryota; kingdom Metazoa; phylum Arthropoda; class Insecta; order Hymenoptera; family Halictidae; genus Seladonia; species Seladonia tumulorum. The sequence goes on from OU565269.1 coordinate 24,584,838, forward strand.
AAGATACGAAACACGTCCCTTGCAAACATGGCACACGAAGCGTTTTATTCGCTTGAGTTAAATACAGTCTCTACTCGATAAATGTCCCGAATATCTAACCTATAATTGTCCCGGGACTATCTCCATTATCGCGGGGTATCTCCACTATGAGGGGCTTTGATTTGAGGCCAGTCTCAAAGAATAATACCTTCTAGCCGATGTATGTCCCTGTAGAGTAGATCAGTGTTGTGGACATACAGGGAGAAAATCGCCTTTGAAGATCTGTCAGGTTTGTGTGCTTTAGTATGTATATGCAGGAAGTAGATTTGGTTGGTCATGATCAGACAGTTGCGTCAGACAATCCCCATCGAATAGCATGCGTATTCGCTGCATTTCAAACTCGATTTTCTCGATAACGAAACTTCGGATGAAAATATTTTATTCCATATTTTCGACTTATTCTTTCATGTAGAATCACCCCCTTTTCGCTTGTACCACCAGCTACCAAACACCCTGTATAAAGTAAATTCAGTATTATTTTTTTAATTTGTGGCATTTTAAATTACGTTGAATGGACTTGGGCTCTTTCAAATTTTATAACGAATCTGGTTGTTAACTCCAATTTTAGTAAGGAAACAAATATTATTCACTTATTAATTGTTATTATTTTAATAGGAACTGTGAATTTAACTCTTTTAGATACACTTAAGCAGTGTGACACATTGCTATCCTATACGTACATTTTTAACTTTATTGAAACACAAACCCTTCGATATCTCAATTTGAGTACAAGTGGACTTGGGCCACTTTCAAAATAAACGGCTTAAGTACTCGACAACACGTTGAACATGTATGATACCGGCGATGGACGCGCGACGTCAACAATCGTTTCATGCGATTTCACCCTGAGGATCTATTACGCCGCGTATCATCGTATCCGAACGCACGATCTACTTTAGCCCCATTAGGTATCGTTAATGCGACGCTATTCCGCGTCGGTCCGTTCCACGAACTGGAGTAGGTCCACGCGCGAGCTTTTCTCACGCGGTCGCGATCATCGAGGCGCGCAGCGCGTCTCTCTCTCTCTCTCTCTCTCTCTCTCTCTGTCTCACTCTATCGGGGTTTCCGCGTGGGCGGCAAAAACAACGGGCGCAATTATCCCTGCGGCGTGCGGCCGTTCGCTACATTGATCGTTCGGCGTCTTGATTAAAGCCTGCAAGAAATTGCCATTATAGATGCCTGACAGACGGCGGCGGTGCTTTCATTCGGCCCCCTTTCGTCGCCGGCGTAACGGTGCCCCGCGCGCTGGTTCTGTCCTCTGTATCTTTCGTGTCCCCTCGATCCGGTAATGTTCGTAGACGTCGAGGGGCACTGGGCGATGTCCTTTTTGCAGACAATCTTCAGGGTTTAATTAAGGAACTTGGGCAAGCGGATAAACTCGATGAATGGGGCGGACGAGGCACGAGCTGGCGGCGCGATCGACGCGACGGAGAAAGATACGCCGAAAGTTGCCCGGCGATGGAGCGAGACGCTGTAGGGTCGGAGGACGAAAGAAAGGAAGAGTCAAACGTCCCCAACTGGCCTACTGGTGGGAGGGGGAGGGGGAGGGGTGGGGAAGTCAAGCGGGAACGAGCTGTGACCATTCCCGGTGTGTTCTCTCGCGTGTGTAGACGCTCCCGTTCAATTTGTATTCCGGTGTGTGTGGCTACGCTCCTTGTCCCAGAGTCGAAGTCAGGACAGAGGGCACACGGGGAGTTGTCCGTGTGTCGTTGACTTGAAGAGAGCCGGCTACTAACGCCGCGTTGCGCCGCGACCGCTCGTTCTTAGGGCGCAGAAAACAAATACAAGCGCGACTCCGTCGGTAAAGAGCGACGCGCGGGAGGATAAGTTAAAGGGACGCGGAGGGACGACGACGACGACGACAAGCGTCGCGGCGCGAGCGAAACGTGCAAAGAGAATCAGGGAAATCCGACACGTGCCGTCCTCCTCGCCGCGCTAGCTCTTTCCTATTCTTCTTCCGGCCAAAAGATCCTCGAACTTCCAAGCGTAGCGGGGCACTCCGCGGAGCTCTCGAGTGTTCGTTTCTCTTTCTTGCCCAACCCCTTCCAGACTCGGGAGCCACCCCTTCACTTGACTCGACGAGCGCGTCGGGGGCCACAGTTTGCCTACGTAAAATCGACAGTTTCTCCCCGTTTTTGATCTTTAGTTACAATGGATTAGAGGTTCCTTGAGAGTCGCAAGAGCCGCAGCGACGGCGGTGCCGCCGGTTGCGGCTGGTCCCGAGGCTTGAATAATATCTCTCTCTCTCTCTCTCTCTCTCTCTCTCGCAGCTGCACGCGTTCCGTTACCGTGGCCCGATCATTTAAAGTGCCGGTATCTGAAAGCTTAATGACATCGTTGCTTAATGACGACGACGGCCCGCCGGCCCTTTGATCTACACCGCTCCGCAGAGAAAGGCCTTCGGTTCGCGTAATTGTTTTGCGTAAACTGAATGCACCGCTTTGATGCTGGAACCGACGCCAACGTCGATTCAGAACGTTTTCCGTTAACGAGGCGAAATCTCGAAGTTTTCTGCTTTCCCGTGCCGTATGGGATTTCGCGCGAAATTGTTCAGCAACGGAGTAAACCATCGACGAAAATCTCCGGATATTTTGTTCCGCCATCTTGATCCCTACTCCGATAGGGCGAGAACTTATCTCGCCGCTTGTTGGGACAATAGGACACTACTTGCACTAATGACAACTGCACCAATAGTACAAATATAATTTGTTTTCAATCATTCTGACATATTCAGACCTATTCTAATGCCACCTACAGAAAAAACGGCACGAACTTTCCGGACAGCCCAATACAATGGAGGAACTTTAGCAAATGGAGTAGTCCCACTTTCATGGCAAATAACTTCGCACTTTCAATATTATATTGATAAGTTTATTCGAATGCTAACTGAAGGAGTAACTATAATTTCTGGTTAACTAGAAGCTGAAACACTGAGATTTTTTTCAAAAAAAGAGGTGCCCCACTTTCATAACAAACGGCTCATACGATGAGTTTTATTATTGCGTTTGCCTTTATCGTTTATGGAAACATTTTCCACAGTGGAAATACGAATAATTACAACGACAGAAACTTACGTTAATTGATCCAATAACTTTGACGAGGTGTAATAGTGGAGATTGAAAAGGCTTTTTAAAATTTATCAAGAGTAGCCTTGCAAAAGACTCGTTCCGAAATATAAATTAATGGATTCGATGGGCTGAAAAAAAAGAAGGACACTATTTTCGCAATCCGGTGACGCCGGGAACCAAGCCAGCGAGAAAACGACGCGTAGGAGATGGCAATATTTAGTTTGCTCGATTAATACACATCATAACCGACGCTCGAAGGCTCGGTATTTGCTCGGTTCTCGTATCCGCCATACGAAGACTGAGACGTAAAAATATGTATGTATGTTTGCCCTCGTCCTTCGGACTGTCACACGCGTTACTCTCGCGCACGATATTAGAAACGTTCCGACGCATCGGCCTTATTAATATCGCATTTTCCGCCTGTACCGCGGCGCGCAAACAGGATTCCGGCTTGCTCTGTCATAGCGATATTGCTCGTTGGTAATGGTTTATTAGATTGATGATTGTTCGCGGACGTTCCGCCGCTTTTGATCTGGAACCCGAATAGTGGGATCGACGTTACACGGGAACAATTTAAGTGTACAATCGGTTGATCATACAATTCACTGTGATCCGAGAGCTCCGTTCGCCGGCGTTGTTCTCGAAAGTGTTACACAATCGTAAACAATATTCAATAACACTTTTTAGCGAATGATATTTACCTGGGACGAGCGTTCGTTGAAAATTGTTGGTTGTGGACAAACGTTTGGAAATCCCCGTGTTTGTCAAAGCGACGCAGCGTCCGTACAAACGCCCGTCTATGGAAAAATAAAAATTCCACGAGCGAACGTATAAAACTGGTCCCGTGCGCGATCACAATTTAATTCTCTACGATGTAAAGGCCGCTCGAGCAGACTACGAAATCTGATAGAGACACAAAAATATGGCTCTCGATAAATGCAGTTAGGCGAAACGGTCCACATCTCGTTACTACACCGATACGCTACGAAAATTAATGCCACTTTAATCGCACTTTTAGTGCTCCGTAAATCTAATGTTACACGTCCGAGTTATCTTTGAAGACTTTGTTATGACAATGTGAGCTGCGCGCCATTATGCGAAAGATAATATAATTCAAGAGCAGAATGTGAAATGCAATCCGGACTGTTAAAAGGTAGACATTGTTCGCGAGAAGACCAGTTAGATTTATCCGACAGGACGCATGATTTTTGACCAGCTCGTTAAGTTATGTAAATTTTAACATTAGCGGGGCTATAGTAGGCGTATCTTCAACGGTATTGTTTTGACGCGTTAATTGCGTGTTCCTGGTAACACAACGATACATGCGAACGACGGTAATGATACAATTACGACTCCATTTGCAACCCACCTACGGTTTCCTCAATTTCCAAATGCACATCCGCAGACACCTTTTCCCGGAACCTCGTCACAGACATGTAGAAACAATTTCATAAAACATTGTACGAGTTGAATAATCTTCAATTTCACTGCCCCTAGTGCGTATTCTCTTGACATTTATCATTTAACTATAAAAGCAAAATTTTTTCATAAGTCTCTTATTTTAATTGAACCCATTATCTTTTCCCATGAAAGAATTTGTTTTCACTAGTTATCACGGACGTGGAATTACTGCCGCGCAATATAATTATATAAATGTAAATAAAATATAAAGATAATATTTTTTTAGCATCAAAAAATTATAAACGCGAGGAAAATGATTTTTATAAAAGTGTTAGGCGATACATATAAGTCTCTGCAACTACATATCTGTAGGTATCGATTAAATGAAAAATATAATAAAAATTTGTTTAATCTTTACGAAAATTCTTACGCGAAAAAAGAGCTAATTGGAAGTATATTTCTAATGGAAATAATTTTAAATATTTGAAAAGTACGTGTCCATATACCCATATTCTTCTAATATTTTTATTGTCTTAACCCTTTGCGGACGAGTGTCGGCATATAGTCGCCCAATTCTCGCGCTGCGGCTGGCGTACGTTTGTTGTCCTAAGCGATAAGATACGCATGGGTATACTAGCCTAAGAAATCAAGTTACCTCTCAATGAAATTGAAGACCTTTAGCGATGAAGTGTCTTCCGTATAATGTAAACTTACGATGCGAGACCATGATAGGGTCAGAACGAATTTCAGTTTGTCGAGTCAGTCTTTCAGTGTCACTACCAGAGAAACCAGCAGAGTTTTCATATGTTTTATATCTTATAACAACATTATATTATTCGGCGAGATGAGACAGGAAGGAGTAAAGATTGTGTTGTATGCTCTAATCGGAAAATAAAAGATGGAAGGAGAGAGTCGAGGTAAATACTATTGTGCTACTTGTTCGGCTCAGCCGGCCTTGCACATAGGTGACTGTTTCGAAAAATACCACACAATGCACGAATATAAAACGTCTCATATGTAAACACAACTAAATTTGTTTGTTTATGATTTTGTTGGATTTTATGAAAAAGTTATTTGAATAAAGCTTTAGTTTTTTTTTTTTATTGCGGCTCCGTCCGCAAAGGGTTAAATTTCACCTTCTCTTGAAAATACCTCCGTTGTTTTTAGTAATATAAACAAACATTTGGTCCAGTGAAACAATTATTATTATTTTCTAGGTCATATTTTCCGATATTTCAAGGTCATCGTCGTTTCTTTTTTTAGTGTAAGATTATAGCTAATGAAAAGGCAAATTCGGCCATGTATATTGTCGACTTATTCTTTCATGTAGAATCACGCCCTTTTCGCTTGTACCACCAGTTACCAAACACCCTATATAATTTGTATTTTAAACGAACCTTACGCACCCGACACCAGGAGAACTCTCTCTACATGTCTGATCTCGAGTCTAGACGTGTGAACGGTCGCATCGGCAGATCTAAGAAAGGTGTCGCGCTCGTCTTCAGGGGGGGGGGGATGGACGCGGGGCGCGTACGCATTGTTTTTGCCGGGGTAGATACGCGTGGAACGTTTATCTCTATACGCGACAAAGGCGCGTAATGAGAACACGTGTTGGATGCAGGAAGCTTCATTAGCGAACCTGTTCCCTGTTCCTGTCCGCGGGGCCCATTGTGCGACCGAATCGTCTGCGCGGCGCCGATGCTGCGCGTTGCTCGCGATTCTTTGCCTCCGCGAATCCATATAGCCGCCGGCTATTTGTTGCCAGCGGTAAACGTGAATTCCTAATTGCGGAAATGGGCCTAGGCCGTCGCTGGCCTATATGATCTTTACCGGCGACCCTGCACAATCGGGTCGGTTCCAGCGTTTCACAAAATACTCCTCTGCTAGCATGTTCGAGGGAGTTCTATTACCCTTTTAACCCGTTTCTTATTTCTTGGCCGGTCGATGTGATGGCGAGTTACTTCTGACTCCGTTTTTTATACGGGGTGTGCATTTGAAAATTTTCCAGCCGAATATCTCGAAAAGTATGAAAAATATTAAAAAAAGCTTACACAAATGATAGGTTAAAGAATAAACGTTAAGGGGTTAACGGTGTAAAGGGTGCCACCCCATGTTTTTTAAATGGGGTGGCGTATACAGTTTTCAATATTCCGGAAGATCATATTAAACCTAACGGCTTTTCCCTAATATTTTATGAAGTCATAGCTAAAAATAGCCTAGATAACTAGATTAAAAGAGAACCTATAACTAGAATAACTAGATTATTAGTGGTATCGGATACACCAGCCAGCATACAGTTTTAAATTGTGGAAACAAACCGCATAACCACACGGGTTGCCACGAGTCCTATTATAGATGAACGGTGGTGGTCAGCTGGTTGGTTCGTTTGCTAATCGGCCGGTATGAATCAATCACTCGTTTCATGGCTTCCTGCGATTAGCTGTACGGTAGAAAATTATGTAGCCCGACAGGGCACGTGTTCCTCGATCAAACGTCTGCCTAATTTTTCTGAAGAATGCACCAAACAACACGACTTGTACACGTTTGCCACAATTGTGAATCCGAGTGAATTTGAAAAATCTGTAATTACAAAGATGTATGTCTATTTGCATTTTTATCGTCAAGATTTATGTTATTTATGTTTTTTTATTCTGTGATCATAATTATTTCAAGATTTGGCCTCGATTTGGCTTTGGCTTGGCATGGAATTTTTCAGTCAAACAGGAACTAAATTCTGTTCCAAGCAGGGTCTGGTACCAAATTGACCGCCTTTTGCTCGCAAAATATGATACAAACATTGCGCAAAATTTGCTCGAAACAGACTTGTTTAGCTGGGTGTCTACCGAAAATCTGAATTAATAGTTGCTACTAAATCAATTGGTTCGCGTGATTATAAATATATTTTACTTTCTTTTCCAGCTTACGGCGGGGTCCGGGGGCTAACGTGCAAGACGCCAGTGGATACTCCGCCCTTCATCATGCAGCATTGAACGGTCACAAGTACGTCTCAATTCGGCTTCGATCCAAGTCCTTGTCTTCATTCAAATCCATTTACTTAATCATTCTTGCTTTACGAAACGATAGTTTCCCCGTAGAACTCGACGAGCGTCGAGTCGTTTTCGTCGCCGTCTCTCATTAATATTCCATTTCGATCGCCTATTAATCGATGTCAAGCACATTCTGGCGGTAATTCGAGGAAACGCTTTTATCCTCAGGGAGGTGGTAAAGTTATTGCTCCAATATGAGGCTTCCACTAACGTCGTCGACGCTAAAGGCTCTTCACCGCTTCATTTGGCAGCTTGGGCGGGCGACGCTGAAATCGTGCGGTTAATTCTTACCCAAGGACCTTCGGTACCCAAAGTGAATCTTACGGTCAGTGAATTTATGCCTTTTCTTTTCTTCTTTAATTAAAAAAAGCAAAGAAAAATACAGCCACCTTACTAATGCGCTCAACGATCCGCCGTTTACATACGAAAAATGTCTCGGTAATCTTGCTTCGAAAGGGTTTAGCCGAACATGAGGGTCGGAAAGCCTATTTTAATCGATCATGCGCCGTTCGATAGCCTATCAACAAAAAGAATACTTCTTGCAAAGTTTCCTGTACTTATAGATAGACGCTTGATTTGTTTGATCGAATAATTTTTTCCATGGGTAGTATATTACAAACGAATTTTTCAAGATTCGATCGGGTTAATGAATTGTTCGAGTTGCCCTACGGTATTTCGAGTTTAATTCGGCAGTCGCCAATGCTGCGAGTCGAGAGCAACTAATTTGTTAACTCGGAATACCGGCTTTGTATGATCGCAGACGAAGGACAACGAGACAGCGTTGCACTGTGCAGCACAGTATGGGCACACGGAAGTGGTGGCACAGCTGTTGCAATACGGATGCGACCCCAGTATCCGCAACAGCCGGGGAGAATCTGCACTCGATCTCGCCGCACAATATGGCAGGTAAATTGCACATGCCATTCTTGCCCTTCCACCCCCCCCCCCCCAACCTTTTTAAAAAAATTGAAATCGAAACTTTGTTCAGATTTTTGTCTCTGCGCGACAAACGGCTGAAAACAATAAAACTCTCGCCTTGTTGGTTATTACTTAATGCTATCCGTATAATTCGATCGATGACGATCGCTAATTGGCTCTACACTCCCCCAGTGACGTTAATTATCTTTTGTAGACTGGAAACCGTGCAATTACTTGTTAGCACGTATCCGGAGCTGATCGTACCTCTTCGGAACTCTTCCTCGTCAGTGATTTTTCCTCATACTCCGCTGCATTTGGCTTCGCGAAATGGCCACAGGTAAGTCTACGATCAACGAACTATGATCCGAAATAATTCTACTACTTTTCGTCTGATCGGAAACAGTCCAGAGTATCTGTCAATTAAATAAAAGAGGCTTTCTTACGTTCCATTTCCCTTTTCGATTTCGTATCGTTTTCTTCGTATACAGTGTCTACTCGATAATTGTCCAAAACACGGGTCTGACCAGGAACAATTATCGGCTAGAAGATGACAATAGAAGGACAATGATGAAAGTAGAAAAGGACAGCGAATTTCGAGGGCCTTGATCACCGAGGAGTGTAAACATAATAAGGATCGGGTGTATCGGTGTGAGACCACTACTGATCCAATAACAAAACGCTCTTATTTTTAATTATTTTTTTGTGGGGCTCTTACCAACATATTCGTGGCATTTTTCTAATGAAAATGATACCATATGTAATAGAATTCCGATAACGTTTACTTGTGTAATGAATAGACTGCGGATCTTTATGCTTTATCAACTAAAAGTTGCTCGTTGATGTTTCAGCGTGGACGTAGCTTAAGGTTCTCTTTCGCGTGGTTTATAGTTGCAGAATTTGTTTGCGATTCCATTGATTATTCCGTCTAGTCTATCTTAACCCATGATTTCGATTATACGGTGTTCAATAACTAGTCGATACCGCTCAACAGCTCCGCGTTCTCTCTTTATTTAATCAAGCTGAACCGATGATCGTGCATGGCGTTCGATCAACACACGGGGGTGGCGGCCCGCGCGTTCGCAGCCGGTGTCCATGAAATCTATTTTATATTGCATTGCAGATCAGGATCGCTGTTAGATTATTCATGATTCGCGGAACCCTGCCGAACTCGTGTACACTCGGCTTCCGAGCGCGTACACGAATCGCACGATTAATTTGTGTTTGAGGTACGCGACCGAAAGAAAGCTTTAGCGGCTTTTATCCGACCCCTTCTATAATATTCCTTCGGTGTTAATCGTGAAACACGATGATACGTGTACAACAAAATAGGGGAGGGGAGTGTAAAGTTTGGCTATTATCTTTTGGAAGAAAAATGCTTGCCCTGTTAACAATAGTCGACTGTGAATTGTGCTTTTGATTCCGTTTCAGTTATGCCGCCTGGCAAAGGGAACTATTCGCAGTGTTATTAGCGGTATCGAATGACTATGAATTGTATAGTAAGTCCGGTCTAGGCGATGATTCATGTTTGGCTAATCTAGTTCATATTTTTTTACTGTGTTATCGAACACGTCTTTTTGGACCGTAGAAAATTACGCTGTAGGGCTCCCCTCGTTAAGCGACGCGCGACGGTCACTACATAACAACATGGCGGCGCTCTTACCTGTCAAAAACGCTGAAAATCGCACGCATTACTTTTGAACTAGTGATCTCTTTGGATCGAATCTTGGATCTTTCGTCATCTTCTCGCTAAAATCTATGAGATCACATAAAAAGGAGCTTACAATTTCTGGTTTCCTGAGGTAAAGTTTAACCCAGCATGTAATCTCTTAATTGACAAATTAAAAGAAGTGGATGCAAAGACTGATAAAATGCAGCTGTAAAATTCTTTACGAAAATGTCTTCGGAAAGCGCTTAAAAAAAGAGAGAAGTTCAATGAAGCATAGACTGTATTTTATCGGTCGTGTTCTTTTAAGAGTGACAAGAAATCTATACGCTAAACCAGTGGTTCTTAACCTTTGCAGTGATCGGCACCCCTTTGAAAAATGTGCTTCTATTTATTTCTATTTCTAATGTGTTTCTATTTTTAAATCTGCAAGATAATTGATTTATTGGAAAATAAATTCTCCATCGAAAATTCAGAAACTTCCCTCGCACCCCAGGGTAAGAACCACCGCGCTAAACGTATCGTGAGTGGGTTCAACTGTGTTCCGTCTTGCGTTATTTATTTGTTATCGCACAAGTAAAAGAAACAACAAGCCGGGTTTAACACATGATTAGAAGCTCGGTGATCCGCAACTTCACCGAACCAAGACGACCACTCCCTTTGGTCTTGTGTCTGAGAAATATAAGTCATCTTTTCCCGGGAACCGTTAGTGTTAAGTGTACCGGGTAACTCAGCCCTCGCACTGTATCGCAGGAACAACAATGGACTCGTTTCAGCCAGCTATAACGACGTCGAGCCATTTGCAGCGTTGCCCATTAGAGCCAATCAGAGAGCACCGCGTTGCGTAATTCCGTCGAATACGATATGTACGTCCTCCGACTGGCATGATCCGTCGCAACCCTCTCCTGGTTACACGTCCTATATTACCATCCTGCCGATCGCCCTCTCATTCCTCGCTGAGCCTCAGCGAATGCATTCGATCGCATTGTACCGTCAACAGCTCTGTCCATCCGTGCGGATTGCTGACCGCCACTCGATTACGAGGATCGTATTAATCATTACCTCTGAAACGTACCGACCTAGATCAGCCCGGCTCTCACGAGCTAGCCGAATCGCGATTGCTCGGACCATCCCAGAATGTTTAATACCCTTTCATGCCTGAAAGTGTTCTGTCGCTTGATAAACGCGACCGCGCTGCGGATATATCGTACTCCTTTAACGGATTTATTTTCAACCACGTCAAGGATCATCGTTGGCTTCCAGCTTGTCGGCCCCCTTATTTTTCTCTGACTTTGAAACCGCTTCCTCCTACCCGGAGACGAAAGCGGATTCTTAACCCCTATACATAACAGGATCCTCGTTCATTTTTCCCGCGCATTTTCAGCACAGCGAATTGCATTTTACCATTTCTTTTTATTCAAAAGTGTACGATTCTTGACCAATCGAGACTAGCCGGCGATCTTACTGAAATAGTCCGAATTTCTTTTCACGAATACGAGCAAATTTATGTAACTGAAAATGTCCGCTACATACAGATCAACCCTTCAGCGAAAAGCTTCGGTAAAAAGCGACTCGAAATTCATCACGCGAGATCAGATTGTTAGGTGTGATACACTTTCAAGCATTACTGTTTCTTTTCTAGAATTCGAAGGTAGCTATCGGAAATATGAAACGGTTATCACGAATTCTTTGCGACGAAGAAAATACAGTCGATTCTCGATATATGTCAACAACACGGGTCTTGTCAGCGTCATGTATCGTCCAGGAGACACACTCGAGCCGTGTTATGTTTACCGAGGCCTCTCGAACTTTGTGGGTCCTCGCGGGATATACCCCACGGTAGTGGGGATAATTCCGCGACGTGTATCATCCAGGTCTTGACGACATATATATATAGAGAGAGAGTACGACAGAACAAGACATTTAAGAATGTACACAAGAATATGTGCAACTTCAAAGTTACACCGAGTAACGAGGGTTAAAGAATAATAGTTTACAAAAGAGACGCCCTTCTTCGATTCAATTTGCACAAGAACGCGAACAATTTTACAAAAGGTTTCAGCAATTTTTTAAAAGGTAATTTTACCACGTTTATAATAAGCTGAGAATAGATCGACGGTGTGACAGGTGAATTGTATTTGGCAAAGCGAGCGTTTTGAAATTTATTTCGAGAGAATGAAACACAATTCGGCGTTGCATGAACGATTGGTAGATCGATACGAACGATAAAACAAGCTTCCCTATGATAACAAAAGAGATATTTCGCGGTGGATGAAAAGAATTTCGACAAATATCGCAGCGAGCTCGTCCCGCCCGTTCGATTTACTAGTATTTACACAAATAATCGGCGATGGTTACATGGCACGGTAAAAATGTCCAGTTAAATAAACGATATTGTAAGCACGAGTCTTTGTTATTTGATTAATTGAACCGTTCAATTGGATGATGCAAGATTAACTGGATAATCGGTTGCGTCGGTGCTGTGCAATTAAATAACGGGAATGAATTTCGGTGCCTGTTATAAAACAATTCTTTCGGTCAGATTTTCGCTAACGCTTTTTATGTACACATTTTTTGTGCATTTCGTTATTGCGATTCTTTAAACAGTTATTTACCAAACAGCCGAAACTGAGGGGCGACCATTACAATGCCAGCGAACTTGAAACATTTGTTTGTAGCATCGAATATTGATCACGCGCGATTATATTGCTTTATCGCGTCGCGAGTAAACTTCGTTTCTTCGTACAATCATAGCACGCTCCAATTAGTACAAATATAAAACTACAGTGAGACTTTCTGTGAAACACTGGTGTCGCAACGATCTAGTTTTTTCATTCTCTTCGTAGAACCGTGCATCGAAGCGAACAGTGGGCGAACAGGCGAAAGTTCCCCCAAAGTGCCCCAAATTTTCATCCCTCCGGCACTGTTTCCCACCGTTCTCGCGGAGCTGCGAATCGGAATTGTATTTAACGCTTTGCTCGGCCAATTCGTTCTCATTCAACATCGCGGCGTCACGTCCGTAATCCGTCTGGTAAGCCTTTAAAATAATCGACATTGTCGGACGAGTCGCGCGAGGGTACGGCGGACAGGGGGGGTTGCTCCGGGGTATTGGGGGTTGGGTAACGAGGGCTCTCGAAACGGCCGGATAGAAAATCGTTCGGCGATCGTGCATCCCCGCGAAACGGCAGTCACATTGTAATCGGGTATAACGTCGGTTTTTCTATGCAGCTTCGCAGCCGGTAATCGCTTTAACTGGCGCTCGCCGCTTATAATGCGATCGCGTCGCGATACACAGTCCGATGGATGCATTTTCTGTCGCTGGTGACGCGGTCCTCGCTCGATCCGCTCGATCTCCATCCCACATCCCCGGCCTCCTCGTCGATCGAGGCAACGCGGCCGCGTTTTATCCGGCGAATTTTGGTTAAACAGCCGACCCCCTCCTCTCCTGCCCCTCTCCGCCTCTCTGCCTCTCTGCCTCTCTGCCTCTCTGCCTCTCTGCCTCTCTGCCTCTCTGCCTCTCTGCCTCTCTGCTCCCCGTCGCCGTCGTTGATAAACGCGGAGGCTGCAGCGAGCACGCGTGGAAACATTCAGCCCGCCGCGCGTTTACACGCGGATACGGATCGTGCGTGGTCTCCGAGTGTGTACGCTCGGTGTTTGCCGCTCGGTGTTTGCCGCTCGGCGATGCACGCTCGCCATTTGTCGCCTCGCGTGACTCGCGGAGAACTATTCACAGATGCGTCGATAATAAGGGAGTCGAGGTCTTTGCCGAACTGTCGTGTCGACGCGTTGTTCGAACTTTTAACTGTTAAACTAATAAACTGTTAAACTAACTAATAAACCGTTGTTCGGGCTATGTCCAGTTTTGTTAGTTGTCGACAATAAACATCTGAATGAATGGTTTGGGGTTCCGTGGGAGTAGCTCAAAATACACAATACTTTTGTAATCCCACCAAATTGACAACACGATCTTCTTTTGGTGCAATTCAGCTTTCGGTGTGGTTTATTGTTTAGTGTTATTGTAAACAACCCATTTCTCATCACGTCAATGTCCTACGCCTTACTTAGTGCCACGGTTCCGAGAATTTCAATAACAGCTCTTCACGCTGCGACAAAACTATTAGGGGTATCCATAAGTAATCGATTACTTGCAAAGAATTTGTTTTGCCTTTAGTTCTGTAACGACCGTTGAAGAGGAAACACGTATTCCTTTACAGTTTTCTGTAAAGTAGCCTGTATTCAAAATATTCTAAAAAGTATAATTTTTTTTAGAATCCTGTAATAAAATGGCGGTGTCCTTACCTTCCGAGGATCATATTCGTCATTGCATACTTTTTCATTTTCATGCGGGTTTTAATGCAACGGTAAGAACAAAGAAAATTTCCGATGTTTATCCCTCGATGTTTTGTCCCTTACTCTATATTGTACGCTATTATTTTATTAGAAACAAAATAATCCCTCCTTATTAACTTTTTTGAAATTAAAAGGATGTTTCTTTTCGATGGTATTCGATTAGAGTAACGAGTGTAAAAAGAGAGAGGAAGAGAGTTGAGAACGCGCTTCTCAAGATTAGCGGTTTTAGCGTAAACGGATCGTTGGAAAGTTTACATCGTAGTTTATTCTAAAAATTAACCGGTGTCTCTAAAATCAACTCAAATGTCCCCCACAAGCGGCACAAGAAGACACAGTATTTATCCATTACACAACAAGTACGATCGCAGTTTCGAGTCCTCGTTTCACCCGACGCAACATCCACGCGCAAACAGCGCCAACATCGTAGCCGAAGAAATGGAATCAATATCCCGGCATCGGCACAAAGTCGGCACGAAAACATCGATTTCCCGATCCCTCGTCGACACCGAACAACATCCTGTAACAAACAAAAAGAAGAAAAAACATGAAAAGCTCGAAAGCCCGTGGTTCTGTGAAAAAAAAAGATTGACGCCCGCGTCGCGTAATGCAATAAGTGTCGCGCAATTCGATCAGCTCTCATCTCGTTGATTAGATTCGAAAGGGTCCGGCAATCTCCACGGTCAAACAGAGCGGCGGACTGTTGGACATGTGCCGGTGCATCGCGCGCTTGTACGCGCGTGTAGGTGCGAGCATTTTGAATGTTGGATAGGCGCGAGAGTGCCACGGTGGCCGGAGCGCAGAACTTGATCGCGTACGCTCTCGTTCTCGATGTAGTCGGTTTCGGGTCGGGCCGGGCCGGGCTGAGTCGTGCCGTCCGTGTGTGTACGCGAGAACCGAGTGCACGGTCCGAAGTGTACACACTGAACGCGGTGGGACACGGTTGTGTACCGATGCACACACTACGATGATTGCGTTCACGCACGCATTTCACGCGTTCGCCACGATATTTGGCGGATCGGCTGAATGCGGGGACGCTGCTCCGCGCTGCGCCGCGCGCCAAAGGAGAGAAAGAGACCCGAGGGCTCGGACGGAGGGCCGGGCTGCGGGAAGGGATTGGGAACGGGACTGGAGTAATGTCTATTATCGGATTCAATATCGGTGCTCTTGGTAAGCCAGTATACAAATACCCCTATGGCACGGTAATAACAACATAGGTGCACGTGAATCCGATTCTCAGCCACGAATCCTATATGCGACGGATGGCTGCGGTCACTGCAGTCGGCGCACGGCTACCAGACAGATACAAAACGAAACCTGGGGCTTCGCGCACCCTATCAGCCGAAATGGGAAATGCAAACGGCAACCTCTGGCCACTTTCAGCCGGACTCCGATTCTGTTACACCGACCAGCGGCCAGGCCGGCACCAACTTAGAGAACAGAGAGATATTCTTCGATATCTATTCTGGGTCGCAGACGAATTTTCCCGATCAGTTGCCGCGTTGTAAGGGTCAATGAGACGATGTCGAACAAATACATGAGAAATGAAAGCGAAACAGCAGAAATAATGCCACGTGAAAATTGTTTTTTTTTTCTGGTTTCAGAGCCGTCGTAGAAGTGCTGCTCGCTGCAGGCGTCGACGTAAATACACGGACGTCTGCAGGAACCGCGATGCACGAGGCGGCGCTCTGCGGAAAAATGGAAGTGGTGCGGGCTCTGCTCGACAGAGGGGTTGATTTGGGCATCCGGGACTCAAGGCAGAACACGGTCCTGGACCTTCTGGGCCAATTCCCACCTCACGTCACACAGGATATCACTGCAGTGATAAAAAGTGCGTTTGCACGCAGTATGCTTTCCTTGCAACCAATTTCTATTTTCTGTGAACTATATCTACGCAACTATTACGATCTCGCGGTAGATTGTCAGAGGAATTTTTTTTTAAGATCTTGCCGTTCAACATTATCACAACTTAAATGTTAAGATATGATTTGATACCGGAGAGTTCGACAAGACAGAACGCAATAAAATCGATGTCAATTCTACTTGATGCAATATACAGGGTGTTTGGTAACTGGTGGTACAAGCGAAAAGGGGGGTGATTCTACATGAAAGAATAAGTCGAAAATATAGAATAAACATTTTTCGTTTGAGGCTTTGTTGTCGGGAAAATCGACTTTGAAGATCTGTCAGGTTTGTGTGCCGTAGTCCGTAGTATATGCAGGAAGTAGATTTGATTGGTCATGATCAGACAGTTGCGTCAGGCAATCCTCATCGAATAGCATGCGTATTCGCTGCATTTCAAACTCGATTTTCTCGATAACGAAACTTCGGACGAACAAATGTTTTTCGCTTGCACCACCAGCTACCAAACACCCTGTACGATTCGACGAGACCCGACAATAGTAAAGTAATGTAATGCAATGTAATGTGTAATGACCGATCCAGAACTCTCTCTACATCCCAACTACTCTAGTGTTAAGGGTGGGATCTAGGTGGACGAGATCGGTGATAACCTGTATGACTGCCAAATGATTAACAGTTGCGAACAACTCCTGCCGACAGGGCATAGGTCTTCCTCTGGCGTGGAGAGCGATGCCGACAGTGAAAACTTGCCACCTATTCCGGTTCAGGGTGGCGATTCGTTGGGCAGCCCTTACGAGAACGTCCGGCCAGGGGATGATCTCTCACCGGCGGAAGGGACGTCGCCCACCCAATGGCAGTTCTATCATAAGCCTCGAGACGACGATCGACGCGTTTCCGGTACTTCCGTCATGTCTTTGTGAGTATCCATTTTCTCCCCTAACTTTCGTACTGCCTACGCGCGCGCATCTTCGCTTGCTGTGCTCCTTTTTCCCAGGTCATAAACTCCTTTTTTTATGTGTGATCTTGCGTGCTAACCGGTTCACCCCTGCTACATGTGTCTGCGAAGCGGTGCGACTTTCTTCGTGCAGTTGGTGTACCTCGAACGTACTCTTTGTTTCCGTAGCATCGGTATACGCATACGGTAGTGCCTTGATATACAGTGTGTCCCACTATCGGGCTACAACCGTATAGGCGGTGATTCTACGTGAGAGAACAAGTTGAAAATAAGGAATACATTTTTTAGGCTTTGTTTTTCAGAGAGAATTATTACGAAGTAGAATTGGTAGGTCATGAGCAGACGAATCCGGAAAGTACCGGTTCCCAGTTGAAAAGAGTCTGGTAGAACGCTACTCTAGCGCATACAGTCTTGGTATTACGTAACAAAAAGTTCCATCCATAAACAATTTGTTCAACTCAACCATTTTGCCAATCAACCATTTATAACATTTTGTAAATTAATTTCGAAACAAAGTTCCGTCACAATGCGAATAGAAAGCGGCTACTGCATGCGCAACGATATATCGTCGTTCGGCACTAAAACGGTTAAATTGTACCTATTCATTCTCATCGTGAACGCATGAAACTGCAGTCTGGTAACTACAACGATAGCCACTTGATTTGTTTGGTGGAATAGTTTTTGCCAGGGGTAGTAGAACCACGATAAAACCTGGCGTCTCGATCGGTCGCGATGAGCTCCGCGCCAATAGACACCGCTTAGAAATGAACCGGAGCATCGATGATCGGCCATGTTTCACTGCCTCAGGAAAAAGGACAGGGGAACAACAGACCAGAAAATAAAAACTGTGCCTACTAATCACACAAAAGAACGACAGCGTTCGCCAACGACCAATCGCGATACTCTTCGACGAAGCCGACGACGACGACGAGGACGACGACGACGACGACAACGACGACCGACCGACCGACCGACGGCCGACGACGACGATGACGCATCGGGTGCACCTCGCCTCGGCCGAGTATTATGTGCAACGGTTGTACGAACTTCGAAGGAACAAAACGAAACGAACAAACGAAAAAAAGAAACATGGTTGAAAGAAAGAGAGAGAGAGGGAGAGAGAGAGAGAAAAAAGCGATCGTGCCCAACGGGGTTGGCGTATTTGTGCTCATCCGGCGTCATCTTCGTTGAGAAAAGGATATCGCGTCAGTGCATCGGATAAGAGCGGAGGCCGGTAATATTTTCTAGAAAGATAAAGTATATGTATGTACACATGCATATATGTGTATATAAGCATATATAGATGTACAAATACACATACACATACACACACGTATACATACGTATGCATATACATTATACATACGGCTAGTATAGATGAGCGCATAACCGTGGCAGCTTTAATATAGGAGATGTTGGGTAAACAAAAGCGTAGACGTGGACCGGCGGGTACACGGAGTGAATGAGCGGAGAGTGGCGAGTGGGAGTGCGAGTGCGAGTGCTGGGGTGATGGTTAGCAGTGGTACCCGTTAGTACCGATGCCGACGTGGTGTACCCGCCGAGTCGGGTGCGCTGGGCAGAGGCGGAGGAAGAAAAGGTTTCTCTCGGACCGAAAAGGGATGCTGAGAGTGGAGGTGGAGGAGGTGGCGCGGCCGCGTGTAGCTCCAGCGCGTTAAGCACCGCTTGGCTTGGTTTAATTTTCCTGATGTAGGTAGGCGATGGTAGGTCCGACCGCCTCGTTCACCCCTGGGTCACCCCCGCCGCATCACCCCATTGGTACCCTCTCTCTCTTTCTCTTTCTCTTTCTCTTTCTCTCTATCTCTCTACCAAACTCTCCCTCTATCAGCGCGCTACCGCTAGCTGTTAAGCGCTACTGCTTGTTCCGGCCAGACAGAGAAAGAGGACGTTGGGCGAGCAAAAGACTGACACAGGGAAAAGGGGAGAGAGAGAGAGAGAGAGAGAGAGAGAGAGAGAGAGAGAGAGAGAATAAGCGGGAGGTAGACGGATCGAGTGGACGCGGTAGCGAGCGGGAGAGAGACCGGAGAGAAATGTACCAGTGCTCTCCGCACCTCCACCATCAATGTTTGACGTCGGTAGCCGTGGTTCTGGACCGCCTCGAGATGAATCCATCACGTTAAACAATGTAAATGTTAGCCCGTCTCAGCATAAAACTAATAACCATTGCTCTCTCCCTCGTCCTATGGGCATGGCCTCCAGCCGCGGTTCACCGGATTCTTGTTCACCTCTACCTTCGCTTGCTACCGCTTCAACCCTCCTTCATCTCCTCCTCTTCCTCCTTCTGCTTTTCTCCTTCTCCTTTGCCTTGTCTTCGTCGTCTTCTCTTTCTGTTCCAACCGCTCGCCTCCGACCTCGGCTACGTGGCCTCATTAAAACGTCGCGTCGGCACCCGCCGCCGCGGACGTCTTCTGTTACGAGTTACGCATTGTTGGGGGGTAACGATGATGGTACCCGAGTGCTATTCTTCCGCTGCTGTCCGACCAATGAGCTCTTACGCTTCGTTCGGCCGACTATCGTGTTATCGGTACGGTCGCAGCACGAAACCCGCGGGCTGTTCATCTGCCTTTTCAACGCTGATCGTTCGACTATCGCTGACAATTCGAACGGTTGATCAACCTTTCGACTGCGAGGCTCTCCAGCTTAAGTAAATTATTTTGTTAATTATTAAGTAAAGTATTTTGAATAAAGAAGAAGAAGAGGGGTCAGCGATTTTCTTATTTCGAATTAAAAAGCGTCGTCTTTTGTCGGAATAAAATTGTACATAACGACGGTCGCTCTTATCCCCACCGCTACGGGTCACGAATGACCCCGACATAGCATACGGAGGGTCAAGCGACATAACAAAATTGCAGGAGAATTTTTGGTCGACGATGGGGGTAGCTCCGACGGATATCGAGGGATTCGAGTTATTTTGAAGTATAAAAGCCAGTTTGAAAGGTAGAAACAGTTTACCGTTGTTGTTGCATTCGACCGACACGAAACACAACGGTCTCTGCAAATAGCGCACTGTTCCACGCTGCGTTAGCTTCGGCAAATGAATGCCGGTTGCGCTGCTTCGCTTTCAGTATGCGATGGTAGATCAATTCTTAGAAACCGCACTCGAATCTGACGACACTCGATGGATTGCGGATTTCAGTGAAGACGAGCAGATTGGGGGACCAGTGAACGGAGTACGGAGGACCCTCCAGCAGACAGAGGACTCCGACCCCAGTTCCGTCTTCGACAGCGTCTTTATGTCCATGTCCGACACTCTCAACTCGATAAATACTCTCGAAAGTTCCGATCAAACTCCCGACGACAAACCACAAAACACTACCACCAACAGAATTTCATTAGCACAGCGCGACACAACACGGTAAAGCCATACAGACAATTTCACATTGTATGTACACCACTATGTATATAGTAACGCTTTCGATCTGTTTACTTTGGAACCGTTCCCATTCTGTGGAGTCTTAAGAATTTTGAAAATTTTCTACATTGCATTTGGCATGACATGTTTAATACATTATGAATAGTAATTTTCAAACGACAATGGTAATTTACAGCTTAAAGATAAACCTTTCATTAAAAAAAAAAAAAAAAATCGCCTACAGGATTTTTGTTCTTCTTCTACGCCGTAACAACAATGATACTGTGTGTTTCTTTCAGAAACGGCCTTCGAGAAATTAAAGATAATGCACGCGCGTGCAATCAGGAGTATGTTTCTGTAACACGCGTAACGTGTAACATTGAAATTGTCAAAAATCAAATCGTCTTGAACGTTTTGCTCGTTAGTGTGCATAACGCGCGTTTTGTTTTTGATTCTGCACTGCGCCGGGTGCGCGTCTCGCCGAAAGCGGTACTATTTCCTCGATCGCACACATTATCGAAAGCGAAGAGAAGAGGGGATCGCTCGATCGAGCGAGTCATTAGCGAGTTAATCGTGAATTGGTCCCGTTGAGACGTTCAGTTTGGTTGCGCAGGGGTTCCGACAGCGGATTGTACCAAACGCCACCGGTACCTCGAGGAACAATGGAGGGTAGCTTCGTGTCGGAGGATCTGTCCTTGACATTACCCACGGGATACGGGGGTGGCAGGGAGTCGGACCAATTGAGCGTTTCCTCGTCCTCGAGCGTCGGTGGACCGAGCCCACGGGACCGGCGTTGTTTGCCCAACGATTCCAGCGCCGCCGGGATTTACTTGCCAATGGCACCCTTGTCCAGTTCTCTCCACAGCCCCGCCTCTAACAATAAAGTCTCGGTAAGAACGAGTTCCCTTTACTTTTCGATCCTCGATCCCGATCGAGGGTCGTACGGGGTCACCATGGCAGAACCGTACAAACGGAAGCTTTTTAGGCTTCTCCACTTTTTCGACCTATTTCGTGACATTCCATTATGTTTGCCCGTTAACGGGCTATTCTACTTTAACAGATCCAAAAAATTCATTCTTTTCTCGCGTGTATCCAAAGTGCTGCATTTCAATGATGTGCTTGCAATATTTTGTAATAAATACATTAAACTTTAAGAGCTACTGTACATATCAAATTTTGCTCGTATCATCAGCATTTGTGCGGCTATCGTCGGCGCCAGAATCAAACCAAAATAATACGGTCTTTTAATTTTTACAATTTTCAGAAAGACAATTATCAGAAATTTTTCAATGAACTTCCTTATCGAAGCACGTGTTGCGATAAAAATGGTACGAGGTTCGAATAGACGTGGTCTCATCATTATACATCAATTGTATTTCTTACCCGGTGGTTCTAGTGTTAAATTTTATATTTTTGAATTTTTTCGAGTCAGATATTTAACGAGAATTATGGGTCTCCGCCTCGTTATTAAGATCACGATTTGCTGGACGAA
This sequence comes from Seladonia tumulorum, assembly GCA_913789895.3. NCBI lineage: Eukaryota > Metazoa > Arthropoda > Insecta > Hymenoptera > Halictidae > Seladonia > Seladonia tumulorum. The sequence goes on from OU565269.1 coordinate 24,607,001, forward strand.
CGATCTGTTCTTACGTGCTCGCTTTTTATCCTTGCAATCGGCGACTGTTCCCTTTTTTGAACGAATAACTGTACCGTATAACATCCGCACGCCTTACAGTTCGTTAACGTGGACAAATCGATCGCAGCTTAATTGGCCCGGTGTTCCGATGTCCGTTGCGCTTTCCTTTCAAGCTGTCGCGTGAAAACTGCTGCGGAATATTAACATCTAAGAACGCCATGTTATCGAACAGCACCGACCGACTCGGATCGGTTCGGGAATTGTTTTAGCCGCATCGGGATTCTCGAAATTTCGAAACGAGTTTCATTGGGAACAACCGCGATTTGACAGTGTTTAATATTCAGAGAACAAACGATCTCAGTTCGCGATTGTACTCGTAACATTTTTCCCGGCAGTCCCGACATTTTCGTGTCACGAGATACATTTGACAAAACCGATTATGGATAGTGCACAGTGCGGGAAGCGCGAAAGTTCCAATCAAAGCGAATTAGATACAGCCTTTTGCGAACACTTTCAATCGACTGTCGCGTTCAACAAAGTTCGTTCCGGAACACATATCTCCAATTTCCGGAATCCCGATCGGACCAAAACAATTTCCGACCCGATGCGAGAATCGGGTACCCGACATTTTCGGGTTTTCGCACACTTATACTTTCGAGAACCCGATACGACTCGACCCGACTCGACCAGACCCGACCCGAGTATCGGGTACACGCCGCGACAAAAAGATAGCACACCTGATTTATTCAAGTTTTCCGTAATTTTCACGCAACGAAGTAATGCTTTCTAGTAATATACATACTGTAATTGCAAAATACAATCCATCGGTATAAAAAATTGAAAGAAAAAGTATTATTGGTAATTATTTTGAAGTATTATTGGTTATTTACAAGAAGGTATTTCTCTCCGAATTTGATGACCTTGAAATATATTGTCAGGAACATTATTCCGAATACTTTTCAATTGATCCGAAAAGCAGGGACCGATCGGAGCGCGGCTACGGCAGACGGATTCCTGCTCGACCAATGCCAACGCCACGTTCAGCGGGACCTGTCGCCGAGCCGGAACCCGTCAGCTATAGCCATGCTCTGATCGGTCCGTGTTTCTCGTCAACAACTCCTGAACAAAGCCGCGGAGAACGGATTTTCGTAAAGGAAAAAGTTATTTCAAATGTCCTTGGGAATCGCTCCGTTCGAGAAAATACAGAATTTCTGGGACACCCTGTATACTAAAACGCATCGCTCTCGTTACGTAAAAAGTACAAAAACCTTAAACGAATCGAGTGTGCCATCTTTTTGTCGCGGAATGTATCCGAAATTTTCGGGTTCTCGCACACCTCTGATAAACAACGTAATCTGGATTGTTCACCTTGCAGCCAACACCTCCGAAGAAACCGCCAAGACGCAATCTGTCCGTGTCGCCGACGCACCTGCAGACCCAGATGTCATTGTCCGCGGATTGCTCGCTGGGGCCGAGCAACTACGAGTACTTGTTCATGGCGCGGAGCGGTGCTCGCAGTCACATCGACTTCGAACAATTGCAGAAACGTCGGGAGCAGCTGCGCCACGTGACGAGGAGCGTGGACCAATACGTCGAGATGAAGTCCCGGGTTCCGGACGGCGAGGAGAGGCGCGACAACAACGTGGAGCCGGTTGCGATCACCTCGATCTACGAGAACCGGCCGATCAAGACGCTGAACCCGCGACGGAAGTTACGTAGACACGCGTTCGAGAACTACGAGGCAGACGGCAGCGCGTGCGGTGACAAATCGCCGTGCAGCGAGGCCGACTCGGCCATTCAGGAGCAGACGTTCGTGTCGAACGCGTTCCTCACGCTGAAATCCTCCCAGGAGAGCCTGCTCGACGAGAAACGGGACACGAACGATGAGTCGGCGAACGAGGGCCGCGAGGCGACGGACAAGCGCCTGAAACGAGTACAAATGATGCTGCCGACCAGTCCCACGCATTACGCGCAGCCACCAACCCCGGATCACCCACCCCCGTCGGCCATGCAGGCCGAGAAGTCTATTCACGAGCGGATTCGCCCGTTGAGTCAGGTAAGTTTCCAAACTCTGAAAGAACTCGCAACGGAACGTACACTCCGTAACGATACAGTGATTTCTCTATATATGTCGCCAAGGCCTGCATGATAAACGTCGCAGAATTATCCCCACTACCGTGGGGTATACCCCACCGCCCGTGAAGGTCAACGAAACTTGAGAGGACTCGTACACTTTTGATTTAACATGACCCCATAGATAGAAATCCAGATAGACAGAAGGGTTGTCCAATCTGACGATCTTGGTGGCCAGTTTATTGGACCACCACGGCCAATCCAAACTTCGTGTAGTTTAGAAGTTGAGAATTCTGCTCCAAGCAGGTACTGGTACCAAATTGACCGCCTTTTAGCGTGGTACAAACATAGCGCAAAATTTGCTCGAAACAGATTCGACCAACTGGGCAAGAACCATATCCGTTTTGTAATATTTATGATGAATATAACCCCTTTAAAGTAGTTCAGTTTACGTTTGCGTTTTCGTGTCGATCATTCTTCCCTCGTGTATCTCATACGCGCGAACGTATCCAACGATTCGTTTTTGTCTCCGTGCGAAAAGGCTGTAACGCAGCTATACCGCCGCGTCGGGAAGTTCGCTTTCCAATCGCATTGCGCAGCGGCTCGCACGCAACACGATCAGAGATTCCGCGGCTGGTTTTAAGCGGCTGACGCACGGAGGCGTCCCCATGATTCGTCCCACGGCATCCAGCGAGGCGTGCGAACGCAGGCGTTCAATTTCGCATCCTCGGCTGCTCCTTAGCGGCGGATCAGTGCGTGTGTGCGCGCCGGTATCACATGTCGAGACGTCAAACGGTAGCGGCTGACTGGTCGGGTCGCGAAAGTACTGGTCCGGAATGTTCGTTTCGGGTGCGCTAACGCGTTCCGAAACGTTTATCGCCCCGGCGCGGCGGCATCGAGCTGTTCCGGATGCGCCCGTGGTCGCTGCTGATCGCTGGCCGGAGAAACGAGCGGCGGAAGCCGCGTCGAAGTCGTCGTTACAGCTGTAGTTCGATTCTAAAGGTTGGACAGTAGATAAGCAGTCTGCAGGACGCCTTAGCAGGTTACGTTTAATATACAAGCCGTGTTTGATCTGTGATGCGATTTGCAAGGAGCCAGGTCTCCCTCCGTCCCCGTCCCGCCCGCCTATCTCTTCTTACGCTGCAGTCTGTATATCGCTCGTTTCCCGCCGTTTGCCGCGTCATCCTGTGATCGCTCTGCTGTGAGACTGACTGCGTTCACTTCCCATCCGCTGCGAATAGATATCCATAACACACACCGCGCTCGCTTCTATTTCTCCTACATACATATATATATATATACATACATATATATCCTCTATCTTCTGCTCTCTTTATCCGTCTCGTCGTACCTCCGCGCCTTTCCCTAGACCTCTCGCCCTCCCTCTTGCCGGGCTCCTTTCCGGTGGCTGGTGTATGCGTTCGAAATCCGTGTCTTTCAGCGGTTATACACGCTTCACGAAATATCACACAGTGAATATATCCTACGAACGAGGAGCCGGATGATGGCAAGAGGCTTTCGGGCGCCGCATCGCGCCGCGCCGCGCCGCGCCGTGTGTACGGGCGCAGCCGCTTCGGAGAACGCCTTGCCGCTTCGTCTTGCCTCGTCTTGCCTCGTCTTGCCTCGTCTTGCCACGCGTCTCGACGCCCGGATCGAGTAGTTAGTGCCTCGCAGATTCACGGATGCCGGATACGATATCATGTATGCCGTTTGCCAGTCTTTGACCTTTATATGTTTGCGCAGTCGAACCACACCGTTTTCTGGACCACTAGAGACCGGGACCACCGGCAAAATTAGAAACGGATTCGTTTTTACTCGCAGGTGGAAAACATTCGCTGGTTTAACGTAGAGAAAGGGGTGGAGTAACGTTGCCCCCTAGTTTTATGATTCTTCCGATTATATCTGATTCACAACTTTTTCATTTGAATTTCTTGAAATGTTTCCTGATATCTTTTCACCCATTTTCATACTGTTCTGTTAAAAACTTTCCAGCCGAATATCTCGAAAAGTATGAAAGATATTAAAAAAAGTGTAAAACACATCTCCAAGGATTTTGAAGAGGAAAGAGGAGGGCAATATCAGTTTTTTATTTGAGTCATACTTATACTGCGAGAAAGTTTGTAATTCTTCATAACAATAACAAATTTTCAAAATGTTCTCCGTTGTTTTCCAAACTATAATATAGACGATTCTCAAATTATGAACGAACATTTTTGAAGGTATCTATTGAAATAGCTCTACATTCCTATACAATTCTGCGACGCAAATCGTTGACGCTTTCTGGTTGTGTTTTATAAACAACAGACTACGTGTCCCTATAAAAAGAAGTCGACTGGAGTTAGATCTGGTGATCTTGGTTGCCACTCGATAACACCTCTTCTACCGATCCATCTTAGAGCGAACCAAATTTTTTAGAAATCATTCTTCAAAAGTTGGACTATTTAGCATTGTTCCGGACACTGCGTCGGGTCGGTATCCGTGACAAACGAACCGTCTTTTGGAGCGACCGTTCGCTCGCTCGGCACTGCCGCAAATCGCGAAAGGTGCCAGATGCGATTCGATGACGGGATCAAGGGGGTATCGCGGAAAATCCGGGGGGGGAGGGATCGAGGAAAAGAGGAAGACCGAGGCAGCGAGAAGCCGGCGAGAGGAAGCACAAGGAGTTGGAGGTTGGTGGATGAGGAGGAAACAGGGGTTGGGGGAGGAGAAGGAGGAGCAGGAGGACTGCTCACGGATGGTTGCGTCACACCCGTCAACTTCCGCGGATCCAACAGAGCGGCAGAATGCAAGACGCCGACACCCTTTGAATAATGAAGCCCTCGGCTTCTATGCCTGTCTGACTTCTCCTCGTGAACGCTCGTTCTCCTTACCGAGCCGCGGAGAAACCTACGAATTTGTAGTGACGGTTTCCGGTTATACGTAGACAAGATGCACCGTGTGAGAGACCGACAGAGAGAAGGAGAGAGAGAGAGAGAGAGAGAGAGAGCCGACCCCGTCTGTCGACCCCTCTGGCGTCAAATTTTAATTGCGTTACGACGATCCGCGACTCGGCGAAACGTTAGCTGCTCTCCTTAAAAGACGCCGTTCCGCAAACAAGAGTATAGGTGATGGACACCGTTTTCCAGGAAAGAGGATTTTCTTTTCACTTTGAATTCGTGGTAGAAATGGACAGAAATGGGTGGGCGTTTGGAATGAATTTTTTGGAGCGAACGGTTCATCATTGGTTCCATGCTAATGATTCAAAACGATGCTAAATGTTATCGAATGCTACACTGCAGATTTGAAGCAAGTCAAAAATTTACTTCTCGTTCAAAATGCTATTATTTTTTCTTTTCTTATCCCTTGAACCACCATTCCTGCTTTTTTTTTTTGTTTACATTTCTTATTATTATTATTATTTTATTATAATCTTTGCGTTTCGACTTGGGATGACTTCCGGTTACATCTTAAGTAAAAAAGCTTAAATATATATTTATGTTTGTCTTATTAGTTTCCTTCTATCCTCGCAACGCTCCTTCTTCGTTCTAAGTCTTTTTCATTTTCTCGGATGCGAAGCCACAAGAGGAGGAATAGGAATTCTGGAGAAAGAATGAAAAAACTAGTAAGAGATAGAATAAGCTTCATTAATAATTGAGCTTAACATCGCCGAATGATAAAAGTTGAAAGAACGTTTAAAAATAAATGTACGCTATTTCGTTGATTTTCTGTATCTTTACTTGTGGTGTTAAATAATCTGACAAGCGAGTGGCTTATCTCTACTAATGAAGAGATTAAAATTCCTCCTTGTGTCGGATAAGCAACGCACAGATAGTTCCGCAGTGTATCAAAGAATAGTATCTTCCAACCGATATATGTCCCTGACCAGATTCGTGTTTTGGACATAGATCGAGTAGACACTGTATTTCATGGTCTATAGTTTTGAAAAATGTAATTAAAACAATTTATTTTTTGACCCGTTTACACGAGACTTTCCCCCTTAAAAACCCTAAAACTATATCTCTTTTAAAATTATCGTAGAAAGGGATTGATGAGGTTTTTTTATGGCTTTCGGTCGAAAATGTATTGACGGGAAATAAAAGACGAATCGAAAGCTATTACCGTTATTGGACCAGCGTATAATATTTGTTAAGAAGAAAAATTGTAGCCGCGTACGATAACACACCAAGTATTTTCGATAGACCGGGTAAATTGAAATTTTAATATCGCTGCACGCGCGGCGCACTTCAAATTGCGGATCGCAAGTTCAGGCAAATATTTTTCGGTCGCGATTTATTTGTCCGGTCTACATTTTATACAGTTTATTTTATATAATCGTATCAAGTGATCGGCTGCAATAGATTTTTATCGAGTCGGAATCACCTTTATTTGCTCAGCGCGTGCGCGCGACGCGGAAGAATGAATCGGTCTGTAGTAGTCTGTACCGGTTGTAAACGTTGTCATGCGAAATGTGATTTTTGATCAACCATTCGGTGATATGAAAATGTCGCGTTGATGAAAAATGCACAGTTGCGGTTTTTTAAGGTGAACGCAAAATCAATATTTATACATTAAAAATATATAGAAAAATATTAATATTTTAAATTTTTGCGTGGAATTGCTGATCCGTGACGCGGTTAAAACATTTACGAGGACTATTATTAAACTGTTTCTGAAAACTAATTTTACTCTTCTAACGCGGGGTTTAAAGAGTAACGTACATTTATGTTAAATACGCGTTGTTCAGATTACCCACTATTATGCTAATTTGTGCTTAATTTATTACAGCATTTTTAAAAATATTCTGCAGTATGTATACATTTCGTTTATTTGCCTAGATTCATACATTGTGACGTGTATCTCATTAGCGATGAACACTTATACCATACAGGTTACTCGTGCGTTAATAGACATGCCAGCGGTTATTCTCGCAACGACATTAATTTATTCTTTCTAACGGAATTTATAACGAAGTTCGTGGACCAGAAACAAATTATTATTTTTCAATGCTGTATTTTCAAAATTCCTCATTTTGTCACCTAAAATGGCCAATCGCGATTCTGTGCAGGGGCGTGGCTTAGTTCCCACTGTCCTGTGCATGCCCGGGCAAAAAAACCACTGCTTTTAGGGTTAAAACGCTAACCATACCGTCTCGAAAAGAAATTGCTGGACTGCGTTTACGTGTGGCAGGTATACAAACGGAGGTCCCGCGACATGGAAACAGAAACCGACGAGGATTTACTGCAGTTTCCAGCCGGCGGCAGCCTGGACGCGTCCAGCGGCTCGTTGTCCAGCGTGTCCCTGTCGGATAAGAGCATGTCGACGGACAACGTCGAGGAATACTTCGGGGACGTGCCGTTCGCAGGTAAACAGCAACGCACGCTTGGCTGCACCGCATGACGCTTCTATCTGCCCACGTGTAAATGCATAATCGTTGTGTTACGTCTTTGTTTTTTCTCCTGGTTTTCACCGTCTGCCTGACGATGATTGTCGACCGGCGATCGTTCACCCTCCCCTCGGGTGAACAACGAATATCCATTCGAGCTAGATCTGCGTACCAGTATTCCAATTCGTTTCTTGTCCTATGTTCGATAAGACCGTTCTCGCGGCTACCTCGCCTCCGATGGATTTCCGAATTCCTTGTACGAATGGCAGATCTGGAGAAATTTTTCTTGCGGTTATTGTTTCTCCGACGACAAGGTGTAATTGTATTCGCGCGCGCTGCGTTCTCGTCTCGTTCGTTCTACGATCCTGCTGACAGCGTTCTGCTACAGATATACCTACATATATGTTAAGATGATCCGGAAGGTTTGATTTTTGGTACATACGATCCGGTACGAATTGTGGTTTAGATATGTATAGAGATAAATCGACAATCGTTATTTATAAATAGTTTCTCGAGGAAAAATACTTTACTTTAGTTATCCTTGACAAAGGTGTCTGTAATTAATAGATATTTATCGTGTCACCGGTATTCTTAACTCTCGCAACAGGTAAGAATGTACATTGAACAGTTCATTCCGCAATACTCATCCTTCGATACTCGTTCATATAATATGTTACCGCGTAGATGCTGTACCGGTAGTTGTACGTTAGATAAAATTTCACCTATCAATATATTCTGTACCTATATTATAATATAGCACTTATATTCGTAGTAGTCCGTTTAATTCTGGTTAACGTAATTGCATCACGTCCAACTAAGCTTTACTAAATCCTCGAAGTCACTATACAACAGTTTCTTTAGACTTACATTAAATACTGGTCTTATGATATTGTAAACTGACAATGAGTATTATACAGTGCCACGTATTACTGGCAATCCACGTACGATCTAATCGTTTAAAATTTCAGAACTATAAACATAGTTACCATATCTTGTACATTTTTTAAGTATATTCGTTGATATTGCACACGTACGTCACAGTTTATCGAACATTGAACCAACGTGGCTGCTTCACTCTTATTTACAATGTGCCCTGGGTACAGTAGTCCTGTTATGTCTGTCGACGCACGGATGTATCATGAAAGCAGATTTGTATTCTAGAGCAGATATCTGGCGTATACATCCTCATAGTCATACAAGAGTTTTTCCGCATTCCCGATAAAATAAGTAACAACGTAAATGTTCAAGCATTATGATAATAACTCGCGTGTATCACACAAATAATAATTATACTCAACGTTGTCTGGAAACAGTTTAATATTTCATGTGGAATTAATATTGCGACAATATTATAAGAAGAGGATATTATGAGAAAAATGTTTCTCACTGTTGTATCGTAAAAAAAGGTCTATACAAACTGTTCATCGTATTGGTATTAAATAATTATTGACTGCTTAAAGTATATTGCTGCAAAAAGTTTACATTTCTGCAATAAGATTTGCAACAAATTGCAATAAGTTTGGACGTATAAATGATACCGTTGTTAGCAGTAGATCCGACAATATTTAATCATTACAGCATTGACACTCATTTAAGAGTTACGGTATTAGTATCGAACCATATTTCGATTCATCAGACAACTAACTTTAGATTAGTTGCTATGAAAAACTTCTTTTTCTATTCTACGCTATGCCATAAAACTTGCTCCATTAACATTTTCATAGTCCCAAGAATATAAGAAAACATAATTTAGCAAGACTTTTTTGAAGGCAATAATGAACAATCAAATTTTAGGTAAATTATACAATGTCGTTCTAATGAAATGACTTTTAGATTATTCTTGGTAATAGTACTCGCTATCTTGAATGACATATTAACGATGTATTATGAAGTTTGATATGCATGATGTAAAACTGGACAGAATTATGACGCGGTTGTCATTAAAAATAGAAAAAAAGTTATATACAGGAAACTGTTGCTTGGTTTGAACAACTGTATCATCCTGCGATGCGTCTGTTTACGGAAATGCATCGATGCAGTTGCAAAATGCAAATCTTCCTAACCACAATTGTAGAATATTCAAATATTTACTGTAGATGCAGGAGAGATAGGTAAACATTTCAGAAAGTATCGAGCTTTATATAGCATTAAAAAAGAAGCAAGTGCAATTTCATATTGCAATTTTATATTGCAGGACAATATAGCTGGTTAAACCATGCAAAACTTTTCTATATAATTTTTTTCTATCTTCAATAACAACTAGGTTACAATCCGGTCCAGTTACTAGATACACCCTGTATATGCAACAACTACCAACTGTTTGAATCATAAAATGACTATTTTCTTGCAGTTCATCATGACGAAAACATGGCGTGGCTCAAAAATGAGTTTCGCTGTACAGCATGAACGGTACATATTAAAATTGTCACGACGTTAATATAAAAAATGGGACTGTGAACGTGTTGAACTACGTGTCGTATACACCCTCGACATTTTTTCAAACATATAAATCAAACCTTCCGGATCTAGCTTTAACCCTAGGAATATGAGCCATGAGACCAGAATCGCCAGATCAGGGGAATTGACTCGAATCGAGGGGAAAAAGTTACCCACTCTCTCTGGCAGCACCGGATTGGTCACGTGACATTGTGACACATGCACGGTAGATACGAAACGCGTCACGTGACCGAGCCGTGGCGGAAGCGTGGGGGAATAGCGTTGTAGAAGGGGAAGCGGCGTCTTTACCTGTCAAAATCACTCAACTTTACACGCGTACAACTTTTAAACCAGTGAATTCCTAACATTGAAACTTGGATTTTCGGCATTTTCTCGGCAAAATCTATAGGATTTTTCTTTATTACATAAAAGAAGTTAAAAATTTCTGGTTTCTGCAGGTAAAGTTTAACCAAAAATTATACTTGCTTCACGTTACTGTTAAAAACCGAACATTTCATATACAACAACCTAATACGTTTCGCATTTGAGAAAAAAGGATCAAACACAAATTGATAATGTATTTGTCACTGGAATATTTCTTGCCTATCACTGAACGAAACAAGGCGTAAGCCCCGGCTCATCTATCGTTTCGCGTGGCGTAAGTCTTCCTGTTGACGCAGCCGGATGTTTTTTAACGTCAGAGAGTTTCAGAAGGAAAAACCCGCCGGGCCGAGACGCCGATCCCGCAGGCGTTCTTTAATTTCCCCCGGCAGGATACGGTGATCGAGAAAAATGCGGTTCTCATGCAGCGTGTTGCGCGGTAGTAAAATTCGTCGCCGGCGGATTTTCAATCGTTTGCTAAACGCGAGAGGGGAAAACGTGACGTGCAAGCGAAATCCTGTTCGCGGAAGGTGTCAACGATCGGCACTCGTTGCGCGGACAGGTCCGTTCCATCGTCGAACACCGGTTTTACGCTGCCAGGACACCCGAGCATTATCACCGGGCCGAATAATAATAATCCAGGAGCGCTGCTCTCTTCTCCGGCGAACGATCGTCCCGAAGTGATGGGTCGATAGGCTAGAGTTAGTGTTCCCGTATCCTACGACGATCACAGATCGAATAGTTCCTTAGGTTATCGATTACCTAGTTAACTGTGATGTACACACACGTGTATGTGGCCGGCTGTTACAAAGAAAACTCGAGAACCGAGACGCGCTTCGTGAAAAAGGTGACTAACCATTGCTCGAGCAAGCGACGCGTGGACTATTACTTCGATGTAACTCCATTTTCCTTTGTTTCAAGATATTAACGCATTATCTGCCGACAATTGTCTCATAATATTTTTAAGTATCAATAACTCCATGCTCAAGGACCTTTCGGTTGATTCTTCCACATAAAAACGAATAGGTGGAATACAAAATTGTAAAGACAAGTTTCTGTTCTTTGTTTATGAATAAGAACAGGAAAAATAAATTACTTTTATTACGATTATTATGATTAATGGTAGATTAATGGTAGATTTATTCTACTTTTCATTTCGGATCGTTATATGGAAGAGTTTTGAAATGATCATGACGCACAGGAAGTATACAAATAATAACAGTTTTGTATAAAGGTGTTAATGTCTTTAAATGTTTGCGGTGTCCCTCGTACGGTAATGATTAATTTATAGTTTTAAATTCGTCTTCCTCCTCTATGTAATATAATACTTTCTTTAATCATAGGTTTGCACTTTAATATAACCCGATATATATACGTAATATATTCGTTTAGTAATACTTTAAGTGTTATAATAATTTATTTATACATATATTAATCACGTTTAACACATTGAATGCTGTGCGAATTTCATGCGTCTCATGCAATTTAGAATTATGTCATTCGTATGAGCGATCAGCGTTATTAATAACAATTGTCGGCTACTTGATAATAAGGTTTGTACCTTATAATCTAGTTACTTCCAGGGTTAAACTTCACTTTGACAACCCAGAAATTTGTAATTTTTTACAAATTTTTTTTTAAATGTCAAAAACCGTAGTTTCAAAGCGAGGAATTCACTGGTTCAAAAGTTATGCGTGTTTAAAGTTGAACGGTTTAAGCGTCTTTAGGTAGTGGGGTACCGCCACGTTGGTGTGTGCTCGGCATCCCGTATATGATTCTCTATATCTTAATTACTTTTCGATGACAGCTTTTTCTAGCACAAAGTGTAATCGTTCAACTTTAAACACGCATAACTTTTGAACCAGTGAATTCCTCGCCTTAAGACTTCGCTTTTTGGCATTTTCTTGTCAAGATGTACAGTATTGTTTAATAAAAAGTTAACAATTTCTGGATTGCCAAGGTGAAGTTAAACCACTTTCGGTACTGATAAATTAAGAAATTAATTGAATTAATTTTATAACAATCACTTTTAAGGAATTCAATGGCGCTGGTCACCAATGACTCCCGGCGACATTCAATGTATTAAACAACTTATTGCCACTAGTACAGTATATAATGTTAGATACAGAAGCGAGGACACCAATTGGTATCACTTGTTTTTGATTACGAGTGTCTCGACTGTTTGGAAAGACAGAAAATTACAGAAAATGGATTTACGATACTTTTCAAATAAGCGAATATGCAATTCCATTTATTAACAAACTTTCATCGAAAAACACATGTTTAGCGAAGGTTCCATATGTTTATTTCTTTGGCGAGTTTTGTGTTGCAAGCATACGAAGAAGGCGAACAATTATTACCGATCATTGATATTTAGTTATTTTGGATCTTGAAAGATTTGACGACTCGATAAGAAGAGATGGATTCTCTTGAATTTTTAATTATACCGTACCAATGGAGTAATTATACTTCCTACGTTTTGATGAACGTTTTAGAGTTTCAGGCATCGTTGCATCATTGGAATAACATTCAAATAGTATGCAAAAGAAATTGACTGATTTAAGTGGATCGTTGCGCGAGCAAGGACATTCGTCCCTCGGATCCTTTCGCGTATAATCTTCGTTCGATATTGAGCAGTTATAACGACACGCATGTTCAGAACAAAAACAAGTGTTGCATTAACTCGTCCCACTTATCGCGTGTTGCGGACCCATTATTCGATCGGTTTTTCACTTCTCCTTTTTTTTACGAGGCACGTCGCGTGAAATCCATGTTGTAATCCACTTACGTTGCTGATCGCACGTTCTCAAGTTCTCGAGCCTTTTCTTCCAACGACACCGTACATAAGCCCGACGAGCGTACCATGTACACGTTATCCGTATGATAACTTGCCAGGATGATTACACCGAACGTATTTCCCGTTGTCTTCTAAGCAGAGTATATGTTTCCTATAGTATTCGATATTTTCGTTTTGATTATGCGTTTAAGACGAGCATCCATTCGAAGAGAATGGGGAAGGATCGATTTCACGCGAGAAATGTGCAATCCTCCCTTCCCCCGCAGTAGCTGTAAGAGACGAAGCATTTGAAGGGAGCTTCGAGACTTCAGAACGCTCGAAGTATTCCAATCTTTTTAAGCCGAACGGGATATCGTCGTTGTAGATCGTAACGAAACTTATACCTAAGTGAAAGTATTCGCCGGCGAACGGGTATTGTAACGGGTGCGGTAGACGATCGTGGAACATCACCGCTCGTCTATCGGGAAATCGTGGATAGGTTCTCTCCTCGATGCTACAACCATTTCTCAACGTCCTGTCATTTTCTCCTTGCATAACCGCGAGATCTTGGGCTGATCTTTCCGGACAATCTGGGATATTGATTCGCAAACTTTCTACGTTACCTCGGGACGCGGCAAGGTTTATAGTGCAACGGGTTTGAGAAGCTTCGATACCAAGACCTGTGAGCTGTTCAAACGGGAATTATACTGGGTGTCACACGTTACACTTTTATCAAGACGAATTCAACGACCTAGTATGTCATGACCTTCGGATGACCTTGAAGGCAAAGAAATGAAAATTTCAACAAGAAATAACGGTCTGCTTGAAGCGACAAGAACTTGTGTTTATTAGTAAGACTCGAAATTTCATTCAATTCAGAAACCTTGACTAAACGAATGCAAACGATTTCGTGAAAAAGTCACATCAAATGTTCGAAATGTAATCCATGTTGTTGTAGACACAATTCCGTTCTACGTAGTAAGTTTGTATTGGTTGGTCTTACGGTACTGTCGTAGCGAAGTTCTTCGGATGCTGTACGAATTCGCTGCTTTAAATGTTCCCAATTTTGAATTAGAAAAGCATAGACTATCGACTGTAAATGACCCCATAAAAAAGGAATCAAGTGGTGACAAATCAGAGGATCGTGGTGGTCAAGCCAGAGTTATTATCACCCATTCAAGCAGACCGTAATTTTTTGTTGAAATTTTCATTTCTTTGCCTTCAAGGTGATCCGAAGGTCATTGAATGGCCATTGAATAAGTTTGCCAAATTTGAGATCATAATAATCAATACTGTTCTTTTAAGTAATCTTAAAAAATTGCCTCAGAGCGTTAAACTAGGGAGACCTCTTAAGATTTAAAAGTATTGACAATAATAATAACCGAGGACGAAACAGTAGAAATCATGAAAAACTTTTAAAAGTTGAAAAATTTCATTATTTTGAGACTCGATAGAACGCGAGCGTTCCAGTTTGTGTTTATGTTGTCTATTTGAAGTAATATTGCACAACAAATTGTTTTACGCTGGAACATGCGTTTTTCACGATAATGATATAATTACTTTTTACATTTCTAACTGGTTACTAATTACTCCACATTGAGTCCCGTATATTTTTTTTTTTTTTTGCTTGGCATTCTTATGTGCATTTTGTATATTTGTCTGTATATGCATGTCAATGATATTTATAGCAAAACATGCGAATGAAGATATTGTTAGCATCACGAAAATCTAATAAATGTAACCATGCAGCAACCACAGGAATAGTGGTTTAATTCCAAAGAATGTATTGGGTTATCGTGCAAGTCTTGCAAACTATGTTTCAAACATAATTTTATTTTGAAGTCAAATATTTCTTACGGACACTTTGAATTTTTGAACTTGGTCAAAAGTATTCTTTTCGTTCGAGTCTAAAACTGTATAAAGTCCTTCTGTCAAAAACTACCATTCTTCCAAACTCACGCAATAAAACATGGAGGAAGTGTTAACATATTTTTTTTTTTCAATTCGACAGCGCATAAGTTTTAGATTCTAACGGAGAAGTTTTTAATCAAGTTAAAAGGTTCAAAACTCGTTTGAAAGGGGAAAGGTAAGACTATATGAAATGTAATAAAAATTGTCAAGATGAAAAAATTTGTCGAGATGAAATTCTGCTTAAAACATAAACGATACTATCAACTTTCGATATGCTGGACACTTCTCGGTAGTCGTGCAAGACGAAGGCTCGTAGAAAGTATTTTAGATTTACATGTGAAACAGGTTTTCTGCGAACATTAGTTCAAGTGTGAAGTAATTTATTGTGCATTATTACTTCGGGTGCGAACAGTTATGTTGGAGAAGAAATTTTAACTGCACCGGTAATCGAAACTTTCACTAGGAAAGCGAGATAAACTGTATGGCAAATCGTTAGAATTTGTGCGAAACAATTGAAAATAGTATACTGTTGTTTGTCGACAAGAGAACCTAACCTCTACTATTGAGATACCGTAGATTAAGTATTTTGATTTGTTACACTGAAATTCCACCCCCGGTATATACATATATACATTTTATTTTGTTATTGATTTTTGTATATTATTTTATGTTAAATGCTTCGTCTAGTTAGTGTAATTCGCTCGACGAGTATTACGTACCATAAAAGTATATTAAAATTAGGCAAAGTTTAGACGTACAGAATACATAAGCAATTATAGTGCGTTATAATATCGTTGGTGTGCTAATAAACGTTATGATGCTGTGTATGCGATGTCTTGAATTATTTTGTTGCTTTCGTACGTCCTTGAGCTTGCGTACACTATACTCTTGGTTCCCCGTCCATTACGTCCGCTATGTCGATGAGCTTGCTTCTCTCTCTCTCTCTCTCTCTCTCTCTCTCTCTCTCTCTCTCTCTGTCTTTCGTTTTCAACATATTTTCCCGTATTATTGTATTAATTAGGACGCAACTGTCACGCGAAACGAAATAGCCCTCCGAGTATTTGTTTGGAATTGAAATATGTAATTTTATTTTGTTGATTTTGTTACCAGTGAAAAGAAAAAGCGCACAGATAACGGCTTACATTAATTTCTTTTGTTATTCGATATGAAACCTTTTTTATCATCGAAACACAAGGCGAGCAACAAGCGGAAAATCAATTTACATGTCCACTGCAACAATATTGTACTTCGATATAGTTTTAATGGAACTGCATGCGTGTGAAGCAAATACCAACGAGATTGCGTGCGATTTGATTTGTTTCCTTTTTCCTAAGGCAGTCTAAGGCTTAACTTCGCCATGGCAACCAAGAAATTTTGCAGTTTTTACCACAGAATCCTGTACATCTTGACGAGGATATGTCAAAAACCAAAGTTTTAAGGCGAGGAGTACACTGGTTCAAAAGTTACGCGAGTTTAAATTTGAGCGAATACATTTTGTTCCGAGCAAGCTGTAATTGAACAGTGATTATAATATAGAGAATCATATACGGGATCTGAAAGAGAAGGTATAATCCAAGTTGGTTGGGATCAGGTCGTTGGGGGGAGGGAGCGGAGAGGACCGGGCCGGTCCCAGGGGACCGACATTAAACTTTCCCTTCAGGCGGCGTCGGTACACGAGGACCGACACCAGGCTTTTCGTTTAGGCGACGCGTCGGTCGACTCGAACAGCTGACTTCTGCGTAGACACAAAAGTCTACTTAAAATCGTTCAACGTTTAAACTCGCATAACTTTTGAACCAGTGAACTCCTCGCCTGAAAACTTCGACTTTTGGCATTTTCTCGTCAAGGTGCACAGGATTATATAGTAAAAACTGAAAAATTCCTGGATTGCCAAAATGAAGTTTAACCCA
This sequence comes from Seladonia tumulorum, assembly GCA_913789895.3. Lineage (NCBI taxonomy): Eukaryota > Metazoa > Arthropoda > Insecta > Hymenoptera > Halictidae > Seladonia > Seladonia tumulorum. Next base: position 24,623,850 of record OU565269.1, read on the forward strand.
ATCTAGAATCTAATCTAACGTAAAATCTAAGGTAACTTTATACAAACACGGACATGATTGTTTACGGTAAGTTATCAATCAATATATAAATGTATATAAACAATTATTCTCATACTCTTTTCAACTCTTTCGAATTACAATGCACATTTCATACGCGTAGTAACATTGTATATACTGTGTAAATATTCAAATACTTTCATTTCAATCTATATTTACACAGCTACTCGATTGCATGTTCGCTCATTTCAGCCATACCATGAAAATATTCCCAACTCGATGTAACTTAAGACTCGAAGGTCCGCATCAAATCATTCCGAGGCCAAAGAACCTAAGTTCGAGCAATTAAAGGCCAAGAAATTCGAGAAATTTCGGAAATAGATTAATATTTGTTGAATTTTTTGGTTTATACGATAACGGCAAGTTTTCTTAAGATCCTCTCGAAATTTGAAGTTGAAGAGTGTGCAACCTATTGAAATTAATTTCGGTAATACCTTGTTAATTACGAGGTTTAGAACATATGACGGCCAATGCATTTTTACGCAGAATTTGATACTCGATCGATTCATAACGCAAGAGGTAGGTAATTCCATTTAAAGAACTCAAGGTGACCTTGAAAATTAAATGCTTGCATCGCAATATTTACCCCTCTGTACCATGCAATAATATTGTATATTATTCCTTTATATTATTATAAACGATGGACATATTCAAGGTGAGCATTGGACCGTCCACCATATACCTATGTATATTATGATGCATATGTCATAAGAGAAGCAATGAATTCTAATAGCATGAGTCGTGTACGAACTTCAGCAGAAAGTAATCGGAAATTGGTGTGGCACGGAAAGTGTAAGGAATGCATATCACATGTTTCCGCTGGAAGACTCGTGTGTTTCAATTGTTACCAATTACCAATTATAACAAGTATGTCTGCGTAGGTAGCGCCGGGGGCAATCTACATACAGGGTGTTCCAAAAATGTTGTACCAGCTTCAAAGGGATAATTCTTGAAATCATTTGTAGCAATTTTTTCCTTTGCGAAAATGTTCTCCGCGGCTTTATTAAGGAGTTATTAACCCATTTGCATCATTAGCGAATATCAATTTTCCTGGTCACTATCACCGGAGCCGTATGCATACGCTCAACTTTGTTGGTCGCTATAATTATTCGTTAGCTAAAAAATAGAAATACAGGGTGTTGTTGGAGATGAAAGTAGTAATTCTGATTTTTTCTTATAATACCGAAATATGAAGTTCTTTTGCCTGTAGTCATTTTTGTACTTAAATATAATGAAAAAAAATTTGATGATGAAGGCCTTCGTTTCATATTTCCTTATAATGCAAATGGCTTAACTAAAAACACGGACCAATAACAGTGCGGCTATAGCAGAGGGATCGCAGCTCGGCGTCAGCTCCCGTTGAGCGTGGCGTTGGCATTGGCCGAGTCAGAAACTGCCTGCTGTATCCGCGCTCTGATTGGTCTATGTTTTTCATTAATAACTCCTTAACAAAACCGCGGATTACATTTAAAAAAAAAAAGTTGCTACAAATGGCGTCAAAAATCACTCGTTCCAAGGAAATACATCATTTTTGGGACACCCTGTATAGCCGGCGAGAAAAATGCGTGGCTGTCAAACCGTTCTGACACGGAAAAAGGTCGAATTAGGAAGCATCGAGTAGTCCAATTGGTCATCGATTATCTACCGATAATTATGCGAGACGATTCGCAGCCTCTCGAATTCGACTGTGCCAGTGGTGCCGCGAATCTCGTAATCTATTATAACTGCACGCGCTGCTTTCCGAGCGACACGCGAGTGGAAAGTAGAGCAAGGTGAGATCCACAGCCGGCGACACGTCCTTTTACATTATTAGCCGCTTAATTGTTTTCATCCGCGCCCGTACGTGTTCGCAGAATCCGCTTGCACAACGAATTATCGCGCGGTGCAACGCAATAACTGCGCATCGACGTGTCCGATCGGGGTCTCCGATCGACGCAACGCGACGCGAGGCGACGCGACGCGACGATCGTTATCGGCCCGTTCGGTCGCGCCGATGGAACGTCGCCTTCCGAGAACGAATTTCGTCGCTTTCACTCGTTTTCCACAGCGGGCTCTGGATCATATAGCCGGAGTCGCGGCGAGCACGGCAATAATTCACCGCCACCACAAAACTACCGGTTTGTACATTAACACGCGATATCTGCAGATAGCAGTGCGTCGCGGTAAATCAACAGACCGGCCCCGGCCTTATCGACGCCGTAAGCTATGTACAAGGCTCGTCGTTCTTACCGATAACGCGCGCATCCACGCTCCTCTGCAACGTTATCGTGACCCCGGAGGACCACGATTGTCCTAGGTTGTGAATTTTCGATAATGCGGGCCACCGGTTATCTGCCCGCTTTTTCGCTTCACTGAAAAATTTTCAGTTGAAATGTGAAAATAAATTAAAATCACGTAAATCTTGGCCTGTGCTATTTTTTTGTCCCGGAGTGTGATATAATATATACCGACTTCCTTTTTCCGTCGATTCATCCAATGTTTCTCACGTCGACTAATCCTGGCTAATGGATAAGGTTAACGAGCAGCGCGATTCGCATAGACATTTGACACGGTCGAATCGTCGGACGAGTTCCCCGGTCTGCAACCGTGTGATTCGGCTCGGTTAACGTCATTGCTCCGATTCGCCGGGAACGTCCGCATGAGGTGACATAAAAGCAAACCACGCATTACGTCCGGTGGGCTACAATACTCGTTACAGCACGAGCTCGCGTTCCCAAGGCGATCCGGGACCCGTTAAGCGGACACTTATCGGCGGTGTCGATGCAACTCACCTGACAACCGACGAGGACAACAACCGCAATAGAAACGATAGGATTCGATACCGACAGTAATTATATACCAATTTTTTAAGTACTTGTCGTAACGAGGCGCGCGAAGTGCTCGAGAAAAGGAACTTCGTGGCGGCGCCATTAGCATTCAACGAAAACGTTTTCACACGAAAGCGAGCGCGACGATACGTGTCGCGGCGCACCGTGTAACCGGCAGCGGGTGTATCAAAACTCATTCCGAGAGACGCGTAGCGAGCCGCAACAAAGGTAAGAGCTGGGTACACGTGTTGGGAACGGGGCAATGTCTCGTTTGACAAACGATACGGTGTATCTTATCTGTGTTTGTCTCTTCAGCCGCTCGACAATCTCTCATCAACTTCAAACAAATCAGAATTCAATCTTTGTAGAGACGTCTCTCGCTGGAATCCAGAGTGTAGCTCCTTTCTTCGGTCTTTTTCGGAAAGTTCTACGAATACCTTGAACGTCAGCGATTTCGGTCTGAATAAATGTGAATAGCTTGCGAAGAAGTTTCGTCGAATTCGTGACTTCAAGGTTTAGTTGATAGGAAAGCGAAAAGAACATTGTTATGCGTATGAATGCGGGTCGAGCATGGTTGAACAAAGGTTTATTTATCTTCACGAGGGAAAATCACAATCTGCACGGGGCAATGCGTTACAACACGAAGGAACCGGAATTTATTTTCTGTGGGCTAGTTAGCTCCTCATTGTGGCTCGTTTATGACCGTAACGGAAAGTATGCGCCTCTTTGTTGTCGAGCGGAAGAACGCGGAAACACGCGTATCGAATGGACCTATAAATCGTGCCTATTTTCGACCGCCGCTTAGATTTCGCGTCCGACTATGACTATGCTTTTACATATTAGTCGATCAGCAACATAGGGTACGGGACCCAATTACTGTGGGGGTACCAATTACTGTGCTTATATAATTTTTAAAGTATAACGATTATTAAAAAAGTAGTAACTACTATGGTAGTAGTATATACATACATATATACCCCACTGCCGCGGGATATACCCCGTGAGGGGCCATGAACATCGAAAGACTACCAAGATTATGGTACAATTCTTCGTTTAAGTTCGTAGAATCTAAAAGGAACGTTTTTTCTTAGAATAATGTCGCAATATTGTATAACAGGAACAATTCACTTAATAAATATCTGTTATTTTAAAATAAATTTCTTGCTTATTTAGTTTCATGTAACATATAACATGTACAACATTAACTGGTTTTAATGAAAAAAATGTAATATCTCTTTCTTCATTAATATTCATTATGCTGTAAAAATAAGTATAATTCATATAAAAAAAAATAATTGATAACCCCACAGTAATCGGGTCCCTTACCCTAGCTTAATCTACTTCACTGCATGGAAAATAGTTTATTGCTGCCTGTGAAATCCTGCGTTCCAGTTTTTCTCTGCAAATGTTTATGTCTATTTATACTTCTTTTCGTTATTGCAGCAGGAATTGTTTCTTGTGAGCCGGTTTTGGAAGTTGAAATTTAGAAGTGGAAAAAGCATTTAAATGCAGTCTTGAAATTTGTGTTTTAAATTGTTAGTACCCTTAGTTTTCGTAAATTGTACACTAACTGTTGGAAGATTCTTTCGCTGATCGAGGATACGAAAGAAAAACAAACAAACGTTTCCTACAATTAACAAATGCTCCCGGCGGCGAACTAGATTATGACATCACGCAGGAATGCATAAGCCATGGGACATGACTCACGCGACGCTGTCCTGCTCTTTCAGAACGATTCCAGCGGGTTTTTCTCGGGCCGAGTGAGAAGTACGAATTTATAGATAACTCGGAACTGTTTCGAAACAGATAAGTGGCCGCGTCACGATCGTTCGTTGGCAACACGCGCGCTTATCGTTGCTACGAAATTAATTTCGCAACGAAGGGATGCCGATTGAAAATTTCTTTTTGTGTCTTGTCAGAGTAGGCAAAATGGGACATATTCAACGAACAATGAGATTACCATTAACCAGTTAACTGCGGAATTTAATTTTAAAAATCCCTCACGGCTATCCCGAACGCCGGACAAACATATCATAGATTTTACGAGAAGTAATAAAGCAGAATGAGGAAGGATTACATTTTCATTCGATAAAAAATTAACAATTCATTTTGATGAAAAAGTTATTGAAAACTTAAAAATTGTCAAAAAGTGATAAGATTCGTAAACAATAAACATTAAAGAAAACAATAATTTTCAGAAATTAGGTTGATTTCAGAGTGGTCCCTAGTAGCACAAAATATTGTATACACGTCGAACGAGCTGGTTAAACATATTACTACTAGACTGCAGAATTCTATGCAAAACAAAAATTCTCCAAGTAAATTACAAGAAACAGAAATCAAATGAAAATGTATTTTCTCCTTCAATAGTTTTCAGAAATCAACAATAGTGTAATCGCGTTTTGAAATTCGACGTACAACAAGTATTCTGTAAACGAGAAGTATAATTCTATTTGATTGTATTAGGTATATATATTATATCTCAATATATTTATATTTTGTTCAGTATTATATTACAAACTTCTGATTACATTTCTTTTAGCATAATATATCAAACTTCTGGTTAAATTTTTCTTTATTTTTTAATATCAACGACCTCGGCAAGAGATTCTATTCGATCGAGTTATGTACGAACAGGAGAAGTGAAATAAGGCCCGTATTAGTGCAACAGCTTTACCCCGGATTGGTGATGTTCACCATCTCCGTGGTGATTCTACAATGACTTGGACCCAAGTCCTCCTCGCTAGTTCTAACTACAACCTTACGCTACTCGAGCGGCGCACTATAATTATCCAAATTCCCGTTTAAACTCGGAAACCGAGTAAAATGCGCGATTAGAAAGGCAGTTTTCTCGCTTTCGCGAATGCTGGTTCCGCGAGCGTGTAATTACTCGTGGCTCACGCGCGTCCATTGATCTTCAACGCGAAACCAACGGATCCTGATGCGTGTTCGCTCGCACGCACGACGCATTTTAATGGACAACGTACCGTTTCCTTGACTATAGAATGGATTAGTCACGACCTCCGAGAAGTTTCCCAGAAAGCCAGACTAACGAACTTGTCGACGGCTCGCAGACATCTGACGCGAACTACGAGTCATCCCACCGTATGATATCGTTGCATAATGTCGATAATTTAATTTGCTTTAATTTTGCTTTAATATTAGGCGTTGGAATACGTTTCTGTTGTTCTTCCGATAAATAACACTCCTCTGTTTGTCATGTTATGTTTGTATCGTTAGCGTCGCTTGCATCCTTCGATATTATTTAATTTTATAGAACTTTTACTCAATTTCTCATAACGATAAACTATTTTGACTCGAACCATTTTTGCATTAAACGGAATTTTGCGCTTTATTCGGTTCGATTTTCCAATGTTCGATCCATCGAAAAATCTGTTTCGCCTGTTGACATCGTTGTTCAGGTACAGAGTAATTATCCGACACGCAATCCGCAAAGGGACGCAACTTGGAGGCTCGAAAATGTGTCTTCTATTCATTAACATGACAATGGTCGACCCTGGTCAGCTGGAACGAGCGTTCGTTCGCCATATGCAAGCGCGTTCCACGCGAGTGTGGATTCATTGTCTGCTTCGTGCCATTCAATTCTTCCTCAGGGTCGTGTCCATGTTTTCGAGGACCTGGAACTCCGTCGGTTTCGAAAAACATCGGTCACATTGTCTCTGCAACAGGGACAGACTGACAAGGGACATTACCCAAGTGTCGCACGCAAGTTTTAATGAAATCTATACAGGGTATAGTTTGTTGAAAAATATTTGACACGTGGTTTTTTTTATTTACAATGATCCATATCTAGAGGGTGAAAATAGCCCGGCTCAAAGCTGGGGGTGAAAACCCTATTTTTGCTAATATCTCGGGAACTAGAGCATCTAGTACAATGATTTTTTTTTTTTAATTTGTGTGATTTCGATCAAAGAATATACATAGTTGTATAAAAAGATTTCAGTAAAAAGGTGAATTTTTAAAATATTGTTTCTTTTTCAATTTTAGCCTCTTAATAGTTTTGCAGGATAGTAGAACTCGACGAACACTCGAAACACTGGCACTAACACTAGATTTTTCCATTATTTGCTTCGTTGTTAACTGCGAGTTGGAAGCTACACGCAAGATTGCTCGCTTATCGTGATCGGATAACGATGACGGCCGACCAGTACTTTTATTTTTGCCATAGTCTTCAACATTTTTTAAGACGAACATTTTGTAATCTTTACTCACGTTGATAGAGTATGAAATACCGAGCAATTTCTAAACATATTAACAGAGTGTGCTATCATTTCGACCTTAGTATGGAACAGTTTTTCTTTGTTGTATACAAACATCTACGACATTGTGACGTATTTCCAACAAGCCGCATATTCTGAGCTCATAATGTTTTGATATTATACGTCACAGACAAAAAATTTTACATGCGTCATTGAGAAATTAAAGATAGCACACCTGGGCTATCTTTTTGACGAGGAGTGTACGTTTGAAGTAGAAATAACCCCACAAGTTTCTGGATCCCAGTAACATATTATAGAATAGCGGCGGTAAATGTAGCTGTGGCCGTAATTCGGTCTGGGGTACCGTCAAGCGCTAGTCCCATCTCTGGGGTCATCTTTTGGTGCGAGCAGCCTGCTGACCGGCCAGTATACGAGTCGAGCGACTTTCTGTCCGTCTCTGTTCGTCTCGTGCGCATCCGAGGCTCTCGCTTTCCGACTCATTGTCCGATGGTAGTGCGGGTGGCGAGGACCGGGCTACGTACTCTTCCCCCTCCCCCTCTTCATCCTCCTTCTCCTCCTCCTCCTCCTCCTGAGGCTCTCCTACTCCTCTTACACTACCACCGCCAGCAACTACTCCTCCTCGTGGACCTAACACGTTCGAATTAGTCGTCTCGTTAAGCAGCCTCGTGGCACGTCGAGGAACGAGTCCATCGTGTTACTCGGATGACCGCGTAGCTCGGTGTTTGGCGAACGATAAGAAGCCACGGGTCAACTGGCTCGCTGACGTGTGCGTCCACGAATGTCGGACCGGTTCCTGCCAGCACGGTTCCTTCCTCGAGCTCTTTCGGTCGCGGTTTCCTTCGATTTCTGAACCCCGAGCGGTTTATCTGTGAATCTCGCCGGTGTGTCGCAGCCATTTCGGGTCGGGTCGGTTCGGATCGGATCGGATCGGATCGAATCGAATCGAATCGAATCGAATCGAATCGGCTCGGTCGGACCGGTTTCCACGTCGTCCCGATGCTCTTTGACCGGTCGGAGGACATTCAGAGGATCGATCCGGAGTAACACGTTGATACATACACGGCACCAGTGAAAGTGATACGACCGGATTCCTTGGATTCTGGCACGGCCAAGCTTTTTTCCAGGTGATTTAGAGACACCTGGGCCGAAAACAGCTGGGACAAAGGTGTTCTTCGGGGCTCTAGTCCGTTCGGTTCGGCGTTCACCTCGGCGATCACCTCGGCGATCACTCGGTGACGCGAAAAAAACTACGTGCAAGCTCCGGTCGAATTGTTTGATCGTATCGGCCGGCGAACGTTCGTTTGACGTTCATCGATGGACGATCGGTAAGAATGTGATTTACCCAACCAGGAAACCAGGATCGAGTATGTAGATATGTTTGATTGCCGGCGAGCGCGTACGGTTACGAGGCCGATAAATCAGTTCGTGAGAAAGGCTGCTATTCAAATGATTAAACTCTATCGCGCCTGACACACCAAGTAGACAGCACGTTCGTGGGAAATCGCGTGTCAAGCACACACACGCGCGCACACACACGCACGCACAAGAGAGGCTCGTCCAGCTTATCAGTCAACGAGTCCACAAATTCCACATGCGACATGTTCTATTGTCCGGCAGTAAACGTAAACAACGATCGACTGAAATCTTTCCGATGATACGCGCGTTGAGTCGTCGACCTTGGCGCGCGAACCAATTGTCATCGTCGAGATCAGGCTATTCCGGCGGCGGCGTGGCCAAGGCCATTGCCGTTGATCACGTGCGTATTCGCAACCGCGAGTATCGGGCAAGCCGAGTCGGGACACTCCCGGGTGGCGAAAAACACCGGAAACTCGCCAAAAGTCCTCGGGTTGAGTCACAACGGCAGGTAGACGGGTGGAGGCAACCGGGAGGGTCACGTGTCCCGGAGTCGAAGGAGGACCGATCGAACCGGTGGGATCGGCCGCGTCAGTGTGCGGTGGAACGAGGATCGATCGAGGCAGGTGGATCATCGTGCGCGGCTCGTGCGGCCAGGGCGTGTCGCTCGTGTTCAGAAAACCGCCGGGAACGCTCGTATTCCTGACCGTGTGCTCGTGAAGTGGAAAGGAATTCACGCGTGTACCGCTCGACTCGAAAATAGTGGCCGCGAGACGACGCAGTGCCGGCATAGCGTTCACGGTTTCACGCGGGGCACCTCTTCAACGCCTATACATACCGACGCGAAACCGAACCAACACGCCCGGGAAACAAAAGATTTCTCCGTGGAAACGGACAGTGACATTACCAATGATTTCGAACCGAACGAGAGGAACGTTTCCCAACGAGAGGAAAATCGGGACGTTTGTTTCTTTTGCACGTGCCTCCGTGTAATCATCGTACAATAGTAAGATTTCTTGCCCGAGAGGTGAAAATCGGCGATGTGTTGATGAAACGGGTGTGTAGAAAACGCACGGCGGCATCCCCTTACAAAGCGCGCTGAAAATTGCTTTTAATCAACCTCTAAGCAATTCGTCTTCCGGAGGGAGACAAAGCTCGACTCTATATTTCTGGAGGACCCGAAGAGAAAATTACTTTTAATCAAGCTTCAACCGATTCAACTTCTAGAAGCAGTCTATGTTTTTCTGTGTTTAAGTGCTGAACAAGTGTATAGAAAACAAGGACGCTCTCAGCGAAGCGGTTCGAGGAGAAAAAGTTTTTCCGAAAACCGTGGAATAGTTGTGTAGGAAGCCACGTAGCCCCTAAGCGTAAAAGCGGCCCACTCGACTGCGCAGACACGCGTTGGTGGGATCCTGCACATCAGCTGGGACAGTTTTTCCGGGGTGACGCACGTGTCGCTGGGTCCGTGTTTTGGGAATGCGAACGAACCGGCAGCGGCTCGTGTAATGACATTGTGAGGCCATTGTTCGGGCCGGGTCGGGTTGGGTCGGGTCGGTCCTGGCCGGGGCGGGGCAGAGAGGGTACAGTTTGATGGACAGACGGGGGCGAGAGGTGATCGGAGACTGTAACGCGTCCCGTCGAGAGGGAAAAGGACGACGGACGGTTGCTCCAAGGCGGAAAACGAAGGAAAACCGACGAGGGACTCCGCCAGGGAGTCAGGCATCTGCGACAGGGGGGAAGGAAGAGAAGGACCCTCTGGGCTCTGTTCGTGGTACGTGTTTCCGAGTGTGTTGGTGCGCTTGATCGCGCGCAGGCGAGCGTGAACCTCGTGCCACGTGCGCTCCACGGGAATCCTGCGTGCACCAAGTTCCTGACGTGCCTGGCAAAAACGCCGCGGTACTTGTTGCTCGTCGCGTTCCCCGATGTAATAATAGTTCGTTCGTTCCCTCGTTGCGTCATTCTTCGGGGACGCGTGACGAGGTGAGAAACCGGTGTTTTGTTTCCCTGTGAGCTGATCGCCGCGACGACCAGGTTGAACGCGCGGGATTATCGTTTTGGGACGCGTAGAGCCGTTCTGTGAGTAATTTCTTTCTTTTTGTCCGATACTTTTTGTCGACAAAGTCGTAGACGCGACTGATCGCGCGGACGTTCGGAGCTTCTCGAAGCTGCTCGGTCTTTTCTATGTACCTTCGATCGCAAACAGTTAGAATCTGTATAATAAAGTAGAAAAGGATTATCTGGAACATTTATTAAAAAAGGTTCCACAAGAGTACACGAACAAGCTTTAAACTATCCACGAAAATATTATAAATAGATAACTTTAGAATACTAATTTAATTCCGAGGATTAATTCATATTATCGTAGTGCTATCCGTTGAATAGTATTCTATTTCTTATGGTGGTCGAGAATCTTTTAATACCGACGAGCAAAATACCTGTTCATGTTACAGAAAAATTGTTATTCTTATTCACCCTCGATTCAATTCAAGCTAAAACTTTTATTTGCAAGAACCTTCTTCATCGTTTCGCATCAGAACTTGTAATATGTGAACGTTGTTTCAAAAAGTTTCACCGTCCATGCTTTTAAATAGAATTTATTTAACAGTTCTGTAAGTTTTTCGATCCCTGGTTCCAAAATATTAAGTATTGTTTTTCTGAAATCGTCGGTTTCGAAGTTTCGTTTAACGAGTCCGTTTCATCGGTACACGGAACACTGTGACGACCAAACAGCTGATTTTATGCATTTATGACAAAAATTTATAGGTACAATTTAAGACAGCAAAAACATTAGAAGAATTTGAAAATACTATTACATTACTTTCAACTTATAAAATAGATTAAGAAAGAAAATAAATTACTATTACGTTCCAATTGTGTTGTAATTTAGATAGGAAATTTTTATTTTGCAATGATTATACTCACAGCCATAGCAACCGGAAGCTCTTTGTCCTAAATAATTTCGCAAAAAAAAAAGAAGAATCTACGTGTATCTACGTTTATTTAAACGATTCAGTATTCACGAGAGAAGAATAGAATTTTCATTCGATCGAAAAGAAGAAAACACGGAACTCGCGTGTTTTTTCGGGTCTCGCATTAGCGTTCTTTTGTCAGAACGCATTCTTTCGATGAAAGCGTCGACGAAGAAAGTTAGAGAGACATTTCCTTCGCGTTGGATTATATTGCACTTACACGGTATGTATGCACACCGGTTCCGATAAGAGTCGCACGGAAACACGAGCAGCCGAACTCGATCGTTCGAGTCCTTCGTGCCGGTTTTCAATATTGATGGCGTCATTATAAACTACATTTTTAACTCGCGAGGCTACCGAAGCAGTTAAAACGACTGATTTGCAACTTCTGATAAACTTCGCTGCAACTTACATTGACATGTTTCTCGAGGTTTTTAACGTCACGGTATCCACGGTGGATCCAAAAAGTATTTGCACACTAAATTATTGAACGACGTATTTTAATCGGTATAACATTATAGCCAATGAAAAGACAAATTCAACTATGCTTATACTATGTTTATATGTTGACCTTCGAATGACCTTCGAAGAAGTTATTCTTCAAAAAGCGTAACGCGCGAAGACCATGTTCATGCTTACCGTACTCTATTAGGGTTCCTTTCCGGGTTATTAGTTTTCAAAGGGTGTCCACTTATTTTTGTCCCTGACTGTATATTATTTTATATTGGTAACAAGATTGGATTCATTTGGATTTGATGTACTTGAATAAAGTAGTTCAACATTTCTCATGCAAACATTTCTATAATTGCAATAATTGTAAAATAAAAGTTCAGAAAGAAGTCGTTTTAATTAATTCGGTAGTTCGACTTAAAATATACCAAAGCATAAAATTCTCAAGGAATTTATATTGAAATCTGTGTTGAATTTGTATCTCCCTTTGGTTGTCGCAGAACAGTGTTTTTAACCATTTTTGATCAACGACACACTTTGAATTTAATGAAATCACTGCGACACGCCATAAATTTAAAAATAACAATGTTTCAACGAATACCCGATTCTTTTTTTAATTGACTGGCAGGATAAAAATGAAAGATAAACGAAATTTAGACAAAGAGCTGGTATTCGTAATTCGAGACAGTGTTTAATACTTCCACACGAGTTGAGAAACACTGACCCTGGGACATACCAATACTAGTTTGCAATGCATACCTAACTGCGACGTACTGTTGCACTTCGAATTTGATTTTCTGCGATGTCAGCAGCGATAGGATTAATCTGCGGTATTGAAAAATAGAGGACAGTTATACATCGATCGTTGATAGTTCCAACGTGAAAGCAAGTGGCATCGATGTCCATCAGGAACGCGGGCCGGGGTCATTTTTCTCGTAGAATTCGTGTTGTCCGCCTCGACTATTTCAGGCTCGCAATTCCGTTATTTTTAGAGCCGATTCTAACTTTGGCACCGACACAGCTCTCGCCGTGTCTGTTATGTTATAATCCGGCCCCGATATACAGTGGATCCAAAAAGTATTTGAATTCACCATTCTCGAGAAATCGTCGATATTTGAACTGCAATAATTTTATGAATTAAAACGATGCAATAATATAATCCGAGTTATTTTTAAGCTTGCAGCCTCCACTTTTTCCATTCGTCGAAGACGCTTTTTCCAAGATACTTTTTAACAACATTGAGAAATGTTTCTCGTGACTGAAACCACCTTCGTAGACTGAACTTTCCCTTTACAATGAATGTTTACAACTTGGTCGATGATTTTTTCTAGTCGATTTGTACAGAGGGTACCAAAAATGTTGTGTGTACTTGTACTTGATGTCCATGTTTTTCGTTAACAACTCCCAAACAAAGCCGCGGAGAACATTTTTGCAAAGGAAAAGGTTACTTCAAATGACCCCAGTAAACTACCCTTTCGATGCATTACAAAATTTTTGGGACACTCTGTATCATGCACAAATATCCTAGAGAAAAATTAACGACGGTCTGCCAAAGTAAAAGCTTCGAGCTTTGAAATAAGTTTAAATTTATTACTGTACTATTTTTTTTTTCTTTCTTACGAAATTATTCCCAGATCAAATATTGACAATTTCTCGAGAATCAGAAATTTAGCGTTCAAATACTTTTTAGAACCACCGTGTGCATAGCGCCCATCTGGATAAATATACAATTGGATTTCACGTTCGCGCGGACGAACAACAATTGACTTGTCGATCGCCGACAAATCATGAACCTTGATTCTTTTTTCGAACCGAGGTGGAAAAACAAACGGTCCCGCGGCGAAGAACGCTACCGAAACCGTTTATTTCCGTCCCGCCATCCGTATCGTGTCAGTTATGTTGCGTCTCGGCGAATTTTTCAGGAAAAGAAAGACCCCGGTTGCATTTAATTCAGGGAATTACACCGGAGTGGGTTGTGATTTACGAGCTGACGGAAATAGCAGCGGCCCGTCGTGAAAAAATAAATTTGGAATGCGGGGAGAAATTATTTTCGCTCTTCGCCTCGACAGATATGGATCTTAATAACCGTCTCGCTTCCGTTTTAGGTGCTAACAAAGAGATAACGGTCGTCGTGTAATTCTTCTTCGTACCAAGCATTTCTATGCAGTGAACGGCACACGCATCTAATTGACGCAAGAAATCTGATAACTCGCCGGATATCTACTGTTGTTTTCTGAATAAAATGAATAAAACAAATTCCGATGCTTAACGTTAAGAATTTAATAGTGCGTTGGATTAAAAAATTACCACATTTTGTGAATCTTGACGGAGTTTAACACTAAACCTACCACGGCCGGTCAAATTGACCTTTTCAAACTTCTGCGTCCAATTTTGTACATACAATGTTATCATATTGCTATTCATCTTTATGACTTTTCTTAAAGTATGTATACAATGTATTTTTCAGTATTTATTTCTCGTTTTATTTTCTTTTTCCTCGAGAAGTATACGTATCTTGCCTTACCTACCGCGGCCGGTCAATTTGACCGCACGAGATAATGTAGTATATACTCTTCTAAACCTAAACAATCCGTATAAAAGAAAGGCTAATCTCAATGTGTGGCATGGCAAACTCAAAATAAATGAGCCGTCCGATTGAATGAGACGCTATCAAGTTACGCGCGTGCCTGGTCGATACATAATACACACTGTTTCATGGCAAATACATCCAAAGGTGGACGTGACAGTACAATTTTGTAAATCGAGGAGAGAGCATCACAGTATTTTTCGTGTAATTGAAATTATATGAAAATAAATTTGTATCGTCATTTTATGGAAGTTGTACATCTACTAATTTATTCAGCAACAAATTGACTATTATCTACGTTTAATGTATTAACAATAACTTTTTTTAAAAACCGGTCATTATGACCACGCACGGTAGGAACGGGTATGCAAGAAGTGTCGGTAGGTTTAGTGTTAAATAACCTTGATTCATCGAGAAGAAAATAGCTCGACGATTTCTGTCAAGAGTTTGATCATGATTCAAAGATTACGAGAATTCACGATTTTTCACCTTGACCGAGCTTAAATGATCTTGATTCATTGTTAATTATACTTTCATAAGTGAGCAGGTATCAAGTTTTATTACTAAACCAGCGAATTGACCTTCCTCTGACCTTGACGCCTACACATACACGTTAGCCACGCAATCCCACTTCAAACGAAACATTATTCCAGTTTCTTGGTATCGGTTTACTCGAAAGAGATAACCGAGTCGTTCACTTTCCTCGAGTGTGACTCATCCTATACATATAAACAACGCGTATGGAGTGTCATAAAAGTATTTTGAATCGGTACACAAGAATTGCTAAATTTTCATTCTATTTTTATCGACGCGTTAATTATAAATTTCTGTCTTGTTATTGTCTGTCGAAATGAATTTATCAAAACGTGAATACGTCCTTGACCGATATAATCAATCGCTCTATCATTCGTTTTTTATTTTAACTAGCAGTTATTATAACGGCCCTTATCAAGGGGAACATTTATCGTAATGGAAAAAGTAATTTCAAACGACTTTAGGAATTAACCTTTTTAAGGAAATACAATATTTTTGGAACACACTATATGTTACAAAATAGACTAAAGATTTAGATGCTCCTAAGTAAGGTACCCAATTACTGTGCCTATGTTAGTTATCCTTATTTTTAAAGCGTAATAAATATTTAAAAAACGATGTGTCGTTCACTAATAAGAACAGTGACGCAACTCTAAAATTTTTTAAACTACTCTTATTGGTTCACTAGCTTTGATATCACTAACTTTTCACAGTAAAAACGTTGCAACTCCAATTCAACCTTTCAACGATTATTTGCAGGAAAAACAACATAACTAAAACTATATTTATAAGAAGATTTATAATAATAAATATATAAATTGTAGTGTGCTGTAGAACCAATGAACACGATGATTAACCCAGCATCTAAATAACGACAAATTATTACACATTTCTAAGTTGGTTATACACAATAAAAAAATTGCAAATTTTTGGTAATTTTCAAATGGCTCTCCTGTAAAATTTCCGTTTCTTTTTTTACTTATGTCACTTTTCTGATAAATGAGCGATATAACATAGATGTTAATTGATTTTAATGAAAAAATTTTATATTTCTTTTTTAGTATTCATTATGCTTTAACCCTTAACGGTCCGGAGAAGAGAAACTGTGGCTTCAACGTTCTTATATCAAGTATAGAAAGGAAAACATTTATATTTTATTTCATATATATTTATATTTTTTTTTATTTTTGCCGCCATATACG
The DNA here is from genome assembly GCA_913789895.3 of Seladonia tumulorum. Lineage (NCBI taxonomy): Eukaryota > Metazoa > Arthropoda > Insecta > Hymenoptera > Halictidae > Seladonia > Seladonia tumulorum. Next base: position 24,640,050 of record OU565269.1, read on the forward strand.
CGGCATTGGCAAAAGTAAGTATAATATTAATATATATAGCCACTGTAATTGGTACCTCCAACATATTTAACAACATATTTAATTTGGAACAAAATGGCCGATGGTCACGTCAAAAGGTGATCGATTTGGCATGGAAATGACCCAGCTTTCAAGATCAGGTATTTGCATCGTACGACAAGTTATCGATGACAGTCGAGTTTCACTTGGGCCGATACGATAATGACAAATACACAGATAGAGTGCGATAAGCCGCCGCCGCCGAGAGAGAGAGAGAGAGAGAGAGAGAGAGAGAGAGAGAGAGAGAGAGAGAGAGAGAGAGAGACTGTTCAAGGTTTTCGGTAAAGCGACGTCAATCAACCGTCTTGTTACCATTCCGTTCGCGTACCGGTGGCCATTTCCTCGGACGACGGCCTTCTTCGAAACGATTTCACGCGATTATACTTTCGAATGCCAGCAGTGCCTCGGAACGTATTCGCGACTCGCAGAAAGGTTAAGGCGAACGGTGGAGGCATTACCGTGTAAATTGCCGCGAATACGTGGAACGTTAACGCTCGATAAACGATTCTACCTCGATAGGAGTCGTCTCGCGAAGATAATCGAGGAATTCGTCCAGCTTGCAAGAATGGAAACGCTAGAGGATCCTGCCGGCAGTATCGCGTTGCTTTATACACGGTGTCCCGTAACTGGTGGTACAACCGAGCAGGGGATGATTCTACATGAAAAACTCAGTCGAAAATATAAAATAAAATTTTTTGATACAAGGCTTTGCTTTCGAGATAAAGATCCGCTAACTAATCACACGCAGCACACATTGTTTCTCGCAATTTGCAACGTTATTAAGAATTCATTTCGCGTTGCATCTTTAAACGAATATCCAATTCATAATCCGTCGAGTGTTATGATTATGCTCAATTAGCGGTGTTGTGAGTCAGCTAGCGTCGTTAGCATATTCAATCGTGTTGCGCAGTTATTCCGCATCGATAGCCATTCCTTTCCCACCTTTTTTCTATTCGACAGAAAATAATTGAGCAGGACAACGTTTTCGGACAAGCATTATCCACAAAAGCTGATCACAGTTCTTTCGTCAAATAATTATTATACGAAATCGAGTTCCTTCAGCTAGCTCGGTGCCTGTATCGTATTCCCGGATATTCCAATACACTATTGCATATTAATTCCCATTAATAATTCATTTACATTAGTCTGCAGCACTACATTTCCATTTAACAATAACGCGGATCCATCAAACCATGGAATCCCGCTGTCCCGTCGTTCTCACAGAATCTCGGCGTTATTAGATATCGGTCCGTAAAATAATAAAGGCGCATTCATCCGTTTCTCTTCTTGACAATCGGCGGCATTCAAATCGGGGCTTGAGAGAGATTTCGAGTTCCACTTGATCTAGAAACCTCGGACGATAAGCTTGCCAAGCCGAAGACGCGAGCTAGTCGCGCGTCCGGGTCGTTCTTATCTTAGCCAGCGCAGCGATTAGCAAATTATCCATTTCCGTAATGGAGTCATTACATCACCCGTAAATTGGCGCATCCATCACGAGTCGCGATTACCCGAATGACTGTTCCCTTGTGATTCGCTCGAGAACGCGTGTAGCACCTACGACCAATTGACTTTAATCGATGAACCGCGACTTTTGAATCGAAAATGCGCGTCAAAGCTCCGACTAACAAACGTCGCCTGATCGTCTTTTGCTAGGCGTCCTTGGCTAGACCCGTGTTTTGGACGTTATATCGAGTAAACTAAGGTACATTTTTAGATACGACAATGGAAGATGTTGATTTCTGCGTACCAGGAGTTCCAAGAAATTTTCTTGCGCAAATGGAAATCGTTCCGGGCAACTCCAAGAGCGTCCCACGGACATTACAAATCGTGCATCTCCGCATTCTCTTGCTCATGCTGAATAACGCTTTAGCAATGAGTTCCCAGAAGTCTCGTTTCTTAATTTGCGGCGGGGCTCGTTGAACGCGAAATTGACACAGTTTTAGGGCAGTGTTAAATTAACGTGAGATCCGAGGTATCGTATCAGCCGACCGGGAAACTGTTGAAGTATGTTTCCAATTCAAATTAGCTGTTCTACCTTCCCGCACCCAGGAATTAAATCCGACGGGATTTTCATTCCGCGAACATGGAGTCTTGAATGTGCGCCGTTCACTGAACGAACTGTTCGAGAAGCGACATATGTATTATTGGAAATTATTGTTTACTGAAATTTAAATGAACTGTGCGGCCAGGATATAATCTTTTGCGTTTTCATATACCATAAAGATTTATTAAAAACATACTCAAAATATTTATCTACGTTTTTTAGAAGCAAAAATCTGATAACCAGACTGCGGATTTTATGCATTTATAACCAAAGGCTGCAATTTAACGCTAGGTTCGCGTGGAACTAAAAGTGACTAAAAATAGTAAAAATCTGACTGCTTAAACTTTTAGCCATTTTTTTACAATATCGATGTACCCAAGGAAATAAAGTTGAATAATTTCTCATATATGCGTCGTTAAAATCTCAATATACACGTAAATTAAAAATATTAGGTAAACCTTCTGTTAAAATAACAGAGAGATTAAAAGAATCGAAGAGTATCGACGTATATATTATTTTCGACCTACTAGAATTATCGAAGAACTATTCCTAACAACAGACGCAGAAAGTATTTATTTTGCACAAAAATTGGCACTACGCGGATAAATTGGTGCACTTTACCGATTACTAAACTGCGAATCTTTATGAATTTATGGCTCGCGAAAATGTTAAAAAAATCCTAGAATATAAAATTCGATAGCATTCGGTAAATTTTTTAATTATTCTAAATAATGCCATTACCGCGGAAAGTAAAATTTGATTTGATTTCACTTCCTTAAAATTTGTCTACTCGTTGCTGCGTTCCTTAGCCTAAGCAGAGTAGGCACAAATATTTCAAGTAGACCAACATAGGTTGAACAATGTTTACATACCGTTCACATATATTTTTATGAATGTGAAGTAACATGTCAAGTAGACCTCCATAAACTGTTTTAAGTATTGCCATTTGTCTCTCAAATTGTAAATTTCGGCGTCGGTCTGTCGAATTAATTTCGTACTCTGATAACGGCCGGATCGAATATAAAACTATTTTAACTATTGTCGTCAATCGAAGTCCTCTTTAATGACCATTCCGCGAGCGATACGAGCGGACAGATTCGAAAATCGTAACGACGCGTCGTTTACGAGTGACTTAATGGCTACGGATTTTTAATATCCAACGGAATCCGGTCTTTCAGCCGTGGTGGAAACGTGTCCTGTTAAATCCACGACGCGCACACTTATTTACGCAAGGATTACTTTAATGTTTACGACCACCAAGGGATCGTGGCGTCGCGCGTCGCCGCAAATTTTCCAGCGCTTAATGGACCGCGACCGCGAGGAGGCAGGAATCACGGGATAAAGAGTTAAGGGGGCCGAGTGCTTCGCCTAGTCACCGACTACACTCTGGGACAAAAAGATAGCGCATCTCACACAATCTTACATTTTGTTTTCCAGTAAAGTTTTCAAGTTTTCCAGTAAAAACTGGCAGAAAATATATTTACACTCCTCGTCAAAAAGATAGCCCAGGTGTGCTATCTTTAATTTCTCAACGACGCATGTAACATTTTTCGTCTGTAACGTATAATATGAAAACATCATGAGCTCAGAATATGCGGCTTGTTGGAAATAAGTCACAATGTCGTAGATGTTTGTATACAACAAAGAAAAACTGTTCCATACTAAGGTCGAAATGATGGCATACTCTGCTAATATGTTTAGAAATTGCTCGGTATTTCATGGGTGACATGGCAGTCAACGTGTTAAATGTCAAAGAAAAAACAAAGAGAAACAATGTGATTGCAGAAAAATTCAATTTTTTCAAAAATGTAGATCGGAACCTCCCCCCTCTATGTCAATTCTGGCGCGTATCGGCGCACAAGGCGTTACACGTGAGGACAAAAAGGTCGAGCACGGGGTGGCGAATGGGTGTATGAAGACCCGGGGGAGGGGGTGGGAGATAAAAAATGAAAAGAGAGAAACAAAGGGTACGAGAGAAAGAGGCGCGTTCGACGCGTTTGCGCGCGCGCGCGCGCCTCAATTCCTTAGAGCGGTGGCAGCGGCGAGCTGGCTATGAAATAAAGGGGGAAGAAAAAGCGCATAATGTCGCGGCTCTTCCCAATTACTGCGAGTAAACGGATTCCCTCGCGAGGGAAACTATTACGCCGTGAAAGCCAGCGGTCGCTCGTGCGACGACAAGAAGAATGACGATGAGCGAAACGAGAGAGAGAGAGAGAGAGAGAGAGAGAGAGAGAGAGAGAGAGAGAGAGAAAGAGTGAGACCGAGAAAGAGATGGAACTGGCTGTCGTGGAAGAAGGGATGTATTAAAAAAAAAAAAAAAGAAAACGAGACGCAAAAAGAAGAGAAAATCTCGCGGAGATGGTAAGCAGCGAGTGGGTAGGAGTGTAGGAGATGCGTGGAAGGAAAGGGAAACGCTGATAGAAGATGGAAAGCGGGAGAAAGGGACGACGATGAGGATTTATGTAATTTGTGTATATGACTTGAATAACTGCCTACATAATATAGCGCTGCTGGCTGGAGTGCGCGCGAGCAGGCGACGCCCTTCATCATGGAGCTTTAATTAAAATTACGTACGTTTGCTGCTTGTAACGTGCGCGGCGGAGCCTCCTTCTTTCTCTTTCTCTCCCTTTCTCTCTCTCTCTCTCTCTCTCTCCCTCTCTCTCTCTCTCTCTCTCTCGCTCTCTCTCTCTCTCTCTCTCTCTAGCTCTCTGTGCCTCTCACTCTCATTTTACTTCGCTCGTATCCACCAGTCTCTCGCAATCTTTCTCTCTCTCTCTCTCTCTCTCTCTCTCTCTCTCTCTCTGTTTAATATTTTTATGAGCTTTTCACGAAGCATGCACATACACGCCGGTACACGTTCGCGGCCACCCTCTCGGGCGCACCCGTGCGGATAGGATACACACAGCGTCTTTGAAAGGCGTTCATAGCCGCTGCTTAAAGTGGTACTTTTTTCTTTTCCCTTTCCCTCCCGCCGCGCTGTTCCGTGCCGCGCGTCGCTCTTCTTCCCTTCGTTTTCTTTTCTTTCGTCTGTGCCGAGGCGGTCCTCCCTCACCCTCCTCCACCTCTCCTCTCCTCTTCGTGCCCCTCATTCAGACGTCGTCGGCCATTCGCGTACGCCGCGTATCGCGAATTCTCATTTGTGAAATTCGTATGAAAGAATCTCCATGGCGTATGCCGTGCCGTGCCGTGCCGTGTCGAGCGGTATTACTGGAGGCGTCGATTGTCAGGACGCTGAAAACGACGGATTGTCTTTAATGTCGGCGTTACCCGGTCGTTCTCCCGGGGCCCCTCCCTCCCGACGACAAACCTCCAGACGATGAAAAGACCGAAGAATGGAGAGAACACCACCAATGGCAGAGAAAGGGGCGCGGGGGGGGGGGATTATTCGCACCTGTCGGAGCGTGACGATGTCGGACGTTTAAGGGCTCGGAACGCCGACGCGAGCTGTCGCCGCGGCCGGATCCCGGTCTTGTTTGCTGCCCGCTAATGACGTAAACGCCCGCGTCGAACGATCCTCGGAACTCGATTGCGCTTTAATCACTACTTTCCGATGTCGAATCGAGCATCGAAGGTGAAGACAAACTGCCTCGGCTTGTCATCTCGATGCCAATCGGATCGATTGGCTCGCCGGACAGGTTTCCACGCTGTTCCCACTAGAAACGTCGACTCCGACCTGTCTGTCACCGATTTTTATGAAACTTTGTACGTTTATACAGTTGGTGTGGAAAGTATTCGTACATCTCTTATTTTGTATACTTAACATAGATATAAACACAACGTAACCTCCGAATATAACGAATAATAACAAAGCTGTTCAGTTAGCACAGATCACTCGTAGAATTAAAGTCAAAAATTTGAATTGGTCTCAACATGGGTCGTAAAGGTTCCGAAACAACGGAAAAAGTGCAAAACATTATTGTTCGCTTAGCGGAATTGCTAGCATAGTGGGTAGACCAAGGCCTATTGTTCAAAGTATTATCGACAGATTTGGATCACGAAAAACAGTTCAAAATAAAAGAAGATCTGGACGTCCACGAAAGATACACGAGTATGATCGACGACTAATAATATTCGTAAAGTTAAACAAAATCCACGTACAATTGCCGCACAAATTACAACAGAGCTTAAAAACGTTGTGCGTTTCTCCGTGCAACATTGTATCGGACAAAGATAGTTTCTCAGTCTTCTTGTCACTAGCGCTTAGTGGTCATAGGTTTTTTATGACTAGTAGACGGATACGACTCTTAGGTTTCCAGCGTGCCCTGTGTATGTATTTTAAATGCGACGCTCGGCGAAAACCTCCGATTTCGTATAAGAGTCGGTCACTAGAACGGCGGAACTGACTTGTAGCGAGAATTGCAATCGCATTTTGCAATCGTACGACAAGCAAAACCTTTGACGTCCGAACAATGAAAATAATGGAATTAATCCCACTTTCATAAGAAACGGCTCATTGTCCTGTAAACGCAGACTGTACGTCTGGTTGAACAACTGCTCTCTTGTTTTCTATTTTTTAAATGAGTTACACCGAACATAATTGAGATTTAGCGAAGTAGAATCTCGAGTTTAAGGGCAAGCGAGTCATTGTTTAACGACATCGGTGTCGAGAGTCGGTCTTGATTATCTTCGGGGAACTAATCTCGTGGAGGCATCGAACAATGTCGAATCTGTAATGAATATTCAACGTATCCGCGGATTCGTTCGTACGTGCCGCATATCCATTATGGATATCCGACGGTTGATTCCAGATACCCGTCCGGAATTGCTGGCTAGCTTGGCTGCCGAACACGACGTTCGCTGGATCGCGAATTTCGGGAACGTTGGTCTCGTCAACGAGTCGATCGGTACTTTAATTCAAATGTTTTCCTAGATGTTTTACCAGTTGTAGCCTAGTAACTATATGTCCGATCCGAAACGCGTACTTCTTGCGACGCGACGCGTCGCGACGGTATAATCGAGCAAGGCGAACAATCGAGCGCGGAAAATGTTGATTATCGTGTCGACAGAACGCTTTTTCTTTTCACTGGGATAGCGTGTAACGTGCATGTTGTAACTTCGACAGGTTTGTTGAAAGGATCCGTGACAGCTGAGCGGCCTCGGACGTTGCGACGGCTGCGGAACGTTTACGGGCCATCCGCATGCGGAATGGGTGCCGGCGGCGAGGGCGGAGGCGGGGAACGCATCGAGGACGGAGAGGTCCCGTTCAGATTGTCCGATCGTGACCGCGAAAGGGACGAGAAATCCCTTAGCATAATGAGCCCGTTCGACGAGCAGGAGGAATGGGCGAAGATCTCGGAGATTATGGCGTCCTTTGGGACCGGACTCGTCAGGGAGTCGGTCTTCGTCACCGAGCTCGAGAAGGAGTTCCAGACGAGGCTAGGTAAACCGAATATTTCATTCAACTTCGACTTTTGATAATTACAGTCAACCCCTTCTATTAGGTTGGCAAGAAAGTAATTTCGGTTTTCACTAATACCTGCCGTTACGGTTTGCTCGATCGACTTCCGTTAACGTTACGTTTGTTTTCTTGCCGACATTTCGTAACTGCATCTTTTAGGTTACTTTTCAAAACAAAAATGACACGTAAGTATCATTAAAATTGTTAGTTCCGTGTCAATTTGAACATGGAGTGCAAAAAAGAGTGCCCCACCCTGTATACAAAATTTAAAAACACTTGATTTATCATAACCTATCCATCTTTTGGTTTAAATTGTCTTACATGGACGCGGGTCTGAACGGGAATTCCCCCTTAATGTTTGTCGCAAATACTTGACGTCATCGAAGCATAAGTCGGTTCGCGTGGGGGTTGTTATCGAAGGTGTCCTTCATGAATTAAGTTCGTGGTTCTGTCTGATTTGTACGCAGGTCTGAGTTCAGACACCAGCAGCAGCCCCATTGTTTCGACTTCCGTCGGTCAGTGGTTGTCAACGTTGGGCCTGGCGGATTACGAGACTCTTTTAACCAATTACGGTTTCGACGATCTCGAGTTCATCGTGAGTATACCTTGTTGTTAGAAGATAACCTTTATCCAGTGACAATAACGACTTATCGGATACGAGCTTTATTCTGTACGCGTTGTTTGAAACAAATAACACACCCTTTGCGTATATACTTTATTATAAACGATAGTGTTATTCTAACAACGCCACAGTGTATCCGCGTGTTTCACGATATAACGCATGAACGGTAAACGTACGCTATTCGATACGGTGACTTTAAGTCGGTGTTGTGCTAATTCGGTTACGTTGTAATTCAATCGCATATTTGAATTACATTGTATTTCAGTTATATTCAACTACGTAATAATTGAACTAAATAATTCAAACCTTTCAATTAATTCAATTACCAATTATTTTAATCGGATGTGTAATTGAAATACAATATATCATAATTGAAATACAGCTCTCCAAATTATGTATATCTTTTTATGCTTTTTATATTTATGTTTGAAATTTAACAAATTTTTAACGCAGAAGTTATTTCTGTTCAGATATTCTAAATTTAGAAATAATAAATTCCTTCTGTTTGAAACCTTCGCATGGATTTTTCAACCTCTCTTATTACCTATGACTTTATTATTCTTTAATTTTCAATATTAATTCAATGACATCGTAATTCGCAATTAATGCAACTCGATTACAAAGTACAAAGTACTTCTCAAATTACCTCAGGTATCGTCTCTTTCAAGGATATACAATAATTTTTGGGACGCCCTGTACAACCGAAACTATGTAATACGCCAACCGTAACTGTAATCGATATTGGTCAGAACCTTTTTCCATGGTTAAAATATCCGTTTCGTTCTTCACAACTGTTCCAGATAGATTCTTTGCATAACAGTTATTGACATTTATTTGTGGAACTTTTTCAATCCCCGCCTTAACCCACCAGTGCACACGTTCAGAAGCATCCATTTTTTCGTTGATATTTCTCCTTAAGGCTCAGAGATTTTTCCATACGATGCTGTTGTTCCTATGTTACGTATAACTACTCCTGGTAATACAAGAATTCGTTGAGTAACTCCAACATAATTTAAGCCTTCGTGGACGACGTTAATACACCATACCGACTCTGACGAATATGTAAAAGTTTATTATAAATTCAGTTGATTCTGGAAGATCGAATAGAATCGATAGAATTTCTATTTCTTTGGTTTCTGTACAAGTTATGAAACTACTGAAAACTTCGGACATCGGAGGTTCGGATAGTCGAGGTATTGTTGCTTCAAAATCCAAGAAAAAAACCGCAATTATTTTTGCACGAACCCGATACAAATTCGATTCGTGGATCTCACAGACCCAATCCGTGCACCGAAGGGTTAAGACGAGTCTCGAGGAAATTTTACTTTGATGTCACAGAATGGAGTGATGGACGAGTCGGATCTGAAGGACATGGGGATCACCAGCGACCAGGAGCGTGCCGTGATCATGGACGCTGTTGGTTTATTGAGCAAACGCGTGGAAAAGCGAATCGGTAACAACTGCCAATCGGTCGTCGAGTGGTTGAAGAGCATTCATCTGCAAAATTACGCGGAGACTTTCCAAAAGCACTTGTACACCGACATGGACCGCGTGAGGTGCGTTTGGGAGGTTGAACTCGCGGCCGTGTTGGAGATCCAAAAGCCAGCGCACAGGAAGAGGATCCTCGCATCGGTCAGCGGCTCGAACACTCGTGCACAGAATCGCAATTGCACCGGTCCAAACCTGGAGGACATCAATAAGGATCTCAACACCTTGGTAAGCGAAATCGTTCGTGCCCGACGAATACTAATCGATTTCTTATGGAATCGCGTTACGGAAGAAGTATGCGAAAGGGAAACAAATACGGTGTACCGCCCAAGGAACGATTATACATACATAGGTTTTTTTGTATCATTACGTTTTATGTAAAACTAGCAAAGCGTGTTTATACTTTTGCTCGTCACTGTATGGCTTATAGTTTTGTCGCGGGATGTACTCTTTGCGAGGTATAGAACACACCCTGTTAAAAATGTTCATTCTCCTTTGATTGTTTGAAGTTGCAATACTGGTATAGCCCCCTTAATAGACCGAGCGTATCCATTCGGGGGTGCGCTGTTGCAAAGCACATCGACTGGAAGAGGCTAATGACGTTCGTCACGCGATATCACGGTCCCGTCGGGGTTGACACTCTTCTCCCGTCGATTCTCTCACCTGCGAGCGTCGAGGGGGCGCGTCACATCGCGAAGATCGCGTATTAACGGTGCAGCGGAAACAGAGAAACAGCGTGTCGGCAAAAGAGGAAGAGTAGGAGCTGGAGGACGAGTAGAAGGATGGGGGAGGGTTTGGAGTAGGAGGTGAAGTAGGAGGCGGAGGAGGAGTAGGAGGAGCGTTGCAACAATCCCGTTAAGAATTACCGTGAACGGTTCATCGGGGTGTCTGACAAGGGTCGTACACTTGGGCAAAAGAGAACGAAACGAGGCTCGAGGGTGGCTGTGTGACACGGCAAGCTCGATCGCTTCTGACGGCTTTTCAGCCGATCGCGTCATAATGTAAATATCGTGGCTAATTGGAGAGCCGTTATTGTAACGCTTGTGCTTCGACTCACCTGTTCGCGGGGCGCGTACACCGTATATCGATATGTGTATACTGAAAACAGGGGCGACGGTGCAGGTGGTGTATCAGGGGTACAGGGGGGAGGGGGGGAGGGGGGGAGGAAGGGAGATGGGACAGGGCAGGCGACACTCGAGAAAGCTTTCAGCCTGATCGCTCGAGCGGACGTTAATGGTTTTTGTTCGGGCGCCTCGAGCGCGATACGCGGATCCGTTAACGAGCCACTCCGTTACCTCGTCCCGCTCGTCTTTTCGGCGCTGCTCCCTTAATTAGCTAATTAAATTCGATTAATCGCCGCCCGGTCGACGAGCGTACGCCCAAATTGCTCTTTTTGTTCCTCCGTTTCTCTGGTCCTTACGTCTATTCTTTCCCCGGTAATCGAATTTCACGATTCGCGGTCCGAGAGGACGCGCGACGCGCGACGCGCCACCTCCGCCACGCCTCTCCTCTCCTCTCCTCTCCTCGCCGCGCCGCTTCCGATCTTCAAATCTCGTGTCTGTCAACCTTTCCGTCTACTTTCGTCCGTTCCACTCTCTGTCTCTCTTTCCTATTATCCGCTCGTCTCCCAATCTCTTCACCTCATCCCATTTTTCCTCTGTTCGTCTCTGTTTCCGGTTTTCCGGTGTCCCCTTGTTTTCTTTTTTTTTTTTCTTTTTTCGCAAATTATACAGCCAAGCCAGATGTAACAAATGATTCGCGGCGTGTAATCCGAATTCGAGCGACACGCTCGCGTGCCTCGAATCCGATCCGATCGTAACTCTCGCACCGCCAGCCGTGCCTAGCGTTTCGCTCGGCTGGTTCGTCGAAAGTTCCCTCTTTTTCAGGGGAGACCGAGGCCCTGTCACGGGGGTTTGGATATTCGAAACGCGACTTTTACGCGTGTAATTGTACGTTCTGTGACGCGAGCCGGATTTTGCGAGCGCGGCCTTGCGTCGCCTTGCAAAAAATTTTCGCTGACGGGTTCGTTCTCGTTTTTTCCCTCTTTCTCTCTCTTTCTCTCTCTCTCTCTCTCTCTCTCTCTCTCTCACTCACTGCTCTTCCTCTTCCTTTTTTTCGCCCTTTTCCCCCGTTTTGTTTTTTTCGTTCGGCAACGTATCGGGACCGGTGAAACGGGCGCAACGTTGTGTCACACGGTTCAGCGACTGGGGAGAATATAAAAAAATGTTTCCTTCTGTTGTTCGGGTGTTTGCGAGACCATGGGGATGGTTTTGCGTGCGGTAACATCGGTCGGTGACTCTTTTCGTATGCGTTCGAGTCGATTTTGTTAGTTGCGAGAGACCAGTCTCTTTTCGCCTGTATCCGGTGCTGGTATCGGACGACCTTCGTGACTAGAGCTCCTAAACGGATGCCTATACTATCCACACAGGCTCACGAGAGTATGTGAACGCCCTTTAAAACAGTCTAACTTTTTTAGATTCGACCAAACGACCAGACCTTTTTTTTTAGCAATTAGAAGAATTGGTTTACCGAATGACGTGCAAAAAAGATTTTGAAAAAAATTGCTATTGCTAGGAATTATAAGAGCAAATGAAAAAATCACTTTCCAAAACTTTATTATTCGTCAAAACTATCTATTTTTCTTCCACACACTGAAAATTTCATCGAAATCGGTGGACGCAAGTAAAAACGGCACGCATCGAAAGATGTTAGAATCTGTGGATCTTAACCCTTTCGCTTCGAAAAATTGGAGTTAAATTCGGCGGTCCCGAAAGAGGGAAAAAATGAATTAACCAATTAGCGAGAAGGATACATTATCTACACGCTAAGCATGCCGTCGAACAGATACAGCGGAGTAAAAGTAGTTTCTGTAGTGGCAGTGTAAGAAAGATCGCTCGTAACACGCCCGCCGTATACCCTCGTTTCCGCAGAAGACGAACATACAGCAGCTGAAGGAGGAGATACGAGAAAAACTGCCGGAAACAACGGCGGAGGGTAATGGCGGCACGTCGATAACCGTAACGAATTCGACTACCACGGGCACGTTAAGGCATCGCAAAAATAGACCGGCCCCGCAGCCACCCCAGCGACCCAGTTCGCATAATGGGGCGATCTCGGCACCGGAACAGCTCGAGATAAGGGCACCGTCGGAGCTGCTGTTCGGCGTCCCGTCCACCCTGAAGACGCAATGGAGGCACCAGCCAAAAGCTCTAGTCGCCGGCTGCGTCACGTACATCGCCAACGTAAGTCTAATTGATTTCGCATCCTCTCTTCTCCTTTTTCTTGGCTGGTTACCTTTACTTGGTGGCATACTGTCGCGGTACCGCACACAGTCGAACGTTCTTCGATACTTTGATCACCGACGGCAAGTTTTGGCTGTTTCCATCACGGTTTGGCGGTTTCCTCGATCGTATTACATAGAGTTCCCCATATATCGGACCCATATGGTCCTTTTAACATTAGAACTACCGGACCAGTCAGAATGACCGGCGCTCCCAATTTTTTCAATGTTCAGTACATTGAACGAAGATTTGATTTGATTTTAATTAACCCATTTGCATCGTTAGCGTATACAGAGTGGGTCGCCACATTTTGCCATCTAGATTTACGTAATTATTATTACGCATAGCAAACAACGTTTCGGATGAAGTTGAATGGTTTTGAGAGGGGCACATTCTGATGGTACATTTTTTTTTTTTGTGTAGGTGGACGTGTAAAGGACATATGAAGGTCATTCATGTTTTTTAAAATGGAATCATATATTTTTTATCGCATCGGCTGATGCTCCTTCATATTCTTTACAAAAAAAGTATTAATCTGTTTGTGTAAAAAAATCATTGGTTTAGGAGATATTTTAATTGTAAGGTCTATTTACAGAAAAGGTTCAATGTGGCGACCATTTGCATCGGAACACTTTCTGAATCGAGAAGTTAATGTGACTCGCTAACATTGCGTGGTGTCTCTTACAAGTTTCTTACAATTTTTACTATTTTCGAACAATGATATTTCATAGCAAACTCGATCAATTTGAATGAAATTTTGTGCACGTTTATAGTAGGCCATTTCAAGCAACTTTTTACTTTGGAAAAATCATCCTTCGTGGCTGTGTTAAGGAGTTATTAACGAGAAACATAGACCAACCAGAGCGCGGCGACAGGTACCGCCGAGCGTTGCGTTGCGTTGGCATTGGCCGAGTCGAAATTCCTCCGGTCTAGCCGCGCTCCGATAGGTCCGTGTTTTTTATTAATAATTCTTTAACAAGGCTGCGGATACCATTTTCACAAAGGAAAAAGTTACTTCGAATCACCTCAGGAATCACCCTTTTTCAAGAAAGTACAACGTTTTTGCGACCTCCTGTAGAATTTAATGCTTTCCACCGTGATTCTAGAGACAGGGTATTTTTTCTGTTCTAAAATCTCACAGTATCTGGGCTCCACCGTCGTGAAAGAACTGCGTGGCACCGAGTCTACGAAGAAGTCTATACAGAAGTTGAAGAAAACGTGTCGCGAGCCAAGAGTCACTCCAGACATCACTTTGGCCATTTCTTTTCGTGGCGTTCGTTTCCTGAATACGATCACTAACGTAAGATATATCTTTCCAGTGAAATTATCCAGCATACGTTACTGTTAATCCCTCATGGTAACATATAAACGTTCTCTCAAAATTGTATAGCCCCATAATTTCAATTATATTAGGGGGGCCCATAAGTAATCAATTATTTTGAAATCTAAACCGAACTTTGTAGTAAATTCAGGTTTTTATTTCTTAATTTATTATTAATCTCCATCGTTATCAAGGACAGTTTGCTATCTTTCCTGCAAATTTTCCATTGCCTTTCCCATTTCGTGTAGGTGCCTTTGTATAGTTAACCATGTGGACCCAAGGCTTCTCGATAATTCTTGTATACTTAAATTTGCATCAGTTTCTACCCGAGACTATAGGGTGTCATTATCAAATTCAACTGGTCATCCGCTTCGAGGTCTGTCAGAGAGATCATAATCACCAGAAGCATACCTTCTGAACCACCGTTGACACTTGTTGACCTTCGATACATCCCCATAAACATCGCAAATTTTCTTTGTTGTTCCCGTTGCATTGAATCCCGCATGAAAATGAAAAAGTATGCAACGACGAACATGATCCTCGAAAGGTACGGACGCCGCCATTTTATTACAGGGTTGTAAAAAAGAATTATACTTTTTAGAATATTTTGAACACAGGCTGCTTCACCGAAAACTGTAAAAGAATACGCGTTTCCGCTTCAACGATTGGTACAGAAGTAAAGGCAAAACAATTTATTTGCAAATAATCGATTACTTATGGGTTCCCCTAATATCTCCAATTTTTCATCAAAGTTGTTTCGATCAAAACACATTATATCATAATATGTGTATATAAAAATTGCAAATATGTGAAACTTTTAGTCGTTAAAAAGAAAAGCAAAATATTAACGCGCTCGATAGTTTCTCTTATACCCGGTGAATTTTTATGAAAACTTTGTCATGAAGGATCAACATTGAAATCTAATATGAAGTTCGATGTGTGGCATTTTTGCATTTGGAATCATATAAATCGGTAGGAGCCTATTTGCGTACACGAAATTCGCAATATTCACTGCGCCTGCCAGGACGCCGATGACCTTACCCATTTCGCGTATATCACCAAGGACCACGACAGCCCGACACATTTTTGTCACGTCTTTTGCGTGCCGACAATGGTAAGTCTTTTCACTCTTATTTCTACTTCCAAATACTTACCGAAATTCAGAAATATTTATAATAACGTTTCGATATTCAGGGTGTTCCAGAAAAATGTATAGACGGTTTGAATCTTTTGGTCCACTCGTTGTTTCCATTTAATTACACCCTGAAAAGAAAGAAAAATCGGGAAGTTATGACCCGTTAAACGGTGTACACATTTTTTGGGACACCCAATTATTTTCTGAGAAAATTTCGGTCGAAACGGCACACCTTCGGAAAAAATTTATCAGGTTTCGTTAAAACGACTTATATAAAGTTGAACGAAGGTTTTCTCACTTTGGTGTAAAAAAAAAGCACAAATGAACAAGAGTCCTTTAGTCTCTTTCTGCGAACGAAATTCTTGGAAAAAGTGATCAAAAGAACAGCACATCTGCACAAAGTTCTTTTTTCTGTATCGTTACACGATCGGCGTTGTCAATTGTTTGACAACCAAAAACATCATTCCTGCCCAAAAATTAGTGACAATGAAAAAAAAAAAAAAAACAAGCATTGGTAAGTGTTTTAGTAACACTTAGCGTACGTTCCGCATAAAAGGTATTAATACCCTTCCCGCCGATAGTGTGTTAACCGAATCAAAGCCGTTCACAATCGAGTTCGAAAGCGAGGCGAAGAAATTGTAGCAGCCGCTTCCAACTTTCTGTCTCTCCCGGTCTTCTTGTAACTTCAAGGGGAAGGAGAATCCCATCTATGCGCAATAGTTGCGCGACTCGTTTATCCGAGAAACGTACGAAGCGAGACTTGCCTGTTCCAGGACCAAGCGACAGAGGTGATTCTGACACTAGGCCAGGCCTTCGAGGTAGCTTACCAAATGGCGCTGAGGGATAAGCTGGGTGGTCACACCGTCCGATCGCAGTCCGCGAACCAATTGATCGCGTTCTCTACGAAATCCCCGGCGACTACCAAGTTGCCAGCGTCGCCCGACTCTGCCGTAGAGACCGGTCGCGAGTCCGAGCAGCCGTTAACGACGGGCCCGGGCTTGAATTCGTGCAGCAACCCGAGGCCAAAGCCGAGGGTCAAGTCGTCGATCGTGAACCCGATCATCCAGGTCCCCGGTCCTCGGCAGGACATGAACTCGAACTCGAGTTCCGGTTCTAGCACCACCGCGAACTGCACATCGAGCTCGAACAACGCGACCAGCCCCAGCACCAACTCCGTCAGCAGCTCGAACTCGAACTCGAACTCGAACTCGAACACCGGCACGAATCAGACCGCGAAACCGCTGGTCACTCACGGACGGTCTCATTCGGTGAACGACATCAAGCTGAACGGCAACCAGTTGAAGCTGGCGCCCGTGCCGGTCGACGACATCGGCATAGGCGTCAAGGACATGAAGCCTGGATCGAGGGCGCCGATCGCTCTATCGGAGGAACTCTAGACTCTCGAGATTCTCGGATGCTCGAAACATTTCTTTTTTCCAGAATGAAATTCGATTGTTCCGCGGCCAGACCCGACCGAGATCCGGACCGGGCAGGCCAGCGATCCTCTAACTCTTCCGGTTAGGAGGCTTGGTAATCCTCTCGTTCGACGCCCGGTTTCGGAGGATGAACATGCACGAATCGAATCGATAGCTTTTCAGCCGGCGTGCATCAACGGACGTTGACACGCGCGAAATTTTTCTACAGTAATGACGGGGCTTCCGCTTGCTGTACGGGAACTGGACATTGTTCAAGCGATCGGGATCGGGATCGCATCGTTTTTTCGATCACTCTACGTAACGATCATTTCGGTGACACCGGTGAACCGTCTACCCGGCACCTTTTTACGTCACGAACTTTTGTAGTAGCGTTATACACACGTGTGGTAGAACCGTGACGCGTTTCCGCGTACAGTTTGTATGAACACTTTTTCCCCGGGGGCGAGTCACCGAGGGCCTCGCGGCGGCTCAGGTAAGTGGACGACCGTCGAATCATACTTTGCCAAAATCTCCAGACTTCACGGAACCGTAATCCGACCGACCTTCGAACAGCGACACTGTGATTCTCCTCCGCGTCGAGAGTATTAGATGAACCGACAAGACCGATTGTCTGGAAGACAATCGAGTGCTCACCTTTTACACGTTTCTCGCGCGATCGCGTGGCGAGACCGACAGCTACCCGGAAACAACGAATTCGAAACGAACTTTGTTACACACTGATATTCAGCCTCGCAGCGTGTTGTATCCATCCTGAGCATTCTGACTGCTTGGGAACCGTTGAACCTTGAACGGTAAATAATGGAAGAATCGATTTTAGGGTTTCTGTTCGGTAACCCTGACGAGAGGATCGCCAATAAAAAGCTTCGTGTCGTGTTTGTAACGATCGAAGCGACCAAAGGAGCCAAGTTGCTTTTTTATACAATTCTAGAGTAATGGCGAGACTGTTTGATAAGCACAGACGACTAGAGAGCGTTTAACGAGTCATGATTAAGGACCAAGGGTAGTCACGTGACTCTTGCAGAGTCAGCAGGTCGGTAACTGCTGTATAATTTCCGTTCACAGCCTTCGGATACAGACTCGACACGTTGACCACATCGCCATGTCACCCATACGTGGGTGACGGAATTATTTGTCCAGGTTTAAAATGAATTTTTACGTTAATAGATTCATTGTACCAAATTTGATTGCGATCGTTTGTCACCATTTGTAGCTGGAGATATTTTCTAACGCGCGTTACCATCGATTTTATCCAGAAAACTCATCCAATGGCATAAAAATGCTTGAACTCCGTGGCATGCGCATCATCAATTTTTGACCTACCGGATAACCAACCTGGTCACTCTACCTTATCGCGAATCTACGGAGTCTTGGCCCTTAACGCGTAGATATTGCCGTATTTTCGTTAATATTAATTACTCTTAGGCGTAGATATTCGACATTCGAGACCCACTGATACTCCTCCATTCGATAAAAAATGGCGCACAGATTTTTACAATTAAAATACCGCAACAGCTGCGGACACGTTTAGATCGATTTATCGCTTTCGAGGGTACGAGAGCTTCGAGAGACAGAACGTTCAGGTTAAATGGAACAACACTCTGTGCGGAAATTGTTTCTCGCGAACGTTCTCACCGCGCGAAAGCGCGTCTATTGCGATCAGTATTATTCGACTAAAATAATGCTCCTGACACCGTAGATATTTTCTAGTTATACGCACGATTTTTTGTGTCGGTACGGACGAGTGAGGAACGTTAACATCGATGTCTCGCCTAAACGAACTAAAAGAAACAAACAAACCAAAAATACAAAAACAAAAAAAAACAAAAAAAAGAAAGGAAAAAAGAGAAAAGAAAACAAAAGCGAAAACCGAAAAAAAAAGAGAGCTCGAGATGGAAACCCGCAACCCTCCCTGCGGCTCGTGAAAAATCGATCGACGCATGCATACACACGCTCACACAGACACACACGCGCGCGCGCGCGCACACACACCTACACACGAGGCAGGACGAAAGCGAAACAATACGTTGTAGAAAAGAAGCACACATTCCCGCGATAAATCGACACGGGCGAGCTGACAAATTCCGATATGCTCAATTTTCGATCCCAATTAATTAAGTAACTAACGACTGATGAGACTCTGAGGCTGAATTGTTCTTTAGCCCTTCCCACCGCCCCACCTCCCCCCGTCCCTAAACGTTCTCCGCCGCCCACACGGAACCACGGACAACGATCGATTTATCGTTCGCGGTTCGATTTCGTTTTCTTCCACGATCGATTCCGCCGCGTCGTACGAGTCGCCACACCGTTTTTCTCGACGTTTCCATCGCCCAAGACTGACAGCCCAGTTTACCTATTCCAGGTGTTAAGGGTTACGTATAAAGACATACACGCGTATACACACTGTACACAGGATAGTCGCATACAGACACACGGTCGCAGACGTACACACGTATTAATTGTATTATAAAAGAGAAGGGGAACGAACGGAGACAGAGAGTAGAAAGCTCTCCGTAGCTAGTGTATTTATTCGAGCGCTAATTCGACGAACCTCGCGATTAGGAAAACGAAACTATACCACGAAGCGGTACCAAATATCTATCTTATACGCATACGTATATATTGTATATTTAAATACTCTGTGGAGCCACTACGAAGGCTCTCCGTAACGTAAGGATTCCCGATGTTGGATAGATCGGAGATACATGTATGTATGCTTGAAAATTCCATCGGATTTCATCGATCAACCGCGGTGTTTAATATTTCGATGGTTATCGGGAAAGTTAGAAAGGAAACGTAGACGAGAGATTATTAGGGAACGGACGTTCGATAGGGATATTAAAAACAATTATCGCCGTGTATTAATCGGAAGTTCCTTGCTGGTTGAACGCGCGACCCTGACGGAGTCGGGGCTCGCGTTCAGGCGGATGCAAGCCGTGGCGTGGTAGCGTATCGTCGAGCAACGGGGCGTACGTAGCATCGTAGCTCCGTGTCTTTCAGGGAGCAGGCCTAACACACGACTTCGTAGATATCGAACGGAGACCGCGAACGGGGACGGAGACGGTTGCTCGTGAGATGGTACCGCGGTGCCATTTTCTTTTGGTACTCCGTACACGCGCGCGTCGATTGCTCCGTAGCGAAACCAAAGATTGCATGCGCGATGCGTGTATGTACGTACATACGAGCGATCGGCCGGGATCGATAATCGGCCAGCCCGGGCGATCGATGGGGCTGGACCGAGGTCCGCCATCGGCGACAGAGCCGGAAACAAGGGACGAACGGAACACGAGATACTGCCAAAAAATGTGAAACACGCTAGAAGAGTGCCGCGTGGGTATACGCACACTTCGTATTCGTCGCAGACGTATAGTAGGTAATTTATGTATACAGCGGCGCGGTGAACAACAAAGAGGTGGCGGTTGTTCCCGTCGGGCATCGTGATAACGAGTCATTTCACGCCGCGCAGGGGGCGTAATTACGGTAAGGAGTCAAACCGAACCAACAACCACAAGTTTGTGGTTATTGGTTCAGTTTTGTTCCTTACTCTAATTATGCGTGGTAACCTCCACGCGTCCGGCGTGTCACCGTGTAGCGCAGCTATCGTAGAACAGTAGTTTTCCGATGTAGATCGGCACGTTTTCCTCGATGTGTCGATAACTAACAGGCTAAGGAAGTTTACTCGTCCGCGAGCTAGAGACGGTGCGGTGCGGTGGTCGCGGAAATGGAAATGGCGGCCCGCGCGCTCTTGTCGAACGGGGCCTGCTCACCGCGACGGTGTCAACGAGTCGAACAGAGGTGAACGTTGTTCGAATGGGGCTCCGGCCCGGAAATATGGGGATTACTTTCGACCGCACGGCACTAGCAACTCGACGCGAACACAGACCAGCCAGGTTTTTGATAATCGTTAGAGCGTCGGCTGATCGAACGTTTGCCAATTTGTTCGCGACGCGTTCCCCGTGTCCATTCCAAGGGAAGATCCGCTCGACGGGTCCACGGTGATGAACTTGTTACGGTATTCTTTTTTTTTTTTTTATAATTGAACGTTACGATCGATCGGTTCGAAAGTGCTACAATAAAGTCTGATATTTCGAACGGCTTTGGAACGCGTTTACGTAGGATTCACAGTGGGTTTTGCTGATCGAAGTATTTTTTTATGATTTTCTACGGGACGGGGGAGGGGGCGATCTCGATGTCGAGGCAACTTTCGGACCACAGATTCTGACGAATTTTTCACAGCGCGTAACGTTTTCGGTATCCGAGACAGAGAGAGAGAGAGAGAGAGCTCGCGTTTAGACGAGGATGATCTTGCTTTGACCTTCGCACGCGTTGCCAGGGGCATGATCCTAAACAATTTTTCCCTTATGCTGTCGGTCGGTCTTAGTTTTCGAGATGCAAACTAAGTATCCCCCTGCAGACCCCTCCTTCAGAAAACCTAATTCAAACCTAACCAGATTATGGTCTTTACCATCATCATGGTAATGACCACGGGCATTAAGGGTTGGATTTCTACAGACATTGTGTCATAAGATTAGAGTCTGGATTAGGTGTGTTGGAGAGGGGAAGCAGGGGTCATTAACAATTTTAGAAATCACAGAATTCCCGTGTCTACGATGTTCTGACATTTATGTGTGCAGGAAAAAGTTATTTAAAATGTCGAATTCTACAACGAATCCTAAAATCATCGAGACCCAAGAAGCATCAGCTTTCTAAATAATTAGAAAGTGATTAACGAATGAAATTTCTCGGTGAAAGTCCCTGTTTGATATTTAGGATCTATTGTCGTAGTATCAACCATTGAAATTGCCAAGCTCTCTATCGATATAGACCCCATACTCACCCCCCGCCCCCCCTCCCCTTCGATTAGTAGTAAAGGGGACCCAGTTTGTGGAAATAAATAATTCTTTTTGTTAATAACTGTTTCATAAAAACCGACGGCTAAAACCTCTTGGGGGTTGCTCGAGTGAGTGTCCTTGGCAAGATATGTCAAGGTCATTGGCGCATCCTCTCCCAAACGTAAGTTTTCCCGTAAACGTAAGTTTTTACTCGACGTTTTTGAACGCGAGGGGCGTTTGGGCGTTCGGTTTAGCAAACGAGTGCATTTCGGAACATCGAAAAGTCACGCTATATCGGCAAATACAGTGATTTCTCAAGGCCTGGATGATAAAACGTCGCGGAATTATCCCCACTACGAGAGGCCTTGGACGCCGAGGAGTGTGATTTTGCATAAGAGTCGGTAAAAAGAACGGCGGCACTGACTCGTAACGAGAATTCACTGTATATCCTGACCAACGTCCATCTGTTTCGCCGTATCGGTACGCGTTCGATTAATTCTCTGTACCAAGCGTTCGTTCACGAATACTATTTGCGACTCGGAGCAACAATCATTTCGTCCATCAACGAACAATAGAAGTTGCGGCGGACGCAACCTTGCAGGTGCCAACGATGCAGTCCGTTTTTATATATTCGATCGACGCACACGTGTTCGAGCCGATTTCACGATCCGTGTTCTTGCTGTCGAGGTGTATACTCGGTAAAAGAAAAGAAAAAAAATGAAAAAAATAAATATCCGGTGAACGTCGTGTCGTGTCGCGTCGCGTCGCGTCGCGTCGCGTTCGTCGTTCGATTGTATATAGGCGTAGTATCGAGCAGCGAGAGATCGGCAGCTGTTTCGTTTCGCGTACTTGTACATTACCTTCCAAAATCGTCGACAGACGTGTTTCACTCGCTCGACACACACCGGACGCAATAGATAGGATGCATGAAATAATTTATTTCCTTCCAGAGTCGTCGATACGGGTCGACGCGTACCCGCGATACGACAGAGGCATCTATATACAGCATTTAACGATTAAGTATTTATATAAGTAACGACAGATAGCGAGAGAGAGAGCGAGAGAGAGAGAGAGAGAGAGAGAGAGAGAGAGAGAGAGAGAGAGTAAATTGTATTTGTACGGCGTAGATAAAACGATAAAAGTATCTAGATATCATATCGGGAATGGTATTGCGACTAGTCTAGACAGGACCCGAGCCTGCCGATCGCGGGAAGATACTCCCGTTCACGGACCAAGCGACAACGAGAGGCGAACCTGAACAGGAAGTTCCGGTGGACACGATCGGTAGCTCGTGAAACCGGACCGGAGCCAGGACGGATTTACAGGCGTGCGTCCGAAACTCGGCCACCGAGGACACACGGATACCGTTAATCTCGAATACGCTTTGTTTCTCGTGAGTAGCGAGGTCGACGATTAACGATACAGGTGCGAGACACGAGTGTACATAGGTGTGTCGTTTGAAAAATCTAGAGCGTCCTATGTTAGAGCGATCACCGTGAATCAGTTCACTGAAACGATACCAAAGAAACGGTCGGAGCAAATTCCTAATTGTACATTAGACCACTTCTGTGTGATTAAACTGACATTACCGATTATCCCGATGACTTCCATGTGTTCTTGATTTCCGCGAGTCACCCGTGTCTTGAGATTCCACGGGACTCTCTGGATTCCACTATCTGTCTATGCATCGTTTGCTGTCTCGCAGCACTCTGAACGCGTTTCTCAATTTCTCCGTAAAACGTATCTGTCCAGGCGTAACGTCAGAAGAAAGGACAACCCTGATGTATGTACAGCGAAGAGGAAAATTGAACCAATCGAGCCGTGTCGCCAGATGAGGGGAGGGAGCGCGAATCGAGGGGAATACAGTTACCCTCTCTCTCTGCCAGTACCGGAATATGCGCGACAGAGACGAAACGCGCGTCACGACGGACGCGTGGGGAATAACGCGGTAGTAGGGGCGGGTTAGAGTAGGGTAACAAGTCTTGATCTGGCGACACTGATCACTCAAATCATACTTCTAGAATATCATTATTTATGTGTCTATTAAAACGGGATCACATAAACTCAAGAGATGATTTTACATTCGTTTGAACTTGCGAAACGTTTAATATTTTCATTCTATTATATATCACTTACTAGTTGCAATATTTTATTAAATACTTTAAATTAAATTAATAAATTATTTTCTAAGCTAAAATAAACGTGAAATAATATACTTCTTGAAATCTATGGAACTCTGTCCTAATAAATACACAAATAATGATTAAAAAAAAAAAAAAAAAAATAATGGTTTCAATTTTGTTCTTCAGTGTACAAATATTAAAAACTTTAGAATTTTTAGTATGTATTTTGTAAACTTTTTACCGAATGCGTTCGGATAGTTTGTTGGATGCAGGCAACGCGCTCATTGTTTCGCGCGACGCGGAAACACTTACTCAAAATTTTTTTCCTGTCCGGCATCTCGCAACGCCGCTTCTCAGTCGAGCTCATCCGAGCGAAGTTCTGCGTTCGTCCTGATTACGCGGACGTTTCCCCGGGAAACGCGATGTCATTAACACGGTGCTTATCTCAAATCGCATCAATTTGAGAGCCGGATTCACGCGATCGTTCCCTCGCCTCGCCTCGCCTCGCCTCGCCTCGCCTCGGCGCGGCCGTCAGACACGTTCCGCGAAAAAACTTGGCGCGCCTCGTTAACATTTTCCCGCGTGAGATCCCTCAGATTAATTATGCGAATATCGCCGCTTTTCCGAATCCGTGTTCGCGATACCCTTTCATTAGTTAGTTAACAATTAACGGTTTCGCTTGCAAGTGTTTCCGCGTTTCCTTGGACGGTCGAATTTTCCTCGAATTTTGGTACTCGCACGAATTGTAACTTCAAACTCGTAGCAATTTCTTCCACCGTTCCTCAAAACGCTTTTCATAAATATTACACGCATCGGCCCTTGGACGGCGGACCGTTCTTATAACTGTATATAGTCGATGATGTTTATATTCACCGCGTTATTTATTAGTTGTGCAAACAATATTTTTGAAGGCACTTCTGGTAGGTTAGTTTTTTTATTATTTCTAATCCAGCAGCCCCGATCGTTTAATTCAGTGCTGGGCACGGTTGGGGCCCCTCAAACGCTTGCTTCCCTCATCAACCTTTCTTGGTCTCGCGTCTTATGCAATATACAATATACAATACACCGTCGCGTCCTTTCTTCATGGTAGCAGCGCTTACCGGAAGGGGTCAGTGGGGCTGGTTTTGCCTCGATCGAGACAAATCTGCCCAGCACTGGTTCAATTAATTCCCTAGAAACTGAGTACAATTGAAGGACGATTTTGATGCTCGGGGTCCAAACAGACTCAAATTCCGCCGTCGGGAGGTTAAATATAATTAATTTTCATCGTGCCCAAGGTGTCAAACTACTACCGTCTGGTCATTCTATTTTGTATAGCGTCTTACCACACGACCGTAGAAAGTCTTCTCTGAACTTCTGCACATTGTTTTGTGTAACCTTCGGGTGCATTTTAAATCTGGAGACACGTTTTGTGTGCAATAAGCTAATGTCCTACATCGTTGTCTTTCATAAAGCGAGGTTTAGATTAAATTATAGACAATCGAAGAAACTTCTAAGATTCCTAAGTTGACGAAGCAGTAGAACCAATTATCCAAACTGATTCCGGTGAGAGCGTTTCTATCTCTTCTAGAATATTTGTACAATTGTCGCGCTAACAAACAGAGATCGTAAGAGTTCGTGTTCAAAGTACAGAGCTATATTCAATGAGTTATGAAAACCGTCTCTCCGCACAGTATAATCTAACAGCATTTCCTTTTGCCCGGCTAACAAGTAAGCTAGAAACTGTTCGGTAAGTTTCGCGGAATTTCACCGAGTAATTACGTTTTAAGTGTCACTCGTCATTAAACTGTTTCAAGCTATCCCAGTTTTCTATGTCTTGCTCGACAACACGGCGACGTTCATTTCCTTTCCCGAGTCTGCAGTCTACAATGTTGTAAGCGTTTTGATATTCACTCTTCCGATCGCGAGACACGAAGCTCCCGCGTTCGATTCTTCATGTACTAGGTATTATAGCATTTGTTTGATACGTCTTCTCGCGTGATCAATAGTCCAGTAGGTGTCATGTCTCTTTCATCATCGAACTCGTTGATATTAAACTGCACAAATGTCTTTGGAGGGAACCACTTTTTGGGAATACCACCAACCAAGATTTGTCAATCTTCCTTTCGAAAACTTTCCATGATTTTCATGCTCGATAATTAAAGATTAATGGAAATTCAAATGTACTACAGTAGTCCCCGCTTAATAATACGGTCTTGATTTACGCCCAATCCTCGGGTCCGTGTTGCGACACGGATCGTGTAGGGCAACCATTTTCTTGCGACACCGCTTGTGAACATGGACCGGGCGGCCGAAGCACTGCATACCGTCAATTAAACCACTAAATACAGTTAAAATTCTATCATATTTAGCGTCATTTTAATCGGAAAAATTCCACGAATAAGTCGGTTAAAGAGCGATGAAAAGTAATGAAATTTTTTAATTGGATTCCTTGTGGTTTACACCGATATACCCGACCCGGTATCGGATGCATGTGTTCCCCCCCCCCCCCCTCCCCATTGGAGGTGATAGTTGAACTAAGACCTTATAGCTTCGTTCGGATTGCATCATGACTTTACTGTTGAAGCTACTTTGGGACTGTTAGCGTGATCCGAGCAGTTTCAAAAAGGGATATGGATAACATACAATTCTTTCGTCCAGATTTTCATATTTCTTAATTTAAATTATTCGTACTACGCGTTTAAAATTCTTACCAACTTTCATGACATGCTTTAAAAGAATTTGTGTCCTTCTTCAGACATTGTATCGCATAGATTTTAACGACAGGCTTGAATTGTATGGGGTTGGTTTGACGCTGTTTTGGAACAAGGAAGAAATGCAGGGACTACTGTACTTTCTAGTATGTATTAGTGGTTAAAGTATATGCGGTATCTAAACGTTGAATAATTCGTGTGATTCGTCAACCGACTGGAACACAGATACCTGCGACGAGTGAGAAGATCGATTACTATCGATGGGCGAACTGTTACGCTAATTATTGGTGTACCACTGCACATTTTGCCGAGGTCAATTCTCTGCGCTATTTTTGTGGGATACAGATTTGTGTCATCGTTGTTCTCGGTAGAAGCTTTTAATGGAATTATACTCGTAATCTATCCTCGTTCCAGCCCTCTCTCCATTTTTCCCAGAGGATCCTTGTTTTCCAGTCGTATCCGAACAGGCTTTACGACCTGAGCGTTCCACCTGAGCGTTTTACCTGAGCGCGAAGGTGGCGCGTGTCCGTCGCGTCGATTCGACGGGAAGACAAAGACTTTCCTCCGTTAGAGCCAAGAGACAATTTCGATGTGTACATATAGGCGGAGTCGCGAGCGTGTAAAAATATCGTAGTAGACTTATGAACGTAAATGGTGCAATACGAGCGATCAGCGGGGGCGGGAAACGAAGGTTGTAGGACGATCCCCGATCGTCCCTCACACTCTTTGCTCTTCTTGCGTCGATGTTTCTCCTAGTCGTTGCGATTCTTCTCTTGTAATGTCTTTTCGAAGTTCGATTTTGTTGCTTTGCACGAAAACATCGACGCGTCGACAGTCACCCGAGTCCCGTTTCTGGGGACCATCGGACAACCAGTCGACGAATTAGTATAATGCAGCGTTAAGCTCCGGGACAAAAAGATAGCATGCATTAAGGTTTACACGAGTTGCATTTATTTAAAAAAATTTATTTATCAAATACAGTATTTCAGGATACGTTTAATAAGTTATCGATCATAACATATACAAGTAAAATCAAATTTACCCACTTGTTTAGTCTTGGTCGACAAAAATATTTTTGCCAAAATCTCGCGCGACGATACGATAGCATACGTGTATAGAAATTCAAAATATTATAAATATAAATGTGTATTTGCAACCGCGCTGCTTGTATGGAGTTTTTTTTTTATAACAACAAAGCACTACGATTCCGAGCCCGCCGTATAATCTGGTTTTTCGAGGAAAATATTTTGTATAGTTTAAAAAGTCTTCAACCACGAAGGGTTCAAGGGATGAGAAAATGGTACTTGAAATAGGGGATGAAAACATGCCTGTTCGAGTATGCGGGATCGCAACGGAAATTTTATTTGCAGAACTTTGAGGACTATTTGTACGGCGACAAAGCGGACGGTTGGAAATATAAAAGGATACGTGTCGAATACTTTTCCGAACACCGGTGAAAGCGTGTGTCGCTTGACTTCTCGTGTAAATATCGAACGAGATTCAATTTACAAATGGGTAAAACGCTGATGCGACCACCAGCGCGATTTCTAATTAAGCAAGAGATATGCCAGCGAGCTATACTGCAAATGTTTCGCCGGCTGTCGACGCGTCGATCACGAGCATACGCATGAGGTGTTCTTAAAACCACGATTTTCGATATTACGACAGCCAAGAGAATCGAATAGTTGCGCAGTGCAATAATTCGTAGATCCAAAGATTTCGTAAGTGTTAAAAGTGAAATTAGTTTAAATCAGTCTTGTCCACGGATTGGACATACTACGCGATTCGCTGTGTTTCAGGCTGTCTTCGTAATTCCGTACGTATCGCGCGAGTGTCAAAAGTACATACGAGTGATCGTAATTAAAAAGCAATTATAGAGGATTTATTGTATAAGAAAAATCTGACTTTGGACAGGGCTGGTACAGATATAAATGTGTTACGATAAATATAAACACAGCAGTTTTTTCATTACTCATCCGACAGTACAACAGAGATTGTCAGGTTCCAGGTTTCGTGATATCATTTCGAATGTTGTTTCAACTTGTTTTTTCGCATTCACTACTATAGAGACTATGGGAACCGAAGTTTCCCTGTTAAACAAAAAAAAAAAAAAAAAAAAAAGAAACTGCACTATCGGTTAATATCGCTACACTTATGGCAACGTTTCCTTACTATAAATCGATTAACAATACAGTGTTTACTTTATATATGTCGCAAATGCCTAGCCAATAAAAGTCCCAGAACTATCCCCACTGCCGTGGGGTATACCTTGTGAGGGGTCGTCAAGAAGCTTGAGAGATCTTGGTCGCCGAGGAGTGTAAGGTCGCGTGGATCAAAGAATAGTACCTCCTGGCCGATGTATGTCCGTGGCTAGACCCGTGATTTGGACATATATCGAGTAAACACTATAGTCTTCTTCGAATTCTTTAGAATTCTTCAGGTTGTTTGAAGATCTTATTCACCGACTAAATGACACCTATCTCTTAACAGATTATATTGATTTGTATACAGCTAATCACCGCATTATTGTTATTTGAACGAGAAATGTTATCGACATCTAACATTTGTAAAAAGGAATCGGCCGATCTGGATGAGGTAATTAAGATGACGCGCGTTTAACAGGTAGCAAGGATAATTCGAGTATTCCTGATCGATCGATTCTTTTCCCTTTCGTGCGTATTCGATCAGTGTCGGTGAAAGAAGGGAATCGAATGATTGCAATTCGAACGCATTATTTCGGAAACCGTTGCCGATTACCCCTGCGTTATTGCGTTCCAAAGAGAAAAATTGGTGCAGCGCTTGATCGTCGTGCAATTCGAGGTGATTTGTAGTGATAATAAAAGGGAGAAAGAGAGCGAGAGAGCGAGAGAGAGAGAGAGAAAGAGAGCGAGAGAGAGAGAGAGAGAGAGAAAGAGAGACAAATGTATTCACCGATGAACCGTGCCGCGACGAAGACGCGCCATCTTTGCCGGACGAGGAGGGACATTTGATTGAGCGGATTAGTTCCTTTCTTTATTTATTTTCTAATAGCGATAGAGCTCCAATCGAACGAGGACAGAGTGACAGAAAGATGGCGCGTGTCCTCGCGGGCCACGGGGTTTGCGCAAAAGAACGTACAAATTGAAAACGTGAAGAAGGGTAGAGGCGAGTGATCAGTGTCTTTTAAAATCAAAAGGATATGTGCACGAAGCTATTGCCGAGAATGCCATATATAAACGCGCTATTTTGTACCGAGCAGCCTGATTAGACGCAAAACTTCCTACGTTCTTGTACACATTATATTTATTATTGTTCATGTTTATTAGAATGATATATATATGAGACAGAGATTATTCCCTGGATATCTATAACGCCTTGAAAGAATAAAAACGGATACTTTACGGGAGAATGTCTACTTTATTCGAACCCGCACGATTCAACCCCTCCTCGTAGTCTCTTCGGTGTAAAGTCTCTCTTTGTAAACGTAACATATTCGTACAGAGGGCATCACCCCTTTGAGATAACCCACTTTTTTTTTAATTTCAGAGAAGCCCTAGTATGATGCTTCGTAATCTAACTGAACTTGGTACCACTCAATGGTTAAGAAAATGATTTTCGCTATCGTTCGTTGTTGTTATCGAGCAGAAAGTTTTCGCGTCTCGAGAACCAGTAGCATAACAATTTCAGAGAACGAAGACAACGCAATACTGCGTTCATCGAAAGATTCTAATAGCGAAACGACTTGTTCGTTGCGGTTCGATTCAGCGAGGGGGCATGGAGGCCAGCGTGAAATTAGCATTGTTAATCGCGGAATCGATACCGTGCGCCGTCTTGTACGAGTACTTTGTACAATTTCTTGGGCGTTCTTCCGGTCGGCGGAATAGGTCCGCAAGGTAAGCAGCCACTCCGGTGAAGATGCTAATTAACCAAGTTTCAGTCTTAACAAAGTTTTTTGATTAGCCGGTAAATTGTTATACGATGCGGGTTCGTTGCCGCAGCTGGCTCGTTATTATCTTCCCAAACAAACCTGAAAACGTACGGTGAAACGCGGCGATATAATGGAGAGAGTCGGCCAAGTTTCGTCGTTAAAACTGTTGGCCGAGCGCCGATTGTTATGCTCTCTGTATCTTTCGAAACTCATCTGACGTGGAAAGGCCTTGATAGACTATATAACTCGAAAATTTTCATTGATATCTGTTGTTTCATTGATCGTCTGTTGAACAAGAACGCGTCTTTGCACAAATTAATGTATTTGGAAAAAATCTCAACGCCCTCTGACTGTGGATTTGATAAAACTGAAAGTAAATGAATTTTTTAAAAGAATAATAACTAGGATACCAGATACAAATTCAAGTAATTCAATTACTTTGTAATTATAATTTCTGGAGTAATCCAATTGTAATTCTGCACAACTCTGTTCCCAGTAGAAAGAAGCATGCGATTGTTGGCACAAGGAGTAATGTCATTCATAAAGGGAACAGCATTTGGGGTTTCATGTGCGCTAACACGGTGACCTCCTTCGGAGCGGATCCAGTCGAGGCACTGTATCCCCAATCTCCCGTCCACTACATCTCGTACGTTTATCGTTTCGATCTGGCACGTCTCTTCGATTGTCGAAGCCACCCTGGCCCGGCGAGGGCGAGGGCGAACCCCTGGCTGCGACGTGGAACAAAAGAAACAAACGAGGGCGTGGTGTGTGCGTGACATTGTTATATATGTTCCTATATACAGGTGAGTGTAAACAATGACGCGACCGGTTCCCCGACTGAAAGGAGAAAAGAACGAGAGAATCCCGAAAATCCTGGCTCGCGTGGGGGACCGCGTCGACAACAACGACGACGACGACGACGACGACGACGACGACGACGACGACGACGACGACGACGTATACAAAACAAAATTACCGACTTCCACAAGGAACATTCCCTTCTTGCTCTGTTGACAGCCGTATCCTTTCGACAAATCGTGCCACCGCGCCGTTCCAACCTCCCTCTTATTCCCTCTCTTACGAAATCGAATCCAATTTGTTCTTGGTAACGTGATTGCGCCGACGGACCATCAATCATACCGGACGCTTTACATGCGCGGAAAGAATGATTTTCCGCGTTTCTTCCTACGATCAATTACTACAGCGCACAGTGGCCCCAACTAACCAAAACGTGGCCGAAACCACAAGACCCGAATTTTATTGAAAATTTGTAATACAATGTTTTCAAGGCTGCCAATTACGAATCTGACATTCGAAACTTTCAAAAACATATTAGCCGATCTAATATGACGGACGGGCATTTGAAAAAATGATTTGATTTCTACAAAGATTAGCAAGACAATGTTTTTAAGGTCGCTGATTACGAACAGGGCAGAAGCTTCTAGGAAAGTCTACCGGGTAGTTTAGTCCCGACAGCATTATCCAGCCCGCGACAGGAGGAAGACGAGTCCACGAGGAGATTGGAAAACCGAACGAGACGTCGCGCGTCGTCGGGCGAATTAATTAACGCACCGCACACCGGATGCGGCTCTTTCTCTTGATCGAGCGTTCCGGGTCATTAGGAATGGGTTATATATCAATCGTTACGGGTACGTGGCAAGGCGTAATATACGCGGCCGTAGGTTAAAACGAATGGGGGTCCTCGAGGATAGCGCGAGCCCCGATACGTTATCTGGCCTGAGAGGGGCTGCCCGTTTTTCGTAGACCCAGGTCAACGCTAGAGGGATGTCCAGACGGGGGGTCACATAAATTTCGGCCCGGATTAGGTGCCCGTCACTTTCATATTCATCGGAATACTTCACCCAAACGACCAGCCGTATTTTTCGTATCGGGAACCGGGGACTTTTGCACTCGTTCTCCTTTCCTCCTCTTCCTCCTCGTTTGCTTTTTCTTCCTTTCGACGGACACGGGCCCGTGATAACGGGGGACGCGCTAGATTCCATCGAAAGATATTTGTCGGACCGACACCGAGGATGCCGGGTGAAGAGTGGCGGCCCTGAAAGAGGAGGGTTCGCAGTATCGGACGAAGCGAAGTACGTATTGGGTTGGCAAGAAAGTAATTTTGGTTTCTTTTTCTGCGTTAACCGATTTTAGAATAGAAGAAGATTATAGAAGAATTTAAAAATACTTCAGTGAGACGTTAAGCTGTTAAGCTGTTAAGCTGTTCATGTTAAACGATATTAACACTTTGACTGCCAAACTAGAAACCTCAAAAATCCCATTAAAATTAAAGTAAGTTATTTAATGAAATAAAAATTGAAAAAAATTAAATGTACGATATCGCGCGGGGTCCTCCAGTTTTCTTACATTTTACAATGTTCTAATCTTTGGTACAACGAATATATTAGCGTAAAAATTTATTATAAATCCTGGACAAATAATTCTGTCGCCCACATATGGGTGACATGGCAGTCAACGTGTTAAAGATTAATAAATTATAAGATTAAAAATTAATAAATCGTACATAAAGATTTATAACGGTAAATGAGCTTTCAATAGTTTGAATAATAGTCCATCCTATTTAGTGTCTAGTTTCAGTAGAGGTGCTGTCAAATCGGTTTGGAATGGAACGTCGGTAGAGGACGAACACCGAATAGCGGCCATTTAAGCTGTCTTTATATGCCTACAGCATCCTGCAATGATACGTGTCCTGTTTTCCTATGGCGGGCCAAAGTATCCCCGCAGAAGCGTCTGTTTATCCCGCTATTAAACCGCCGGAGGAGTTGTTGCAGGATGGCTGCGCCGATGTTTGCGCAGGACGATCCTCGATGCCGCTGGCACTGGTCCTTAAATATCCATTACATTTTTTGTTTACAGGAAGTCAGCTCCGGCGAATCCGAAACGTCGACGATACGCGGGAAAAAAGAAAGGATCTGTGCAAAGAAGAATCGATCTCTCGAGTTTTTGTTAACCACACTGCAACGTATTTATTTCGAAAAGCGTTGGCTACCGATCAAACGTTACCGGGGCGTTCCTCCCTTCAGCTGTCGCTTCGATATAATGCGACGTTACAGACGACTCGAGATGTTTCAATGCAAGTACAATCAGGGCACATGTACCGTTTCTGACCGCTTTACATATCATTATTTCCTTATACAGGTTGGACCGTATAAAAGTTACACTATTTTAAGGGGCAAGTGTAAACGACAATTAAATGGAACAGTATATTTTTTTACGATAGCAAAATAGATAACAATACCCGAATTCGGTGGATAGCATGTTTTTGACCTTGACGCGACCTTGAGCAAAAGTAATCATGTTGGAGCGAGAACGATATAGAAGTTACGTGTTTTTTAGCCAGAATTATGTACCTTTTTTTTACGTCGTGGTTGACACTTATTGCTTCGCAAATCATAACCATCGTTCGAAACGGTAGCCAATCTCGTCGATGCAATATTGAAATCTCTTTTAACCCCTTGTACCATAAAGACGAGTTATACTCGTAACGAAGACTTGGAACATGTTCTCGGGTCGCGTAGGGTCACACATTCCTAGTTTTTGTTGTTTTCAACGAATCCAGATTATAGCTCGGGTTTGACACGAAGCGGAGGTTGTCCAGGGCGTTTTCCTTCCAGAGACAAATTCGAAAGGTTCTCGAAAGAAAGTCGAACAGAAAAATATTCTCCGCACGCAACCACCACGCTCCACCTTGCGCAAGGGTGCTTCTTTCTTGTATCCGTTCGAGCCCGATCTGGCCCCCGGGGGCTGTTTCATTCATCGGACCGTGACAAATGCTTGTACAAACTCGGGACAAACGGTGCGTGGCCCGATCATGCTACATGTCGCCACGATGAATCGATGATCTCAGCATTGTAGCGGGGGTCACGTGGCCCCGAAAAACGGGCGAATTGTGTTTTCCTTGGTCGCGCGGTGGCTCACGGCCAGAGGATGCGGCACGGGGAGCTTTTGACCCCGTTCCAGTTTTAGACGGGGGGCGTTCAACGAGAAAATGTACACCCTCCGAGACGCGCTGGATCGGTTTTTTTTTCTTTCGGTGAGACACTCGATGGCGAGGACAGCCGGCTTCGGTCCCGCGCAGGAACGTCAGTCAGGCTTAGGACGAGCAGGATCTAGATGTTATCTTCGATACGGGACAGTGCACGGGCCGATGCCACTTCGTTCTGTATACCGTTAACTAATCAGTGCGGAGACCCTCGTCACGACGATGGGCCGAACCGTCATACTGCTCCTGACTTTTAACCGGGCCTGAATCGAGGTCGACGAGAACCATAGAGAATTCACGGGAGGACTCCCGTAGGCTCGAGGCTGCGGGTTTAGCTCCACCAAAACGGCGGGACGCCTAATTTCCATACGCGAGATCGTTCACGGGGGGCGAACTTCTGTTTGATGGTGTTGCGCGGTAATGGAATCGGGAGACCCGGAATTTCGTAGATATTTTTGGGTGAAGTGCCCTCGGAATTGGCTGCCAGTAATCGTAGCGGCGTCTGACCTTTCACTGGCGTCCTATTTGATTCGACCGAGCTCCGCCCCGTCGCGCGTCGTTTGGTCAGTTTTGGGCTCCGTTTGGTCAGTTTTGATAATTTCCAGGATTCTCGTGTAGGTTTTAAGGTAAACGTCCCAGTGGCTGACCATGTCCCGGTATGCGGACGATAATACAAATTTAATTTTAATTTATTTTTTACCTTATTCGTTAATATAATTAAAAATAAAAATAGTATCGATCGAAAAGTCGAGGATAGTTGATGAATTTTCGAAAGCTGTAGAAGCATTTATCTAAATAAACATATGTACATATTTTGACTTGTATGTACATACACACATAAAAAAATGAGTATCGATATTACGTTATTATAAAGAATGGTATTAATTTTTCTTTAATGTACTCCTCCACACGTATTTTACTAATGTGCGTATGATTTGTTTATGATATTTAAACAAACAACCTGGTTATACATCGCTTTCCCCGTGTTAATCGATTTAATCGATAGATTTTTTAATCTTTTAGTCTTCTTAAGCACTGTTGCTCGTTTCACCACGCCATTCGTGTAATGCTCGGCAATATTGGTATTAATAATTATTTAATATGCGCGAGCGTCCGCGACATAGTATCAGAAAGTAACACAGTGTAACGAGATTATTTGTCGATCAATGACCGCGAAATCATGTCGGCTTGTATACCAGCGACGCGAGGTAATTGAAATTCTCGTGTTTGGAATAAACAGTACGGCATGTATAGTGTTCGACGATGAATTTAGCATCGACGCGCTATGCAGTTTGCGCGAGGCAGCCTCCCAACGCATCACGGAAGTCCCTCGAGACCGATTAATGACCTTGTTCCCCTTAACGAACCGACACAGCTAATTAGCTACCGTATTTTACGCGATGTAAGTCCAATTCCAAGATCACAACGTTCTCGCGAGAACACGGTGACCGTATCGGTATATCGTAGAATACGGATGAGATGTCGATGATCGATATAGTCGCACCTCTAAATACGATGCTCGCGAACATTCGGTGAATCGTTGCCCTCGATTGATTACCATCAAACCGCGACTCGTTCGCCGGCGCCGAACTGTCAAAAAATCCGTGAAACACGTCCAAGAAATAGTATCACCGGTGTCAAAGCGAGGCAGGTAGACGAAACCGAGTCGTCGTTACATACCAGCCTCGATATTGACATTCGCCGTTGGGATTGATACCGGGGGTTGTCGGCGTAAGACAGAGAGGATCACCGAGTAACAGAACGAACAGGAGAGAAGGTAAAGAGTGGGAGAGGGGGAGAGGGAGAGAGAGAGAGAGAGAGAGAGAAAGAGGCAAAGCGAGAGGCACAGAGTGGTATGCGAACTGCTCGTTCCATGGAATCCGCCGATATTCGCCATATTGGCAGTATTCCTCTCCGCTTTACTCCCGTTCCTCGGTTCGCCTCCCTTTGGCAACCCTCCTCCGTCTCTCGATCTGTACGGGCACATGAGAGCACGGCTGCGGCTGACGCCGGGCATCGGGAGAGCTCCCGGGTATCTATCGGATAATTAGCCGGTGATTACGTGGCAGTCATTCGGGCGGATATCAGTGCCCTCGACCCTCGGCCTCGCCCTCGCCCAAGTCCTCGCCCTCGGGCAAGAGGGTACCGTACAGCCCTGCTTGCAACCTGCATTCCTCCCTGCCTCCCTCCCACTATGTATCTCTCTCCCTCTCCCTCTCCCTCCCCCCTCTTTCTCTCTCTCCCGCTTCCTAGCTTCCTGTTTCTCTCTATCCCGGCTTGATCCCCCTGCCTCCCTATTCCTCGCGCTATCTCGCTTCGTCCGCCTATCTGCCTATCCGTCTATCCATCTGTCCATCCGTCCATCCGTCCATCCATCTTCCTCACTTCCCTCCGCACCCTCCTTCACCCTCTCACCTAATTCTCTCTATTTCTCGCTACGATTCCCTGTTCTCCTTCGGGCTCCCATGCTCTCCCGGCCTCTCTGTCCCACGTTCACAACGTGGCGTACTAGCATGGGCGAACGTCCACGGACCACTCGCCGGCTCCCCAGAGAACCTCACCCGTACTTCCTGCATCTCGTTACTGACGCCCAATGCACTGCTCGCTCGCATTATAGACCCCTGGATACCATAGTTTCAGGTGCGCTATATGCGACCAGCCCCTTCGCCTCGCCTTGCCTCGCCTCGCCTCGTGCATGCAGCTACCATACCGGCGAGTATGTGTTCACGGTGAATACCTGCGCATATATCTAGCGGCCTGCGGAGAATGGCCACCGGCGGTGACCATCCAGGACCATCGACCGACGCCGTCAAACAATCTCATTATCATTCGATTCACGGTAACAGAGAGGCCCGGCGTTTCACGGGACCAAAGGGAATGCCACCCTTATGGCGTCGCGGGGAACCGGATTGACCTCTTTGCCACCGCGCGCCGGCAACGGCTCACCGTGAAATTTACCATCTCGGAGAATTGTTTTACATCCGATAGGCGCTGATTTCGCCCCGTGTTTATCCCTGCGGGTGTACACCGGGGGGTGCGACTATCGAATTGCAGCATCGATATCTTGTCGATGTTTTATCGAGACAGTATTTATATATTTATATATTTTTTAAATCCTCTATAAACAACGGAAATTTCTGTCCGGTTCCAATAAGTTTACTTACTTTCTATCGAATAATGCGTTTGCTTAAACATCCGCTGTCTACTCGTAACAAATTTTCGTGTCGACGTGGGTCTAAAATTGGCCTATTTCTTCTCTTTCGCTCGAGGGGCGTACGAGTGTCAGCACAGTTTTCCCCGTACCTCGATAGCCCGCAAAATTTCAGGCTTTTAAATTCAGCATACATTTGCGACTGCACAGAGTTCCCGATAAGAAATTTCATGTTCCGGAATACATCCCGCTGGCTGGGAAGGTGTTATTCCAACAATTTTCCCTCGTCTGGAAAGTCAAAGGAGGGAATCACCCCCCGAAACGAACCGTCCTTATATCGGGACTACGGGATTCCATTACGAAGTTCGCGCGGTCCCCGCGCGTTAAAAAGAGGGGCGGGCACGTCTTGGGCGACAAATTGTTTTCGTGGAAATTCGCAGCCGTCATTTCACACGTTCCCGGGCCACGGCTCGCGAACGCACGCTCGAATATCGCGTGTCATTTCGCAATCCACGCGGATGCGGATCAATTCAGCCATTGCATCGAGGGGAGGGCCGGAAGAAACGCAGCGTCATGTGGCACGAGCAAATACGTCATCGCTGACGTGTGAAAACGGTGAGAATGTAGACTGCTATTAGCCCTTAAACGACATACAAAGGGTGCGCAACAACACGCAAGCCGCGCCACTTTCTACACATTTTGTCTCGTTAGGGTTATTAGATATGTAACGCCTTTGCTGTTAGCAATTATGCACACCAGAACGTTGCCAAAACTTTATTTATTACTCGCTCGCGATGTGCACACGGAGAAATCGTCTCGTATACCAAACTCGTATCGACCCTAAACACTCGTAATTACCCTAACCTCGCCGACAATCATTTCATCGACACGATTTCGGACAGCAAGGTAAGGGGTTCAACCGCTGTGGGTGTACCGATTACTGTGCCTATATCGATCATACTTACTTTCAAAGCACAATAAATATTTAAAAAGAGATATTAAATATATAGCATTCCCTT
Organism: Seladonia tumulorum; assembly: GCA_913789895.3. Classification (NCBI taxonomy): domain Eukaryota; kingdom Metazoa; phylum Arthropoda; class Insecta; order Hymenoptera; family Halictidae; genus Seladonia; species Seladonia tumulorum. The sequence continues at coordinate 24,678,557 of OU565269.1, forward strand.
AAAAAAAAAAACTCACGGTCATCTTCGTTTCTGAAAAAGTAATGTAAATATATAAAATTTACATAGGTTCTCGAGTTGCTTGTAAGATGTACATTATAAGTTCTACCTGTTCCATGTTTTTTGAAATGCTTACTGTTTACGAGAAAACCACTGATTCAATTTACCGTGACATTCTGTACAGGGGACAGAACGAATACTGTTTATTATACACGGTAGAAGTCGACCGTCCGACGCGATGCGAATGTTGACATTGTCGATGGAATTCCGAGTCGATAAAAACATTGTCGATGAAACGATTGTCTGCGATCTAAACGTGTCGGTGAGTAAACACAATGTTCTGTAAACGAAACTTGGTATCGATGAAAACATTGTCAGCGATCTGAAAGTGTCGACGAGCAGATATTGTCGACGACATTCTCGGTGTCGATAAAATGATTGTCGGTGAGGTCAGGGTAACTCGGTCCATCCGTACGACAATCGTTCCGTTCATCGATACCATTTATACAGGGTGGGTCATTTATCCTGGCCACCTGGAATATCTGAAAAACTAAATTCCAAGAAAAAAATATTTCAAATAAAAAATTTCAGTTAAAGAGGGGCTACAGCAATCGTATCCATTTTAAATTTTCGTCATGTTTTCAAGGTCATTCCAAGGTCAACTATATTTTTTCAAACGGAAACACATCTACATATATCTACGGCTTGTAGCAAATGAATTTTATTTGAAACGTTTTTTTCTCTGCCGATTATTTTGTATAATATTGACTTCGTTAGGGAAAAACAATCTCAATTAAACGGAAAGACAACTTTTTTATTATATATTATTAATAATACCGGAGAATTGCAGCTTAATCGATTTAGAACATCTGAATCAACTGGGATTAACAATAATCAACTTGGAACAGCTTAATCAATTTGGAACACTCCACTCGTCGTTCCATCGATTGAGAAAACGGTTAAGTAGAAGATCACATGGTGCAGATTGAGCGTATATGATATGTCTACTCGAACTTCCACTTGATAAGATCGACTATGCTACTGTACGATACAAAGTCCGGTTAACATTCGACTGACCCTCGTAGTAACAGGTGATGTTTCGAAAGTTTCGAGTGCGTTTAATCGTTATTTTGGTACGGAAGTTGCGCGGGGGCTGATCAAATGGTTTATTGCATAGTCAGGAGCTGTGCATGTTTGACTAGCTGGAGGAAATGATCGCCGGTATGGTTATTCGTATAGTATTACATATGACATCTGTAATCACGGGATCAGATTAATTCCAATTTAATATCAGAATCATTAATGCGCTGGTTGTGTTTGCTAATAGTCGGACCCCTGTATGTTTAAAACGATCTGGTTTAATCCTAGAATGTCCGGGACAAAGGCTTCACCATATTCAGATCAAATTGCTTTTTCTTATGCGAAAACATTTCTCAAAGTTGCAAATAGGAAATCATTGTTAACCCTTGGACCGTGTCCGGATGCAGTTAATTAATTGAATGTAATTAACTGAAATTGGAGGATGGTGTTTTCTTTTTTCGCGTCATAAGAATATGATTCGTCCCTTACCGTCGAATAAGCGGGACAATCGACGACTTTCGAGGCGCGTTTAAAGAAATTTCGTTCACCGAGCCACACACGCGCTATCGTTTCGTCCAGGAGCGTAATTAACGATCGTCGAAGGCGCCAAGTGCCAAACGACAAAACTGCATCGAGATCAAAGTCGAAGGCAGAAGCGTCGCTTTCCCGGCCCTCGAAAGGAACATCGATCTTCGTCGAGGCGAACGAAAGCCGGAAGAGCTACCTCGGCTAAACAAAGAGTCATCGACTGGTCCCATCGAGAAACCAAGAGTCCCTTACAAAAGGGCGACATCTTCGCCGGTTTGGCGCATGGCCGAGCAGACGCAACTCGCGCGTCCTCGGCCAAGTATACTCGGCGAGTATGCACCGAGCAATTCGTCAAAGCCTCGCGGCGAGGTATCGACTATTACCGTCGGGATCGACGTCGCGTGCGTGTACGACGAACCTAAGTACCGCCTAGCAGGCGTACGTACACAGCTCGTACAAGTTGTAGACATTGCGAGCGCCTACCGTCGAGCAATTGCTAGCGTAGGAGGGAGCGTGGCGCACCCCCGCCTCGTTATTAATGGCAATACAAATCTCGAGAGTCATCGAGCGCTCTTCAATCTGAATGCCTTCTGCTCGTGACGTCACGCGAACCCGCGGCTTCTCTCTTTCTTCGTTACCTTACTCACCACCCTCTCGCAATTTCTCCCACTCTAACTTCTCTCTCTCTCTCTTTTTCCCTCTTATCCCAGCTCTCTCTCTCTCTCTCTCTCTCTCTCTCTTCTCGTTCTCTTTCCCGCTTGTTTCACTGCCGTCGGAAGTTTGTTGTGTTTTTATTCCCGTTGAATGAGTCAATCGCTTCGGCTTTGCATCCGTGGCATAAGTACACGCGGGCCCCAATGGGAACACTCGAGAGGCCGCGACGCGCACCGAACAGAGAAAGAAACGCGGCCAGAAGGGGAGGCGCCTTCAATTAACTTCCCTGATTACATCTCGTGCCCACATGTGCTGGCACTTTTGAAGTCTCCTGCGTCGCGTGCGCCGACCGCCGTTCAAATTGTTTAATTGCGTCGCATTACCTTGCTCCCTTTTCTCCTTCTCTTCGGCTCTTTCTTTGCGCCGGCTACCGGACCCTCCAACTATCCCTTGGATTTCGCCGACGCCGACGCCGACGGTCTCCTTTGCACGGCTGGGATCAGGAAAGTTCCAAATAGACGATCGCTGCTTTCCGACCGCAGTGGGTCAGGCCCGTTTTCTGGCACCTTCGACTCCCTTCTAGGGTAAGCGTGGGTATTACTACGGATCCAGATTGTTCAACCTGTTTATCGAACGTATTTGGGATATTTTTATTGCGAAGTCGTGTACATAGCGATGTTAATGTATCTATACACATGCTATTCACGCTCCCGTCATTCGGAATTATTGATCAAGATCTAGCTTACCGAACAGTAACCACGGCTTTTAACTGATCAATTGAAGAAATGGAAGGAGGGTGCTCCAGATGGTGTTCGAGCGGAGTACGGGTAGGGTGAGGTCCACTTTAGGGATGAATTCAGTATTTAAACACAATGAAACAAGTCCAGGCAAACATAGTACCTACTCGCATCGGTTCAAGATACAGTCAACCTTGTAAATACTTGACTAATTCCCGTTTACGCAGGGAGGCTTCGGTAACGCAGCATCGTCCAATTTAAATACATACCACTTCTTCAATTTGTAAATTATACTTATCCGCGATGGAGTTAACAACACAATAAAAAATGTCTACTTTTATAGTCTTCGTACGTAGCAATCATACGTACACTCCTGTTCATAAATCGTCGGACACAACGCGAATCACTTATGTTTTTAAAAAATTTCACCAGACGGGGTAATTATTACGCAAAAAGGCAATTCGTAATAAAACAATAACAAATGAAATCGCACGAACGTTATTTGCTCAAAATCGATTACGTTTGAAATCATGCAAAGATAAATGATGTTCGAAAGGAGTGGCATAAGGAACAGTTGTCATTCGAAGAACCGTTTGATCCCCTTTGGACGAGAGGCTACTCGCGAGAAGCTTAGAGGCGTTAAAAGCAGATCAGTAATCGTTCGGAAATCGCATGATGCCTTGCAAGCTTTGATCCGTCGCGTCGCGTCGCGTCGCGTCGGCGCGGCGGTCGAAGAGAGGCAGAATGTGAGAACAAGCCGTGGGCGCCTGACGGCATCAATTTCAACCCGATGAAACGTTGCACGTGGCCAGAAGTGGCCAAGAACCCCTTCAGCCTTGTCCCGCAGCCTCCCCCGTTACGTTCCTCCTCGGATTTTCGTAGGTCCTACGGCTGCTGTGCTCGCCGTTCGCCAAGTCAAGCGTCCCACGCACAATAGAACCGGCTTAAACGCCAGTAATTATATTTGCGGCTGAGTGTCAGCTGGGTGGTGAGTCCCTGAAACACGGTATAGAATTTGGTATGAATTGCCGCGTATGGACACCAGCAGAGACCTTGGCCATCCAGGGCACAGTGCACAGCAAGCCAGAAAGCCGTTTTTCGCTGGCAAAATTGAATCTTTAAAATTGTATGTTCTCACGAAATTTTTGTGTACGCCAACTGATCCGAATCTTCAAAATCCAATATTTTAGCCGCTTTAGATCATTATGTCATTGATTCGTAAGAAAACACAAAATAGAAAAAGTTATGATAATACACATATAAATTTTGGTTTACTTTATAACTGATCCACACGACAATTGACCCAGTATTTAAATAACAACAAATTATTTTACATTTCCAAGTTAGTTATATACGATAAAAAAATTTGGCAATTTTAAAGAATTTTAAAATGGCTCTTCTGTAAAATTTCTTTTTTTTTTTAACTTATCACCGAAGACAATATTGAAAAACTTAAAGTGGAGCCAATTATTTCAAGAACTCATAATAAAGCACGAAATAACGAGAAAAGTAAAGCATATTAGCTATCACCTGCCATATTGGAAATTACAGACATCGTTTTCTTAACAAAGTGCTTGACGAAATATAAAAGTACTGTGCATTTCAAGTACTGTACATTACTTTATCATCGCTGCGTTTGATTTTTTCATCTTTGACTCCGCTTCTTAAAGAAACTATTTCTGAAATATCTTGCGTATTTACATATTGATCGAATAAACGGCGAAACGAATGACGGATGCAGTTTTAAGTAAGCCTCCGCTCCGGTTCGATTCGACGATAGTACTCGGTATCGAGCCGTGAAAAGAAAGTTTCAGACCCCGTATCGAAAACAAAGGGACAAAGGGTGGAGAGAGGACGAAGGGTAGGTAGGGAACGGGGAAAGAAGGACGAGAATGGCAATAAGGCGGATGAGAAAACGGGAAACAGAAACAGATGCCAGAATTCTTCTTGCCTGGTTTCACCCCCATCGACTCAACCTCGACAATGGCTTGGGACCAAGAGACTTCTTTCGAAAGATTTTCCCTTCGCTGGCTAATCTTCTTTAGCCGACACTCGATTGGACCCTATAGCGACGCAAGAAAAATTCGAGAATGCAGAATTGTTCGAGTGTGACGAGATCCTGATCGCGGAACGCTTTTATGACGCTCGCGTGCAGGGATCAAGATAAGATATCCTTCGCATCTACTGTGTGTTCTCGATATACGTATGTCCATAACACGTGTGTTGCCAGCGTCGTGTACCGTTCAGGAGACATACCCGAGCAGCGTTATGGTTACACTCCTTGGTGTCCGAGGCTTCTCGAGCTTCGTGGCCCCTCGCGGGGTATACTTCCCGGAAGTGGGGATAACTCCGCGACATTTATCATCCAGGTTTTGGCGACATACAGTGTTTTCTATATATATTTTCTATATTATCAAGTATATTCAAATATACGTAACTGTATATTATATTATATTATACATTACACTTCTAACAACAAATGAGCATAAAAAAAAACAAAGACAATAACATCACTTGGTAACTTGGAAAAATTCAGCGTTGTTCCAAAGTTTTCGAAAGTTTTAATGCTTGCAAGATACTCGAGGCTTTCAAGGTATTTAAGAGCTTCAAAATTTTTAAGTGCACTTCCGGTTTCTGCGTCTCGAAAGCGACAAGACTTCTCACATTCTTCTCGCATTCTTCCTCGCTTTATACCTTTTTTTTTTTTTCAACGCTGCGTGGCACAGGCTCGTCAGTTATACATAGTTGCGAATGCAGTCGCAGGTGCAACAGTGGTATTCTGTTACAGAGTGCTTCTGAAATTGCGGTTGCAGGTGAACGTGCAGTTCTAGCTGAAAACCATCGACATTTATATACGTGTAATCGAATACGTGAACGAGTGTTAACAAGGTCGTGTGGAGTCACAATACACGCATGTATAAAAAATAATACTTTCACACTCCTTCCATTCTATATAATGTCTTTTTAATGCAATTCAAGCAACGCTAACAACGTTTGGAAATCATTGGAATATATCGTTGTTCGCAACTCTTGAAAATTTTAGTGGTGGTATAGTCATGCTCCACAGTCTACACTCACCGCGGAAAGTATGTTGACAACTTTTTGTGCGGAATAACTTTTTCAAAATTGGTCCAAACGACTTGAATCTTTTTGAGATGTTAGAGCGACCAGTTTGCTAGAGAATGACCAAACAAACATTTTTTTAGATCGCAATTGGTTGTTATAACGATAATTTATAAAATGCGTTTTGTAGATTTCTGTAACTTATATGCATACTAAAAATTTCATCGAAATCGGTCAATGTTGCAACGAGCTACAAACGTTTCAAGATGATCGCGTAAGGGCGAAATTCCCTGGCAACGTTTTGCAAAAGTTGAAAAAACATAACTTTTAATCTATTTATCATTCCAAACAATTGCAATCTAAAAATATGTTTGTTTAGTCATTCTTTAGCAAACCAGTCGGTCCAACATCTCATAAAGATACAAGTCATTTGGACCAATTTTAAAAAAGTTATTCCGCTTGAAAAGTTGTCAACATACTTTCCGCGGCGAGTGTATGTCCGAGAAGCGTTGAAAGGGGGTTAAAAGAATTACTTTTGTCCGAAGTATTCAATTTATGTGTTCATACCTTCGATTCTCTAGCGAAGGGTTTCTCCACGACGCGACGCGACGCGACGGGATAGGTGCCAATTAGTTTGGCATTTGATTACGCCCGATCATTTAATCGGCATTCTCGCATTGTAATTTGACACGGCGTCGTCGACAGAAACGCGCGCGGTGCAACCGCTGAACTTCCTCCGCTATTTCTCGTGTAATTTGAGGGAAATTAATTACTGTGGCACCGAGCCACGGTATTTCGGAGGCGACACGCGCTTTCATCGGTTAGCGGAAATTCATGGGCGTTTCAAAGCTGCAGAGATGTGCAACGGTATGCAACCCTCGCCTCGCGTGGTTTCAAGAAAATTTCCTGTAAATCGTTACGGCGAAATTCCTTCATCATCGTTCGCACTTATGGCTAGCTTTTTGGTGTCATCGAAGAACGAGGATGTTTAACTCTCTGCTCCGCAACCCTTTGCCATGCTAAATCGGAGTCAGACTTGTGATTGCGGTTTCAAAGTTAATCCGTTGAATATGTATTTTATTAATTTCTTTAAAATCGAATTACAATTCGGTTTCTCCGACATGAATACTCGAGCATATAATATAAGAAGAATAATTCGCAGGGAACACAGAAAAGACAAACTTCAACTTTCCTCGCCTGATTGTGTTCGGACAATCGGTGAGAGGAGCCTGACCGGTGGTACCTAGCATTATTAACCAAGCCACTGTCCCCGTTTCACGAACAGCGGGGTTCAGCCAAACAACAAGTAGGACAAAAAGAGCAAGTTATGCACACGCGGTTATATATATAAAATGTTCGTTCATGTTGTTCGGAGTTATGGGACGACGAGGGTGCAGGGCGGGTGTTGCGTCGGGGGAAAGTTGTCGAACGGTCGGATGGGGCGTGGGGGGAAAGGGGGGTCGATTCGGCACGGACGTTCCGATCGAAAAGTCAGGGTGGTCGGTCAGGTGAACGATATCCGTGTATATAGTTATACAGGAACCCTAGGAAACGAGCTTACTGGTGCATTCCGGGTTCAGCTCACCGGCGAAGGCTCCTCGCGCGCGTGCAGGAGCGCCCGCGCGTTCGTTCGTCTGACGCTTAATACCAGTTTCACGGCTTGATAAGCCGAAGCGTGTAATTTTGCAGCGGCTCCGGAGTCGGATAAGCACCAGGTTTTCTAGTTAAGTGGACCACAAAATTCGGGGAAGCCTATATAAGGCTTTTCGAGGTAGAAGGCGATCAGTCGAGCCGCAGAGCTCCCCGGCATACTATCCGTGCCCGAATTGTTCCCCGGTTTTTCCGGTTTACTTTCGGCCCTGCGCCCTCGCGACCCCGCGACCCCGCGACGTTCGACAGGTATGTCGACGTCGTCTGTCCGCGAATTATTCGCGAATTATCCGCGACGTCGCGCCGCGCGCCACTTTGTTTTCGCTGATCGCGAGCGACTTGTACAGTGAGCACACGGCCCGTGGCAAAACTATCAGCCGCATAAGGAAATTAATAAAAAGTGTATTTCTCTAGTAAGAATCGTTTTCTTCCTTTATCTCTGTTTACATCAAATAGCAACACACGGTTCTACGCCATCCTTAAAGCTACGGTTCAAACGACTTCAATGATAAGTGACTATACGGTCTTGTACTGCGACGAAACTATAAGACATGTGACACTTTTTGGAAAGAACGCGATTCTCGGTTTGTCTTTGATTCGCTCCTTATTACGAAAAATGTTGCAATCGGTCGAGTAAGTGGGTACCATCGTATGACTTTTTTTATAAACATTGACTTTACGTTGAAGAAACAATCGTGATTTTTCAATGCCTCTGAATACGTGCAATTTTCTCCATTTGACCAGTCAACCGAGGAATTTAATTTTAAAAATCTTTCACGCGATGCGGATTTAAAATCAAGCAATGACGAGTATACATACACGTTGAACGCAGGGTATCACGTCCGGTGGTTCGACGGTTGATAAGTAATTAATTGAATAAAGGAATTACTACAAAAATTCGATGATGTTACGTGTGACAAGAGGCATAGAAATAATATATGAAAATCAACATTATAAATTTTAATTAAGAAACATTATGTATAAAGTCAAGAAATGTTAATGTCATGTGTTATATATAATATTAACACTAAACCTACCAATAATAGTTAACAATACCTGGTAAATTTCGTAGCATTGGAAACAATAAATAGAGTTTCGTACGTCTAATAACGTTGATCAAGAAACGATTGATTCGATGGTTAAGCGGTTGAGCAAACAAAATCATCGAGAGACCGCTCGATGGTAAAAGTATTTAACCGCTAAAAGACGGGCAAATTTAGTTGAGGTTTTTTCTGCGTTTTGCCATCGCCGGTGATTTGTCAGCGAGCGATTTTCAGCGGGCCGCGTAGGCCAGTTCAAATATCCTTGTTTACGCACGCTCGACGCGATAATGCTTGTAAATAATGGTGAAAGTTTGTTGATTCGCCATTTGTCGATCCACGCTCGCCGCGTGAATAACTTTGCTTGTCGTTCGTCGGCCAACACAATTTCGAGGAGTGAGAATCAAGTCGCTGGAATTGCCCGCGTAAACGTGAAACAATTCCAACCGGCGCGACGCGGCGCTGCATAGTGCGGAGTATACAGCGACTAATGCATTCGATGGACGACGCGTAATTACACACGAATCGTCAATAGAATCGAAATATGAAACCATAAATCGGAGTTGTGATTTATCGGCTTTTTACACAGCGCATTCACGTGGTCTACGCGGAAATTCACTTCACAGAATTCGACAGTTTTATTCTAGTTGCTTGGTTCGTTACAAATAAATTGCGGATCTTCATACAAAAGAAGAACAAGAGCGTAGACAAAATTTATGTGCATTCTTAATATTAGGGGGACCCATAAGTAATCAATTATTTTGAAATCTAAAACAAACTTTGTAGTAAATTCAGGTTGTTATTTCTTAATTTATTATACAGGGTGTTTGGTAACTGGTGGTTTGTACCACCAGTTAAACGAAAAGGTGGTGATTCTACATGAAAGAATAAGTCGGAAATATAGAATAAACATTTTTCGTTTGAAGCTTTGTTTTCGAGAAAATCGATTTTGAAGATCTGTCAGGTTTGTGCGCCGTAGTCCGTAGTATATGCAGGAAGTAGATTTGGTTGGTCAATTCCTATCGAACAGACAACTCCTATCGAATAGCATGCGTATTCGCTGCATTTCAAACTCGATTTTCTCGATAACGAAACTTGGGATGAAAAAATGTTTATTCTATATTTTCGACTTATTCTTTCATGTAGAATCACCCACTTTTCGCTTGTACCACCAGTTACCAAACATCCTGTATAATCTCCATCGTTATCAATTTTTCTTTCTTATTGTTTTGAAATTTAAACAACAGACGGCATGGCATCCTAGGTTCACTTTCATCAAAAGTGCAAAAAACAGTAACCAGAGCTCCATTTCCCTCGCGTTCCAGCCGAAGCAGCGAATCACTCCACGGGGGCAGAACTCATTCGGCGTTTGGGGCTCGCGCGGCAGCCACGCTGCCGAACATAAAATTACATCGAATCTCTAAAGAAGTCAAATCCACTCGCGTCGCTCCAGAAACTGCAGGGTCTCAAAGGTCCATGTGAGCGATGAAACTGAAGTCCCCGGGACGGAAGATTCACAAAACGGCAAAAGACACGCGGAAAGATAACGTGCACGAGCTGCAAAAGGAGAGCGTTGTAGAGGCAAAGAATATCTCTTCGAAGGAGCGAGAGAGAGAGAGAGAGAGAGAGAGAGAGAGAAATGCGACAACATGAAAAAGCGGGAAGCAGCAGAGAGAGAGAGAGAGAGAGAGAAGTACAGAGGTGAGTAAGATGGTAGTACGGGAAGAAGCTACGTAGCTGAATCGAGGATGTAGACAGGAAGGATGTTCGTCGAGTGCCATCAACTTAACTTGTACCATGGCACAGCGAGCACGAGCCCATCCTCTTCGGGCTGAAGAGAGCCAAGCCGGCATAATAAGCTTTGTGCACCGACTGTCGACGGGATCCCTCTCACGGAAGGCTGAAGAGCCAGCAGCAGCAGCAGCAGCAGCAGCAGCAGCGGCAGCAGCAGCAGCAGCAGCATCGGCAGCAGTAGCGACAACGCGGAGGAGCCGAGCAACAGAGAAGCCTTTGCCTCGCGAGGCTGACTATAACGCGAGCACCCAAAGAATCGAGCATGTCCTCGTGAAACCAGTCCACCCTTGGAACGGACGCTCCCTGTTCGACCGCCGTGCGCCGTCGAAAAATCTAGAAAAGCTAATTACGCTCCCTCTTCTGCCCCGACGATCTTACATTTCCGCGCTTCCCTCGGCCGCCGCTTCTCGCTCCTGAAGATGACTGCCAACACTGCAAACAGCGTTTTCCCCCGATGATCACCGTCGGTCCCTGACGCGACGGCTTTCGCGAGCAGGACAGTCAGGGTCGGCCCAAGGCACGATGCAAGCGATGCACAGCATTAGGCAGAGTTGTGCAGAATTACAATTGGATTACTCCAGGAATTATAATTACAAAGTAATTGAATTACATGGTAATTTAATCATATTGTAATTTGTAATTCAGATCTTCGTTCAATTACATTACAATGTAATTCGTAATCGCAATGGAGTACAATTACAAAATAATTTGCAATCGAACTACATCAATTACGAACTACGATGCAATTAAATTGAAATTAAAAATTAAAGAATAATAAAGTAATAGGTAATGAGAGCTGTATTTCAATTACAATTATGACTAAAATATTTCAATTGTAATATATTTCAATTAGGCAGTAATTGAATTAATTAAAAGGTTTGAATTATTTGATTCAATTATGGCATAGTTGAATTACTATGTAATTGAAATACAATGTAATTCTAAGCGTGCGAAAATCATAATCATGCGAACGAGGATGTGTTCCAATCTTGACGAAAGGGGTCCCCCCGTTCGTTGGATTCTATGGCCGCGGATTACTATAAGGAGGGGATTGATAATCGACGTTGGAAAAATCAGAAACGTTTACGTAAACGTATGGTTATTTTAACCGCGTGCGCGGCGCGGCGTGCGTTACGATCAAGCGAGTAGCGCGATCTCGCTCGTTTGTCCACGGTTAAACGGTTAAACGGAATTGAAAGGTAATGTGTGTACGCGCGCAGCGTTAAAACGTTTACAAAAGACTGTAAAATACAAATATCCGACCCGGAACATTTTTGCAAACCTGGTAAACGTTTAGCGTCGAAACGTTCAATCGTAAAAACGGATGCCGGTCCGGCTCGCGGCACAAATAATCCCGACGGTGCCTCGGTGACTTTGGCCTTGAATATATGTGTCCACGGCACGTTAGAGTTGTAAGTGGGTTAAAGGTAGTGGTTGTGTCTGTTCAGGGTGGGTAGGGGAGGGGGGGGGGAGAGAGAGATGGAAATGGGGGTGAAGTACATAGTTTGCTCGCGCTTCGAAACAACGACGAGTGGATCGGCTAACGAAGCGTGTTTGCCGACGGAGGCCGCGGGAACGAAATATGTAAAGGGGTCGGGGCTTCTAAAGAAAACACGATCCGGTGGAATCGTTAACAGTTGACTCATTCGGCCTCTCTTTCTCTCGATTCCCCGGCCCGGTCCGATGATTGCGTGCAACGCCGCCGCTGCGTACCAATCGCCCGGGGTAGATCTGAAAAGAGCATCGAGGGTTCTTCGGGTCTAACTTCTCGTTCCCGTAACGGAAAATACTCGACTTTCTGCACGCGTGGTCTTTGTCCCGTAGCGTTGAAAAGTAAGATTCAATTCGTTCGAAGTTTTAATAAAGATGGCTGGGTAATTAACTCGCGATACGCACCCCCTCGGTTCATTTTCAAATCCAAGTTTCTCCTATGTATTCTCAGCCACCTGACATTTTGGAATATCTCTGTTGTTTCTAACACTTTCACCGACACACTTGTGCCGATTAATACTTTGAGCCGAAATCGGAACAGTCAGCGTATTGGTGAGATTAACGACGACGTTCTGCTTTTAGTTATTATATTTGCGTAGCTTTTGTCAACATGCGACACTTTTCTGATTGAAACAACACAGTTTGGATCATATTCGCTTGTTTAACCGATGATGCGGTAGAACATCCATTACCCGTACTGACCAGTGGAACATTAGTTTTAGGATACTACAACAGTTATGTAACTGCAACGTCAGATTAAGCCGTCACTGATTTGTACAGTGTATCCTGATGTACGGATAGCTTTAAATCGAACAGTTTACACGTGAAACAGGATATTCGTATAATGGAGAATTCAGATATCATCGCGGTTCAGATAACCGAGGTTCTCGAGCGCTGATCGAACTAGGAAATATGCTCCGAATTATATCGTTGTTGGTCTCATTTCATAAAAAAAAATGTCGTAAATATACCCTAGTAGCACAAAAATATTAGATAGATATTTTTTTCAAATATTGGAAAAATATTTTTTAAGCCACATTTTTTCATATGAGAAAAATATTGGATCTGAATATTGTATACATGTACGAGAAATATAAATTGAATGTTTAAAAAATATAAGCTAAATATTCAGAGGATATAAACTAGATATTTAAAAAAAAGAAAGTAAACATTAAAAAAATGTGAATTCAATATTTGAAAAATATAAATTCAATATTTAAAAAACATTCAATAAAATTTTCAAATTTAAGAAGTTTCAAATTATAACAAAAATTAGAAACTATGAATATGTATTACTTTCTGCGCACTGCTTATTGAGGGAATATTATCTGTATTTGGAAAAAATATTGGTAATTATTTACATTAGGGGCTTCCTCACCGATTTTGATGACCTTGAAATATGTTGTCAAGGTCATCATTCTGAACAACTTTTTCCTATACATGTTACCGCCGCTCAGCTTTAGTTTCCGAGATATTCGCAAAAAAGTTTCAACATCTGAAAAAGTGATCGGAGTAGGTGTGTGTAGGACTGTGTAAAATAGTATTTCAAATGGTTGACAGTAACTTATATTTTTACGATATTTTGTTGCCTGTAATGTTATTACGATATTGTAGTCTGTTTATCAACATGTTACATATTCGTAATTACACTACACATAATACTTTGCTAACTATTATAGCTTCTCATGTTAAAAATTATGATTTATAATATTAACTACTTGCTCAACTTATTTTCATTGCAAGGAAATATTTGAAATCTATATAATAAAAATATTTCATTTTATCTATCTGGTTATCAAAATAAAAATATTTGATTTAAAGTAGTATCTTATTTGAACCACATTAAATTATACTATATACCAAATCATTAATGATCGTTAATATACGTTGCAAAATATGATAGAAAACCTTGTATCCAATGATCCACATACGAATACTAATCCTACATTATAAAATACTAATGTAAAGTGTACTTACTTCTGAATCTTCTGTACATCCGTCGGATCCACAGCACACAATTATTCACTCACAATCACTAAACAACACACACAACACACGCGCACAACACATTTTATAAAATCGTGACAACGAACGAGAAGATGTCACTCCGACCACGAACAAAATAATACTGCGATTTTAACAATGATCCCTTCCACGGAGGTGGTACGGTCAGGTTATCATAGGAAGGTTGGACGCTGAGGGTCTATAAACACTAGATACAAAACCAAGGTAAAAAAATTATGGCGGGGCGCCGACCCTATTTCCCGGAATTCCCTGTTTTCGTATCACACGTCCGTGGGAGGGGGACGGTTAAAATCACAGTATTATTTTATTCGTGGTCGGAGTGACATCTTCTCGTTCGTTGTCAAGATTTTATAAAATGTGTTGTGTGTGTGTGTGTTTTTTAGTGATTGTTGTTCAATTATTCGGATCTCTTCTCGTGAGTGAATAATTGTGCGTTGTGGATCCGACGAAGGTACAGAAGATTCAGAAGTAAGTACACTTTACATTAGTATTTTATAATGTAGTTTGTAGTACATTAGTATTATATTTTATTATTCTTATGTAGAATAAATGCAAGGATGCAAGGTTTTCTTTCTTATTTTGCAACTTCAATTCTAACCCATACCTACTCCGATCACTTTTTGAGATGTTAAAACTTTTTTGCGAATATCTCGGAAACTAAAGTTAAGCGACGGTAACATGTATAGGAAAAAGTTGTTCATAATGATGACCTTGACAACATATTTCAAAATCGGCGAGGAAACCCCTAATGTAAATAATTACCAAAATATTCTACTTGCAATGTGAAATAGATTCATTTAATATTTAGAAAAAAATATTTTTCTCGTAACATGACATAGATATTTCCTGAATATTTAAAAAGAAATATTTGTTACGTAATTTAAAATAAATATTGTATGTATATTTGAATATTAAAAAGAGATTGAATCTCTTTTTAATATTATATGAATGTGTATACAATATTTTGTGCTACTAGGGTATGTTGGACATACACTACCGCTCAAAAGTATCCACACACTCCGCGGTGGATACGCCGATAAATCACATACTTGATTTTAGTGTAGTATTTTATGTTCCATATAAAACATTTTTAATTTACATCGTTAGATATGTAGGTTCGGTGCATTTCAAAGCATGATCCGAAATCATAGTGCCGCGCGTGAAAGATAAACTCTCGTGCGCGGCTGTGTCGTTTTCCGTGTGCCTTCGTTCCGCGCGCGTTCGGCGTCATCGTGTAATGTTTGTCGGCGGGAATAAAGGACTCGCGCGGACCCAGGCGGCCCGAGCGATGCGATAGCGTTTCTATAATAAACATTGTAGACGAGCTGACGAGTTCGAGAAACGTTCGGCATCGGGCAGTTCTCGTCGAGACGTAGAGAAGCGCACTTCGAGTAGTATTTCGTAATATCTCTTTGTATACCTTGTTTTGTTTTTTGTCTTTTTATTGTTTAAATATATTCACGTTTTAAAATACCAAAGGTTCTTTGTCCTTCCATGGTTCGTATGATCCTACAGATATTTCGATACAAACTAATAAAAATCGACAATAACTTTTATCCAATGCTAATACTGTAATTGCGTGAACACCCTGTACAGTGTGTCCTACGAGCTCTCTCCACTTGAATATTTCGGTTATATCAAAAAAACAATACGAGAAAATGATATAGTATAATAATATAGTAATGTCGTAGTATAAACACAACAAAATTACATACGCCATTGTGTTGCGTATAAAAAACAGTACTACTTTTTCCTCTATCATTTTTTTCTAATATTTACTATTGGCAAGAAAAACGATGGCTAGTAATAGCATGAGCACCCTGTATATCGAGACATTACACCGTATCCTCGAACCCGTCGCTCGTCACAGGTTTGTACGTCCGCGAATCTGCGGATCGGTTCTCGACGCGGCAACGACGAGACAATACGCGCGAAGGATCAACCGAAACGCAACGGTGGAACAACAAAAAGTCAGTCGGCGTGGATGGTAGAGGGATCGGTGTACAGCGTTCCCGTGATCCGGGTTAACCGGGAAAACCGACGCGTCTGCCCGGTAATCTGGCGTGCACCGATTAAGCGACATCCCGTTGTCGGGTATCGTTGCGTCAGTTTTCCGCGGAGCCCGATGGTCGGGCACGATATCATTTTTCCCTCTCGTTCCGTCCTGTTCCTTCCATGTGTCTCTATCTCTTTGACTCGATTCGATAAAGTGCTGGAACCCGTGGAAATCCCGCCTCGGGTCTGCCGCTCGTCCGGGTGTAGTTGGACGATGCAACCTCGTTGGAGGAAGAACGGAAATGCGGAAGGAAAGAAGGTGGGGGGCTCGGTAGAGTATATACCGAAGCGATAGAGATGGTCGAGGCGGGAGAGGAACGAGCAGAGAGAGAGAGAGACAGAGAGAGAGAGAGAGAGAGAGAGAGAGAGAGAGAGAGGGAGGGAGGGAGGGAGAGGGAGGGAGAGAGACAGAGAGAAAGAGAGGGGGGCCGCAAAGGGGGTTGGGGGAGAGGCGCTCGTTGATTTCCCGTTTTCATATTCAATATGATCTGCCCCGGCATTGTATTCATTGAAAACGAGTCAACCGCATGCAAGATCAAGAGCCGGGCGCCAGAAACGAGAGTGGATCATGGAAGGCCTGGCCTCGTTGGTGATGACGGGAGCGGTGGTGGTAGTGGGTAGGTCGTTGCGGTGGTTGGATGGATGGTTAGTTGGTAGGTAGGTGGGTTGGTTGCCTGACTGGCTGGTTTCCTACTCCAACTAATGAAAGGAGACTCTACGCCAGGGTCTGGAGGTTGCCCGTCTGCCTGAGGTTTAAAGCCGATGTGTCCTCTTCACCGTGAATCACGACGAGAGCACGCCGGACTAGTTACCCCCGGGGGTGGGCGCACCGACGGGATCCGAGGATGGGGGATGCCGCTACTAGATCATTCATCGGGGGATCATTTATCTTTTAAAACTCGCCTTGCCCGACGAATGACCGAGCCTCTATCAGATGTCCGGCTGTTCGACAAGTTTCGACGTTGCGTCGCTTCTTTCTTGGCATCCTCGACGCGCGCAACCTTTCGGGGCCCGGGGCTTTTGCCGGAGACTTTAGATCTTGCCCGCGTATTTCGTCTCTCGTAACTTTCGTACAAGGCGGGTTTATCCTTCGTCGCACCGAGCCTCGGCGATGCCATTGCGAAGCGTTCGGACATTAGAAGATGAAGGCTTCGAGCATATTACCGAGTTGTTGACGAGTTTTAGGGGACCGATCAAAAGCACGTTGCCTTTCGCTGTATGCACAGTCCGCGATGAAATTAAGTAGACACTTTTCGAAAACTAATCACTTTTTTGGAATTGGACGTAACGGTTTGAGTTTCTTCGAGATGTTAGAAGGATTACTTTGTTAGATAAAAGGTAAAAGTAAAAAGGATCGATTAAAAATTAATGTTGGTAGAAATTACGAAGGATTAAGCGAATGTCACGATTTTTCACTTTCTTAGCTGTGTCTATTATGAAAATTTAAAATATGTCTTTCGTACGTTTAAGGAAGTTATGAATGTACCAAATAAAAATTGATTAACCCCTTGTAGTATTATTTATTTTGTGATTATAATGATTAGAAATTCTTCATCGTTCGGAATTTCAAAGAAAAAAAGGATAGTTTATGTTTATTGTATGCCTATGTTTTCTCCAAAGGATATATATATCAACTACAACAAAATAGAATTTTAGTTCGATTTAAAGGAAATTAATAACATATATATTTATTAGACTCTGTTCAGAATCTTCGTCACGAGTCTGACTCGATATTGCACGGTATGGGTTAAGGCTAATATGAGCTATGAATAATTAAAAATGGCAAGAGTTTTCAGAAACTGCGATTCGAGATCAATCGTAAGCCCAAAATTCAAAGAAAAGTTCAAAATTCAAATTCATCTTTCAGTGCCTACAGTTTGTTTAACTATACGTGAAGCGATTTCGATGAAACGTTGTGCACGTAAGCAAAAAACATATTTTAAATTTCCATTATCCAGTAAACTAATTTTTCTGACGCTTCAGAAACACTCATTTAGTTTTGTCGAATTTTAAATTAGTTTCCAAAGGGTGTCCACATAATACTGTTCTCTGACTGTAATACCTGGATGTTAGGAAGTTAGAGGCCTCTAAACTGGTACACAATAAATATTGTCCGATGTTATTTCTGTCAGAAAATATGCAACAGAAATGTAATTCTATGTTAATACCGGTACAATTTTATTGTTGGTTCAAAGAGTGTAAGTTATTTATTTAATTCGTGTCTATTGTATTTATTTAATTCTCACTTGTGCTCTCAATTTCTAAAAAGTTTGTTCTTACTACTTTCCCGTAGCATTGCAACTCCAAAATTGTAAAATAAACTGTTAAGGGTCCAAAGAGCTTAAGTAAAAAAAAATTATTGTTGGAACAAGTTTCGCTTATAATATCTTTCTGTGCCACGGAAAACTCGAACGGAGAGCAGAAGTTAATGTAAATCCGTACATTTGTACACGGCCAGTCGAAAATATTTCAACGGTGTGGCCAAATACCACCGGTAGAGCATAATGAGCGGGGATGAGCATGGTTTTTTATATTAGCAATTAATGGTTTCTTCGTCGGTTATGCCGAACGGCCGACCAGCAATATAGCGCGGAGCTCAAAGTGCAAAAATCCGCCTCAGCGATATTCAAATTAACGATTCGCCAGCGTTTTTCGTTCATTTCGGCGTTTGGCCCGCGGAAACCACTTTTTATTTGTTCTTCGATAGTCCAAGCACTAGAACCGTGCCGTATAGTATTCATAAAAATGTAAATTGCCAGCATTCGAACCGATTGTGGTCTCAACGTACAATCTATATAAATTCGTTTCAATTTTTCTTACTTTTAGTAGAGGTACATTTAAAATAAATACAACGATCGTGTGTCGTAAATGATATTCTTCAACCAGCGCAGAAAAATATTAAACTTGGCCGGATTCTATGACTATAGAATAAATAGATTTTCTATTTTAAACTTATCGCTACAGGATACACCCCCGCTCAAAAATATGTACTTGTTTAACCAGTTAACTGCGGAGTTTAATTTCAGAAATCCCCCACGGCGCGGAATTAAAATCATGCAATGCGGAATATACACGTCGAACGCAGGCCAAATTCCGCTGTTATAAATTTTTTACGAAAAAAGTGAAGCAAAGTGAGAAAAAATTACATTTTATTCGATAAGAAATTAACAATTCATTAACGTTAACGGCACCGCAATAGAGTTTTGGATCGACGCGTACACACGTCGAACGCGCTTAACTGGTTAACCCTCCTACGTTGGGGTGAAAATTTATCTATTCGCTTCTTTTTCATTCTGTAAAAATGATTAATCCCTTTCTGTCTATGCTGTGAGACACATTTCCACAAATCTGACACTATAAATGAAACATTATATATTGTTGATTTAAAGCGATTTAAAATGCGCGAATCATTTATCTTAAGCTGCTTTGTGGATCTATTTCTGAAGACCGTATGAGAGTTCATTCCTTAAATCTGCCTGAAAAAATATGGAATCGTCGGTAGGTTTTATTAAATTTTATGCGAGGTAGAGCACACAGTATTGTAAAACGTATTTTAATAATAATTTATCAGATATCTCGCCAATAATAAATAATCATGATATCTTTTCATCTACAAATCGATCATGTGCATTTATAATCGCTTTTATCGGTCGTGGTATCCTGGCTATTAATTTTTTCACTGCTTCTCTGCTTCACTCGAAATATTTATATCAGTCTTGAGAAGACAGCAAGAAAATCTTATAAACCGTCTGTATGCATCAGAACATAATTAGAAATATCGCATAGGCTATTATTCTCGTAAGAGATTAGAAGAATTAACTCGTACAATTTGGTACTATTCAAATAAATTACATTTATACTTGTAACAACATTTTCCATAATAACGATAGAAATCTCGTAAAAAAAAGGATAAGTGTTCGCATACTTTTCAGCGGGGGTGTACGTCCTAACTGAGCCCGGGTTTTTTTCAAGATTCCAGAAAAATCGCATTACGATGCTCCGGGGAAGAAGTGGGGGGTGGGGTGGGTGTGGGGGGGGGGGGTGGCAACGATCCTTCCCGCCGCACTGTTCGAAAATGCGTCCAATTATCAGGGGCCCCATTAAAATCATGTCCGGAAATGCAATAACAAAAACCTCACCGCCGCGCCGGTCAAAGAGAGTAGTCCACGGTGATTAAAGATCCTCGGGTAGGGTCGAGACTTTTAATCACGATAAGCGCGAGCGTTCGCTACCTCTTGGCGGATCGGGAGAGAGTGGCATAATAACGAAGGGCCGTCCGAGAAGAATCTTGTCCCGTCGTCTGGTCTTCCGGGTGTGTCATCTTCAGCTTTCGTCGCTTCCACCCTCCGTGACGACGGGGGGGGGAGGGGGTGGGGGGAATGGGAGGGTTTGGTAAGAGAGTGGCAAGGGGGATGAGTGAGAACGCGCGCGGCGCGGCGGTGTATGCGGGGGTGTCGCGACGTCACGTTCGCGCCGCAAAAGAGGACGAGGCTGCAAAAGAAACGAGTATCGCCATTGTGGCAGAAAAATGGGAGAGTCCCTAATAGTGATACAAACGCGGGCGAGCGTGTATGGTTGCGCGCAAACGGCGCAGCGCGCGCGCACATGTGTGCGTGTACGGTAGAAGCGGGAGAGGATGTGGCCGGAGGGAAAAGAAAAAACGAAGGGCGAGAGTAACCCGCGTTGCGTTGTATACATCGGGACGAAAGAAAGCCGGAGGGTAGCCGAGGGGTTGGGAACGCGGGAGGGGCGAAGGGAGAGGCGAGTCTCGCGAGGGGTGGTCCGAGAAAGGGGGTCGCCGCGCCGCGCCGCGCCGGTTGAAAAGAGAAAATATCCGCGAGAAGTTAACAGCAACGATATCCGAGTCGAGTCCGCAGCTGGCGGGCACACCGCGGATGAGATGGATGGTGTAGAATGTAGATCGTTGGGAGGGATGCGGATGGACGGAAGGACGGAAGGACGGAAGGACGGATGGGACCAGTGAAGGGTTGCAAGTGAAAAGGGACGCGCGGCGTGGCAGCAGCGTTGCAGCGAGGCGCTCGGTGCAACCCTATAGGCGAGTGTACGCGGCTCACCTCTATTGGGGTGCAGCCAGAGTGGTGGCACGGGGCGGAGCGATGCCGATAGGAGGGTTGCAACCGGCCTCTCGCGGGGTGCTTTTTCGGAGGGTTGGATCAGCGCGGCGCTCGATGCGCGACGCTCGAACACCGGCTGACACCGAGAGCGGCCCGCGCGCACCGAGCCGGGATTTTTCATCCCGCGATTCGATCGCGATACCTACCGACGACCGGCGACTTAAGGCTATTTTTCGTAGCCTTCACCCCCGCACCACCACCCCCTGGACTACCCTCAACAATTGAATTTGTTTATTCTCTTCTCGAGCAGCTCGCTCGACCGTACGAATCTCAATTTCTCTATCAAACCAACGCGCCGAGGAAATATTTTTTAAGCTTGCAACCCCTTGCATTTTACAACACAATAGAGAGACGTCGATCTATAAACCTGTTGATGTATTACGCGTTCCAGTCCGTTTCACCCACTCGTGTAATTGTTTTTTCCGTTTTTTTTCCGTTGGAACGCAATGGGCATGTCGATCTACGAGCCTGTTAGACGTACGAGACTGTTACCGAGTGTTTGTAGCGATACAACGATGCTGTGTCTTCCTTCGAGTACACTCCCGCTCATAAGTCTCAAGACACCTCTGGTTTTTAGTAAAACTCTGGTATTTCGTATAGACTATGAACCTTTACCTGTATTAACTGCATAATATAAATATCCTCGTATGTTCATTAGTAATTAGAACTTGAACGTAATAATTCATTAAAAATTATGACATAGCCACTCCAATCACCAGATTTGAACCCCATAGAAAAATTAGGATATGAACGTGACAGTCAGGGGTACGGAACCTTTGCCCTACTTCGAAAACATGTTTATGGAATATTTTTGAACGAGACATACAAGTAATACGACTTCAGAAAGTATGAAAAAATTGATCGCCCGGATGCCAAGGATAGTGGAAACTGTTATTAAAGAAACGTGGCGGATTCTTCGATGAAAAGAAAATATATTTTTTTACTTCTCGGTAAGATTTTTGAATATATATGACTGCAGCATGTTAACCTTTAAATAAGGAAAGATTTGTTCGCATCCTTCAACGATTATTTCATTTTTACAGAGTTGAATACAAATATGATCGCTGTCCTAAGACTTCTATCATATGCGGCGTTGCATCGTCGGTCGCGCCTTTCAGAATATGAAATAGTCGACCAATCGAACAATGTTTTGGATAGTCGACCAATCGAACGATGAAAAGCGAGTGAAGAAGCAGTTAGATGGTGTTGAAAAGCGTTGAATTCTTTTGTGCGAGCAAATTCGCTGATAAGTTCGGTTGGTCGATTATTCAAAAATATTGTGTTCGCTGCCGGTGTTTTATGGGTTGCGAAATTAATGCGACGCTAATCAGTTTCGCCGAAAATATGTACTCGCCGCAAATTGACCGATCGATGGAATAATCGCCGAAAGGAATTTAATTACGCCGTGGCTGGGCGGAGCGTCGAGGAACGACGACAGCCGCTTACTTTTCGGTGGGTTTGTACACAAACCGGGTTATAGGTGCACGCACACGTTAATGAGAAAAGGGGGTGCGCGTAATTTACTGGCGAGGAGAACGGCCAAAGAGGGAGGACAGAGGAAAGACGTGTAATAGGCATATTACTCTCAATATAGCCTAGGGTAACTTAGCGTGGGTTAATTCGGTATTTAAGTGCGCGTATCGCATTATAGCTCGTAGTAATTATTATTATTATTCCACGCCGCGAATGCGAGATTTTCAAGTGGCAGGGAGGACGCGGCTCCCGAGGGTCTCGATACGTGCATATTTGATTTTTCATACTTCTGTCGGCTGACGAGCCAGGTCGTGTTCCGGCGCGCATAAAGACACTCGAGCCGCTTCTTTTTTCCCGGTTTCGTTTTCTGACGCCTGTGTTTTCAGACAAGTTAAGGGAGACTTGACAACGAGTAAACACCGATACAAATTATTCTCGTTTCGGTGACTCTAATCGGTACGTTTAGATTGCGAAAGATAACGTTACTTCTATGAAACGATGGTGTACAGCGATGCAGAAAAGATAGACATGTTTTTAGTTTACGGCGAGGCAAAAATAACTCGGTACAAACATCTCAACTGTATGCGGAAAGACACCCTGAGAGAAATCATCCTTCTTGACAAAGTTGTTTTGTAAAACTTTTGTATCGGCTACAGTCGATATCGATTCTACTACAAGTTGTCGAAAAATTGGACGTCCTTTAGGCATTTCCAAAGCAAGTGTCTCCCGAATATTGCAACGTCACAAATTTTATCCATACCGTATTTCCTTACATTTGGAGCTTCATGGAACACGAAACACCCTGTATACGTCGGTAAGGCCTGGCTCGTAAACGTCGCGGAATTATCCCCACTACCGCGGGGTATAGATAACACGGCTCTCGGGTATGTCTTCTGGACGATACGCGACGCTGGAAAGACCCATGTTGTTGACATATATTGAGAATTCACTGTACTCCTTGGACACTTCCCGTTTTCAAAATAAATTCAATGTTTGCTATAGTATCTTTGCAACGCGTTCAACAACCGATTCGGTATTAGAACGGTCCGAGGGAAACTGATTCTTCTGGTGCAGACCGGATTAAAACGCGTCCTGTTCTATTAATATTCATGTAAGAATCCCGTAATTTTGTGCAATACGTTTCGCTAATCTCCGTTACGGGTGGAACACGTTCCCGGAGGGAGATCTGTTTCGACACCGATGAAATTTGTGGCCCCCCCCCCCCGTCGCCATTATTCGTGCGTTTCCACGGTTCCTACGGTTAAATCGTGTTTCAATTTTAAATGGCATAGTTTGCAGTCCGGCCGTGTGGCCGACACGTGCGAACCTAGCCAGCCAGAAGGGATTCGATTCGACGCAAGAACGTTTTTTTGGATTAGCCGATACCAGACGATCCGGACCCGGAGAATCGCAATTTTAAACATCTGACATCGCCACGCGTGTCAAATCACAATGCCGCCATTCCGGATGGTCGCGTTGATTCGCGTTCCCGTCTCTAATCGTGCGCGCGACAAACAAGAAACGCTTAATCGCGAAATGCCTGCGCGATTTTTGTTTTGGACCCCCGTGTTTTGGACATATGTATATGTAGTAACCGCTGTAGACATCGTTATCTCCACGCATCATAGTTGAGTTATCTATGGTTAAAAACATATTTTTTCGTCGTCCAAGAAACCAGGTATTTCGTCCCATTTCCTAAATTCTACTCCACGAATAATAAAAAAAAAAAACTAGAATTCTCCACAATAAATTACATTGCGAAAGTTGGACAAGCTCGTTCGTACAAGTGAGGCGCAGTTAAGCAGATAAATCGCGAGGATCTCATTTCAATAACCGTTGGAATTCTCGACTTCCGATCCTACGGAATCCAACAGAAAAAGAATAGTCCGCGCGGTGCACGGATCCGAGCGGAAATCTCGACGCATCGGACGCAGCCGTGTTCGTCATCGATCTCAAAAAAAAAAAAAAAAAAGCCACGGCCGACGTGTCAGAAACATTAACACCATCCGTGCATACGTCGCGCTTTCCCCTCGCTCTAATCACTCGATGCGTGATGCATACGGAGAGAGCCAGAGCGGTAGTTCGCGGGTTCCATTATCTCCGTGTTTTTCTCATCGCTGGTAAGTGTGCGCCCTCCCCTCTCCCTCCCACCTCCCTCTTAATCCCGATCCTCGGGAGATCCGTTCTTAGGTGTGTGTCAGGGGCTGCATCTCGCGGTGCAACGGGGCCGGAAGAAGAACTGATTTTCGAGGGAAAAAAAGAACCCGCCGCGCAGCTCCGAGCGAGAGAGCGGTCTCGCTTCGCGCGGATTCATCCCGCGCGGAGCGTAGCGGCGGCGTGTCTGGGCGGTTGGTTACCGCGTGTACGCATGTGAATGACAAGGGGAAGGGTGTGCGAATCGCGGGGGTGGTGGCGGGATGGTTGTCGAGGGGGTGTGTGTGTGTGTGTGTGCGCGTCGAACCAACGAGAGAGCCAAAGAGAGAGAGAGAGAGAGAGAG
The DNA here is from genome assembly GCA_913789895.3 of Seladonia tumulorum. Lineage (NCBI taxonomy): Eukaryota > Metazoa > Arthropoda > Insecta > Hymenoptera > Halictidae > Seladonia > Seladonia tumulorum. The sequence continues at coordinate 24,703,777 of OU565269.1, forward strand.
AAAGAGAGAGGGGGGGAGGGGGGGAGGGGGGGAAACCGGGAACGGTGGACGCGCGGATCCGCTTGTAGAATAACGCTGGATGGAAAAGGAGGCCGAACGAATGATAGATGAAGGGCGCGGAGAGGGGGGGGGAGAGGAGATGGGGAGAGGAAAAACAAAGATAGAAACTGAAACAGAGAGGGTGCAGAACGCGGAACGAAGAGGGGAAACGTCCCGTGTCGGTGGGACGAAGACGTGCGCGCGGTAGGCAGTAGTCGCGTTACTTCCGGTCGAGCGGGCGCTGTGCCTGGCAGCTGTGGAGTTTGCAGGACGGGGGTTGTTGTTGCACATCCATGCGCCCCCTTTTGCGTATCCATCCAGCCACCCCCCTGTCCAACTTTCCGCCCCCGCGCCGCCCTGCCGCACGTCGGCTTCGCGCCCCCTTCTCGCCGCCTCTTCACCCGGACCCTCTCCTCTCCCCACCCTTTTATCGTTCCGTATCGTCACATTGATTCATTCTCTAATTCGATTAGTTTAAATGGCATTAAAACAATCCTGTTGCGAGCGCGGCCAGCCCGCGATCCGATCCGCTCCCTTTTCCGCAGCTGCTCGCTCTCTTGCCGTGCCGAGCCGCGCGCCGGCCCTCTCACCGTGGCGAGATTCTGGTTTCTGGGTTTTCGCGGTTCCGCCGAATGGATTTTCCTCGGGTCTGGGTCAGGTGGACGATGCACGCTTGCCGGCGCGCCGATATCTCCCTTTAGTTGCTAACCGCTTCCCGGATTATCGTGCGAGTTCGCGACTCCGATCGTGCCCGCGTTCGTGGTAAACGCTCGAAATGGAGTAGAATCGTTCACGCTTGTTTTCAATGTATTTCCAGCAAGCCGCATATTCTGAGCTCATAATGTTTTGATATTATACGTTACAGACGAAAAATTTTACATGCGACATTGAGAAATTAAAGGTAGCACACCTGGTCTATCTTTTTGACGAGGAGTGTACGCCGGAATAAACATGGGTATTACATAGAAAAGTAGTCGTTAGATTCTGTGTATTAAAAACAATGACTACTTTATTCGTTTCATCCTTCCACGAACGAGGTGGGGTTAAATAAACTCGAACGGTTTCAAAACTGCAATTTTGGAGTACATTAATACGAAGACGTTTGTATTCTTAAAACTAAACTGTTCATTTTCAATAGAATTTATTTCGATTCTATTATCGAATCGACGAAACACGACTATAAAACGCGATTTTATTCAAACGACGTAGACATTTGTAGATGGATAATGGTCGGGGTAGAACATGATTGCAGCGTGCGGCTTTAATTCACCTGGTTTGCGGAGGGTTAATACGATCGCGACTTACTTTCCAACTCTCCCTCGTGCCTCGAAAATTGGCAGGAGAAGAAAGAAGGAAAAGAAAAAATACGATCCATCTACGCGAGCCATGAAACGCACATATATCGTGGACCGCGTCAACGGCAATACGGAACGCAGCTCGGTATATCGCCATTCCGGGCAGGTCAAAGGCCATTAGGCCCGTGAGTTATGAGACAAGTTCTAATACTCTAATAATCTGGCTGTTGATCGGCTAGCCGGCCGGGCGAGTAGCACGCTAGCATTGGGAAGCGCTTAGAGCCGTGCTTAGGACGCGAGACTTTATTCTGGCCGATCAGCCGCACGCCTCCCTTCCCTTCCCATTTCGTTGTCCCCCGATTCTTCTTCCCTTACTTTGCCCGCTCGTGCAATGTCCTCACCCCTTCCGCACCCTCTGCGTGCCGGCGATCCAGCCTCCGTGGATCCTGACTCCCTTTCTGGCTCCGTGGCGAGCCAAGTCAGTGTGAAATTCGGCAGCCCTTATTAAAGCTTACACCCCTGCGATGCCATCGCTCCTCCGCACTGACATCCGGGGCCCCGGCCCCGGCCCCGGCCCCGAGACGCACCGCGCGGCACCGTCTCTCAAACAACGACCGAATCGCTCCTCCGTTCCGATCGAACACCGCCACCACCCCTCGCAGAAAACGTTTCGTCAAAATCGAGGTAGTTGATGGAAAAAGGCCGCGCAGACTCGTGCGCCATTTTCCTTAACACCTATTCCTACCGTGCGCGGTCAAAATGACCGGTCCTTAAAAACGTTAAAAACGATAAAAACGTTATTGTTAATATAATTAACACGTTGATCGCCATGTCACCCATATATGGGTGACGGAACTATTTGTCCAAATTTCAAAATCAATTTTTACGCTAATATATTTGTCGTAGATTTAAGTGTTTATTAGGTTAAGCATTTGCCGTTAGAAGTTGCCGGAGTCGGTTGCCGAGTGCCCGCGCGTGTACTTACATTGTAGCGCGGCCGAGACGTTTGATCGGCCGCGACAGTTGGGATCGATTTCCATTACGCGCGGCCGAAACGTTTTAGCGGCCGCGACAAACAAAATCGGCTTCTTTGTAATGCGTACACGTGGACGGAGTCACTCTGCGGAGTGGGGAAAATAGGAGGCAAAGCCCTCGATGGCCCGCGATCGGGCGGCAGATTTTGTTTCGCTCTCGAACGATCAAGATCAGTGTCTCCGCAGAGTGAATCGGTCAGAGTAGCTCGATAACTCGATATCTCGTCAAAATGAAACGCGCGAATTCCGGGACTCGTCACAACGTTCGTGATACGACATATTAATTGTATCAAATTTTTTAAGGATCTGTAAAATGCCAGAAAGTTGGAGGACTACTCAATATCGTACATATAATTTTTTTCGATTTTTATTTCATTAAATAACACATTAAATTGATGGAATTTTTTAGGTTTCTAGCTTGGCAGTCAAAGGTATTATTACTTACATTAATTTGATGGAATTTTTCAGGTTTCTAGCTTGACAGTCAAAGCGTTGAACGTAGATAACAGTCAATTTGTTGCTGAATGAATTAGCAGATGAGCAACTTCGATAAAATGACGATACAAATTTATTTTCATATAATTTCAATTATATAAAAAATAATGCGATGCTCTCTCCTCGATTTACAAAATTGTACTGCGTCGTCCACCTTTGCGGTTTGGATGTATTTGCCCTGAAACGTGCGTAACTTGATAGCGTCTCATTTATTTTGAGTTGGCCATGCCACGTTGAGAATAGCCTTTCTTTTATACCGATTTTTTAGGTTTAGAAGAGCTATTTAAATACCATATTATCTCGTGCGGTCAAATTGACCGGTCGCGGTAATTAGGACAGGGTACAAATATTTCTAGGAAAAAAATACATAAAACGAGAAATATTGTAATGAAAAATACAGTGTATACAGTGTATACTTTAAGAAACGTCGTAAAGATAAATAGCGATGCGATCATGTTGTATGTACGAAATTGTACGCAGAAGTTTGAAAAGATTAATTTGACCGGCCGTGGTTCGTTTAGTGTTAAGCCTGGATTAACTACACTCGTAAAAATATTAAGGGATCACCTCTACGAATCCGATAAATTCGGTCAATTTCAAATAATCACAACTTCGGCAAAAATTGTTATATCGATATCGTTACAAAATCATTTGAAAGCTTCGAGTCTCTACTTTCAGATGCTTTGTCAAATTTTCAGCTATGTCGCTTTTTAACACAATTATATCGTTATAAAGAAGACTTTGACAGTTACAAACAATTTTGTTCAACTTCCAAACATCACATGGGCAAAGATCAATTTTTTTGATAAATCGCTTTACCATCGTTCGAAAGTGCCTGCTTGCCCGTGCAAAATACATGTAAAATACTTGAGCAATTTTGCCTGGTGCAATATGCTACTTTCAAAACGCTCAACTGTAAACGATGATAGTAACTATAATATTTATTCAATTTCGTTAATTTCTTCATTTTCAAGGTCTATAGACGCTTACAAAGCAATACAAATTGATTAGTTTTCAATTTGGAAAAAGTCGACTTTTTGGTGAAATGTCCCTAAATTCCTCGGTCCGGATCACTCTGCGCCAGTTCTTCGCGCTGATAACTGCCTGATTCGTATAGGACAGTATAAGAGGTCGTGCGCAGAGAAAGCAGGATAATTTAAATTTAAGGATTTCTACGGTCGCGCGTTTATGGCCGAGCATATTGCAGTCGGCAGAAGGATGGACGATAAACGAGACCGGCTATTCGCGTCTAATTCCACTTGCGCCGTGGTTGCTTGCAGAGTTGGGCGTTATTCGAATGAAATTTCATTCGAATAACCAGCGAATAAAAATTGCGAATAAATTTTTATTCGCTGGGTTATTCGAATAAATTTTTATTCGCTGGGTTATTCGAATAAATTTTTATTCGAATGAATTTTTATTCGAATAAATTTTTATTCGAATGAATTTTTATTCGAATAACCCAGTGAATAAAAATTTATTCGGAAAAGCCCAGCGAATAAAAATTTATTCGAATAGCCCAGCGAATAAAAATTTATTCGAATAGCCCAGCGAATAAAAATTTATTCGAATAGCCCAGCGAATAAAAATTTATTCGAATAGCCCAGCGAATAAAAATTTATTCGAATAGCCCAGCGAATAATGGTGTCGAATAATATCGCGTCATCGACATCGCACGCGGTACGCACGCCACGCACCAGCGACGTGTATGTGTATGAATAAATGTGTGAGTGCAGACTAGAGAGTGAAGCGAAGAATCGTGGCAACAAATGTGTGTGTAAAGATAACGAAGGTCCCAGTCCCGAACCTAGGATCGGTCACTGTTAGTTATCTATTGTATATGTCATCAATCGTCAACCGAGATCTCGTCTCGAAAAGCCTCGAGCCTCGAGTCACTCGAGTGTTGGCGTCGGGTGTCGGTTCCTACCCGTGACCATAAAGGCTGCGCTTATTCGCAGCATTTATTCTCGTCATTTAGAATAACGAATAACGAATGAAAGTCCCGGGATTTATTCGAGAATAACGAATAACGATTTATTCGTTATTCGCAAGCTACGAATAATTCTCGGCGAATGATATCCTTATTCGTTATTCTCGAATAAATCCAGGGACTTTATTCGTTATTCCTTATTCGTTATTCGAAATAAAATTTGCCCAACTCTGGTTGCTTGTTGCCTCGGACTCTGAAACGCTCGATCTAATTGGGTGAAATTTCGCCCCGAGGGAGACGCAAATTTTACGACGCACGTGTGTGTCGGGGGGTCTTGCAAACTTGCGCGCGTACCGGCCCAACGGAAATTTCGGAGAAACACAAATTTGCGATTTCACCACTGTATTACCAAGAATAGGTATTGCAAACTTTGTCAAGTTAACAGTCGAGGTGATAATGTAGTAGATTTAGCATTCCGTTTTGTTGGGACTAAACGAAATGTTCGAAACGAGTCGACCCTTTCAGGACAATCCCTCCTAACGTGTTTCCAGTGGGGTCGATTTACAGTGACTCGCGTGACTGTTCCCGTACCCTTTAAAGCAGAATTACTTTTTCAAAAGTTGACCAAACGACCAGTTTTTTTGCGAAGCCAAAGGGATTAGGTTACCTTTCTGTACTTTTACTTAATAATATAACGATCTTTTTGAATGAAAATTTTTTTAAAACAGTTTATCAACTGCAAAACTGAATATAGCTGTGATTCAAGATGAGAATGTTATATCGAACACTCTTGTTTGATATCGTTTTATTACTTTCTACTAGCTCTCACCGTTTCCATTGTAGTCAATTATAATCAGTCTTAGATTTTCTTACATCGTCAATATTGTAAACATAAATGCACACATTGTTACGGTAAAAGTGAATAAAACACCTCGATGCTGTCCACACCGTACAAAGAAGTATATCGAGGTAAATTGTAACTTTTTACCTCGTTTGTGAAAACAGTATGTAAAGATATAGGAGATGTTGAAATATTTCATTTTACGTATAAAAGCTGTCATGCAAATCAAATAATTAATCGATAAAATGTGACGTCAATTGATCATGTATTTGTGACCCACTTCAGTATAATACATAACTTCGATGGTCCGAAGCGTTTAATAAATAAAATAATACACGGTTTTTCATTTGCAGATCTTGAGTTTGATAGCAAAAATTGACTGATTTGCTGTTTTTTCCTAAATAGTCGTTAACTGTTATATACAGGCTATAAAAACTAATCTTTGAAGAATGGGAATTGTGGCAAAATACTGTGTACCTATAAAATTTGTATTGTATTGATAAAAGTACTTATTATTATACTTATTACAGCATATACCCGGACAAGATTATACAGTAAATTTATACAGTAAAGATTTATACAATTCTTGAATTGTGGATTGGGAAATATTTTATGATTCTCTTTTAATGCAGGTATTTCAGTGTTGCAAATTTTCAAATTCTCTGCCTTCTGCGTAGACAGGTCGTGATAATAATCCCCGACAGTTCTCAATGATATTTTGAGGTTATGGGGTGCACGTTAGCGATCGAAGAACGGACATTTTTTCCGTATGTATAGTAATATTATCTTACTCGCATTCCAGACTAGCAGTGTATTCTCTATACTTATCAATTTGATTTTTTATTAATTACAGGTAACTTGCACTATTCATCGTTCCATATACATATAAAGTATATTCCCTTTCGTCCCGCTAACTGCTAGTTATCAGCGCTGACTCATCCTGCCGCACATACATATCCGCGGCGCTCGCAAAACCGTCGGACGCACGCGAGCAGTAACTAAATTTGAAATTTTTACTTACTTCCAGGCTGCTGCTCACCCCTGGCCCCCGTCATTACCCGCTGCAATCAGCGGATCGCTGCTATCCACACCGACACCCTCATCCGGGCGACCTCCCTTTTCACCGTCATCCTCATTGCAAACTGCGAGCGTCGTCTCACGGATTGCTCGTAACTGGATTAACTGCGGATATTTGATAAACGGCCGATGGTCCGCGTCGCCGACACAGGGGGGCGGTCCGGTTTTGTGCGGCTTCTGTTGTTAGAAACGGGAACGTGCCGCTCAATTTTCCACGACGAGTCCCGCGAACCTCGACAACTTTTCGCTGAGCCTGGGAAACCGCCGTGCGTCGCGCGCCGCCCCGTTGCCAATCGACACAGCCTCCTTTCGACACCGTTACTCTGCATCAGCTGTCCCGTTTTCTTTCCACGTTTCGGCACAAACTTTTCGTTCTCGCCCGCAACCGATTCTCCGCGCTGATTCACACTAACGGATCGTGTTTGCCGACTGTTTGGATACTGAAACCGAATGAATTCCTAGCACTGTCCTCGAACCGGAGAACGACAAAATTTCTTTTACGCATCTTCAAACAAGCCCATGGGCAAACAAGTCATGGGCTTCGATAGCTAGGCTCGATTGTCTAACCTTCCATCGTAAACTAACATACTTACTTATTTTCAGCAAATTGATAATTAGAACAAGAATACAAGTATCGGGCTTAATTTTATTGTTTCATTTTGTTATATGCAGCTGTTATACGATAATATTTGAATGCAAAATTAAAAGTATACATATACAATGCGAATAAATGTTGGAGGAAAGAGATTTGTGGTTGAAATTGGTTAATCGATTTATATCAAAATTGGCAAAAATCGCAGTTACAGACTGAAAAGTCGTGAAAAATTGCGATCACAAATGTGTAAACTGAACACAAAAAAATACTAAATTGTTTAAAAATTTTTCTTTTAAATAAACTTTCCGTTTTCTTTTGTACTTTTCTCGCTTCCATTGTCTCATAAGATGTACGTGTTCATTAAAAAGTACATTACCGCTTTAAAATAACTTTTCACTTTGTAAAAATTTTGGTAGTTATCTGTACTACCTTTACTACCATAAATTAGAAGATGAGAAGATCCCCGGTGTAATAAAACCTAATTAAAAATCATTTTCGTCGATCTCCGAACTGGTTACGCGAGAAGTGTTGACACGTTGTGTTTCAAAAGCACACACGCTAATTGCTTGAAAAAAATAATATGTATATATTGCAAACGTAGTGTTCCAAATTGCCGGGAGGTGTGTCCGCAATTTTTTCATATTCGGCACGGTCACGTTTGTCGGCGTAATTTCCGCTAGTTTTTCGGCTTTCAATGATTCACGCGTATCGCGTGTCGCTCCGGCGAAAATACGCGTCATTCATCTGCGACGCTTACATTACATTTGTTGTATATTTCCGCACAAACGCGGGTAACATGACGGTTGACTTCGCCTCGTTCCCAGCTACCCCCCGCCCCCAACCACCAACCTCTCTACCAGCACGGCCGTCGAACGCCGCCCGCGCGTTTTGTTCGAATTTAATTTCATTTTGCTACTTCATGCGCTACAAAGGGTATTAAATTCCATTGCGTCGTGTCCAGTGAAGCACGACGAACAATTGCTGCCTCTCATTTTCCACGCGCTGCGACACTATTTCCGCGCGGAACCCTTTGTTTCTATCCCGGAAGCCGGAGACGATCGAGCGCCGCTTCGTTCGCTATTTGTTATTTAATCATCAGTTATATCGGTGCGAACGGAGCTCTCCTCTAAACAAATTCCGGCATTTTTATTGGAAAATCGTGTGCCTTTTGCTCGGACGTTTGGGATATTCTGTTGAACAGCGGTATCAGCGTGATCGCTATCGTATTGCTAGTAAAATATACTACTACTACCTCCTCTTCGGTCTTTCTCCAATGTTTACTTTTTACGAAAAAAACGTTGGTACAAATTATCGCCAACACCCGTTATAGTCGAGTTAAGCGTTACAGTTTTGTGTGCGTGTGTGTGTGTGTCGCAGGGTTTACTACTATCTCCAAAAAGATTGTTTGCTGTGTACGGCTTAAAATTATCCGGAAGGAACGATGGAGAAAGAAAACCCTATCGAAGGGATAAGTGATTATTACCAGATCGACGATGCTCGAACGAAGTTCGGCTGGAGTTGCGCGGAAATGCGTTTTTGCGGGGAGTAGGAATACACTTCCGGGAGCTCTTGTCAACGAAAGTTCGTCAGACAGCCGGGATGGTATCGGGACAGAGGAGAGGAGTGAAATTGAAAAAGTCGAGGCTGGAAGAGGACGGTAGAAGTCGCCGGCAACTCTTACGAGAGAAGTCGGAAACTTTGTCCTTTTGTCTCGAGGGCCAGACAAGTTTTTGCAATTGCAAGTTTTCTACGCTCGCCCCCGGGGGCGAAACGAGATACCGAACGACGTCGACATTTCCTGGGAGAAGTGAAATACTGCGGTCCTGGAGTCAAGGCACAGCGACGTAACGTTGCGCCCGGGACATTCCGGAATGTGAATATTAAAGAGCGCCGGAATGCTTAAGTGGCTCGCCGCGATTTATGCGACTCGCCACCGAACTCGCGCAAATTTATTGCGATTTGTCTGCTCGGATCTTGCGCTCGATCCGATTTCGGCCGATTCGGTTCCTAAAGCGACGTTGTCTTACACGCTCCGAGGAATTTTCGACAAATTTACGTGTTCGGTTTATTACAGCGGGTCTTCCATTTCGAACGAACCATAAGAAAATATTAACGATATCGAAAAATGTTTTCAGCGAAAGTTATACATGGTTTCGAGGAGGACATAATGATATGGTATTGGTTTGTATTGGTCACTGTATATCGATAATTCACTGTATTAGCGAAGCCCCCCGTGTACCCGAACAAACACGTTTAGAAAAATCATAAAGAGGTTTGCGAGTGCGTGAATTTCAAACAATACCGGACGCAAAGGTCAATTTGAACGCGACGGTGTTTCTTCAACGAACGAAGAATTCACGAGATGTTCGGAAACTGGAAAGGAAGATTCTGTTACGCGACGAAGAGTTTTGTTACGATTGCAATTAATGCGGTGCCAGCGACCAGTGGTTTTTTGTCGTTAATCTCTCCGCGAATACGATGAGGCCGCGGTAGGAGGGGGTGGTGAAGGTGGTGATGGAGGTGGAGGAGGTGGGAGAGTGGAGAGGGCGTGGCACGTTGAGCATAAACAGGATTGTGGCGTAACACGGTCAGAAACTTCTCAAGAATCTTATTTATTATCCCCGCGGGTCCGGGAGCGGCCGGAGAACAATCGCGAACTAATTCAGCCGCCTTAATTACCGGCGTAAGAACAATAAGATTTAGCGCGCTTTTGTCCCGGCAAAAATGAGAAATTGCCGCGCGGGTCAGCGGTTTCGCGAACAGTGCATTTGCAGGTAAACGGGCCGTGGGGATGCACTCTCGCAAGTCGGCCGCCATTGTTTCGCGATGCCCGAGCAAAAAGTCCGCGGGCAAATGCACTTTTCGATTTTTCCCCGAGCCCCGGGTATCGGCCGGGAGAGCTTCTTCGTCGGTTTATCTTGTTCCGTTCCGAGCGGAGAAATCCGCTGAACAACCCCGGGATCCTTCGAAAACTGAATTCCCGTGATAATTTATGGCTGCTCGCCGCGCTGAGAGAGAGTTGCCAGAGCGGTCTTTTTCTGCGTTTCTCGCGTAACGAACAGCGAAGCTTGAAATGTGAACATGCGAAAGAATTAGTACGGACCTGTCGACGCGTAAATGCTGCTAGCGCGGTGAATGAAATTTCTATAAGGTCGCTGCGATTTACGAAGAAATATTAATATATTTCGTGAATCTTTACCGATTGTAAATCTGAAGCATCATGTACAGTCGGTTCGGGACAAAATAGTTTTTGAAACAGAAAATTGAGTTCTTTCTTAATTTAATTTTAATATTAATATGAATTTCAATATTAATTTCTACAAGAATTAGTAAATCCGTTACATGTGCATATACATGTGCATTACATATGGCATATTTATTTATAGATTTAATTCTAGAAGTCCACCATGCAACAAAATGACCCATTTTTAATACTAACCCTACCACGGTCAAAATGACCGGTTTTATCTTTTACAATTATTGAAACAATAAAAATTAATTTCTGAAAATAGTGAAATAAATTTCCTTGTCCAAACATTTATTGTATTGAAAATTACGGACAATCTCAATAAATTTAGGGTTGCATTTTTATAAGGCAGATACTGTTAATGCTTGGTTTGGTAAGTTAATTGCTTATGAAAACTAGAAAAGTACACTTCTCGAGGATCAATTACTTTACTAATTTTCTATGAAACCATTCTCATAATTTCGATTATGGGGAAATAAAAATCTGAAATGAATCGTTCCAGTTCGTCTGGGGTATCTGCAATGACTGTTGCAGTTTCTAATATTTTAACCGGCAGCGTATCGCCTATAAATGGGTATTTTAATTATAAAAATGATGTAATAAAGGACAGATAAATTAAGTAATTTTTCTATGCTTTTCGTTTCGCGAGGAGTCGTGTCCGGCTTTCAATTAATTATCTTGCTTATATATATATATAAGGTCCATAAAGGTACGAGTTAATTACAATAGCTTTTTATCCTCCTTTGAATCGTTTCCAATTGAATTATTTCGATTCCCGGCCGAAGCGGTGAAGGTTATTTCAGGAAGCTGTTGAAGCACGCCGAACAGAAACCCGCGGAGAGAATGAAGATTCCACGGCAGCGTGTGTGCTCACTCTTTTGTAGGAGCCAGTTTTACCGCAAAATCTTCGACGTCCCGATAAGCCCATGATTCGTTTCGTTGGACGTCGATCTGGCAATTTTCCAGACTGCTGCGATTGAACATGTCAATAATACGAAAAATGAAGTACGTCCGCCGCATTTCAGACAGACCGCGCAGAATGACTGCGAACCGTGAAGATGAATGACACTCGCGAGCGTTAGCGGATTCTTATTCTTTGTATAATGCGAACCGTCAACTAGAGAAAATATTCAGCCGTCGAGTTAGTTTAATACCTTGAATTAGTTAGAAATATAAGATTTAATCTTTAATAATTTGTACAATAAATAGTGTCTCGTAGTGGGTCGCTTTAGATGGAGCTACAGTGACTCCCACTAATATTTGAACGTTTTTAAAAATCGCATAACTTTGTTAATATTGGACCATGCGACTTGGATTTTTTTTTTTTTTAAGAAGTTAACACAATTTGTTTGCTACATAAAGTGATTAAATTTGTCAGAAAAATTGCATTTGGTCGAAATTACATAGAAAATACTAAGAGTTGTGTTTTGCAACTTTTTTTATGTGGTCTTACATTGAATATTTAGAAAGTACAATTTGTAGATCTGTATGAATTATACATATTCTGAGAATTTCATAAAAATCGGTGATCAACGTTTAATCTACTTCTTTTTTATACCACGGCATTATGCGACGTTCGATCAAAATGTTGATCAAGTGGTAGTGAATGAACGCACTATTTGTAGATACTAGAAAATCAAAAAATTAAATTTTGTTGACAGAATATTTTGGTTTCAACAGTATTTGTTTCGGTCAACAAGATTCATATAGAAAAAAAAGTTGTGTCTGTCAAAAATCAGACATTTCATATGCAGCAACCTAATGCAGTGAATTCTCGATATACAGTGTTACGTTTACGCTCCTCTGCGTCCAAGGCCTCTCGAGCTTCCTGGCCGGTCAAGGGGTATATCCTGTGGGAATGGAGATAATTTCGCGACGTTTATCACTGTACATTCGAAACGCGTGCAAATAATAAATGATTTGGAGGTTCTACCGTAGTAGAAGCCACCCTCCTATCCACGCACCCACCCTTGCTCTATAGAGTAAAAAGCAATGCAGAAAATGTGACTGAGTTTATAAACACTCGTAGTATCTATAATTCAATCGACATGGAAGTGTTCGAATTTCGTGTTTCACGCGGCCTAATTTCCCGCGGAATTTCTTCTCAAAGGAAGAGAACTCGTGCAATGAATTCGTTCGAGCCGCTTGGTCGCGCTGTCGAAAGATCAAAGATTGGATGCCGCGCCGAGTGACAGGCGATACGCATGCCGTTTTTAACGAAGACAGAAGTAAAAGAGAACGGTTCGTGGAGGGTTGGCGGGGATAAAAGTGATCGAAACTTCCGGCCCGACTCATCAGCACGCGTCACCCCATATTACGGATAACTATTCCTTCCGCTCGTTGCGAGCCCCCATTGCGAGGGGCGCCCCACGCGTAAGCGATACAGTTTGGGGATCCCCAATTTTCTCTCCGGCCCCACTACCGCTATTTTATAGAGGCAACTCTCTCGCCGTGACTCCCCCTCGGGCTTCTTCGATCCTCTTCCCTGGTCCTGGTCCTCGCCCCTTATTTTCGATCTTTGCGGTGCCCTTCGTTTCTTGCCGCGTCGTCGCGGCAGTAATTTCAATCTTTCGATACGCAGCTAGACGAAAGAAAAAGAGAGACAACATTGCGACGACGTCGCAGAGAAGAAAGGAGACGCGAACGGAGCTTGGAACGGAAATTGAAGAAACAGGTCCAAGTAGGTTCGAGAACGGTGCAGGCACGAATAGAATGATAGCTGCGGGATTGGTATAGCGGCGAGATGGACGCAGGAGTAACACAGTGATATGTAAGAAGTTTTATAAAGTGGTATCGGGACTGAATGCGGACGCTTAAGTGGGGACGGTGGTATCCCATCCCCGAATTTTCAACCGAAGGGGATGTATGTCGCCAGATCAAGTCTTGTTCCCCCACTCTTATTTCCCCATCCACCGCGTTATTCCCCACGTTTCCGTCGCAGCCCGATCACGTGACACGTTCCGTCCGAGTTGTACATACACTCCTCGTCGAAAAGATAGCTCAGGCGTGTTATCTTTAATTTCTCAACGAGGCATGTAAAATTTTTCGTCTGTAACGTGTAATATCAAGTTTCTAGTAAGGTAGAGATTAAACGAAACTTGTATTATTGTCCGGATACCGGGACCGATTCAAACAGCGAGTTGAAGTTAATTTTCTCCAGATTGTTAACTCTAGGGGCGCGTACACGAAGTCTAAGAGATTTCTTAGTTGGCTATATTCGAATGATTTTCGTTGAAATCTGCCTCTGCGAAATCTCGGGGCACGGAGAGTAACCGGCCGGATGGATCATCGTAGCAAACGTTCGCACGCAGCTCTTTCTAATAAGCTCGAACGCATCGAATGACTCGATAGAATGAAAGAGAAGAAGTATGAAGACGAGTTGACAAAAGAAACAGTAAGGTGGAAGAGGATAAGGTTGAAAGAGGGTGAAACAAAGGGACAAGAGACAGGGACGGAAGAAAAAACGGGGGAAGAGTGAAAGGGGGACGGAGGGGACGGGTATAGCAAGGCAGGAAAGGTGGACGAAGGGGCTGCTTCTCTCGATCCTGGTTCCGGATTAAACTTTAATTGATTCAACTCCGTGGTCTGTAGTCAGCGAGGCGCATAGGAGAAGAGGGCACTCGCTCCCTTACCAGTGAACCTGGCTAAGGTAGAAGGCACTCCTCTCCTTTTCCTTTCAATCTCCTGCAGCAGGATGCGCCTATTATTCTGTTCCGTGGTAGGCCGATAAGTCGAGACGGATCGACCTGGACCGGGAAGAAGAATATAATAATTGCTAAGAAAAGAAAAGAAAAGAAAAGAAAAGAAACCGCCGCGCCGCAGTTATCGTCGCTGCGATTGTCGTGTCCCGGTACCGCCCGCCTCCCGACAACGGGTAATTATTTTTAATGATGCAAATTCGACCCGAAGCTTCCCTCTACCACCTTGCTCTACGAATCAATTACTGTGCATCTTTACGCTAGCACGAAACGACCACTTCCGGCGCATCGCCCGCAATAAATTCTATCAAAGTAACACGCCGATGCGCTTCGAGTAAGTCGAAGAAACATTTCGGGAACAGCTTCGACCCTTCAGCAAATAATATAGCCCAGACCTTCTTCTTTCGAACGTGAATATTTGAGATATTGAATCTTTACACTGATTTTCACATTATTTACTGGAAACAGCGATAGAAGCGAGTAGTAATTCCGGGAGAGACGCACCGCATTTTCTTGCCTGTTTAATAAACATTTTACTGAAAATAATTGAAAAAATAGGCAGGCCTAGTTGAATTATCTATTTCAATGTCTTTAAGAAAATATAACGTAAAATTGAGTAAAACTTTTATACCAATGCGTTAATATGCTGTTTAAAAATGTTCGAAAAAGTGCATCTCTTCCCACTCCTGTCATTTATGTCCTCTTCTCCCTACTTCTATTCTTTTTTTTTTTTTCTTTACCACAACATGTTATAATACATAAAGTAGAATACATAGTACTTGTTTCGTGGAGCCATTTGAGGCGTTCTGGAAACAAGAAATCCAATCTACTTTAGGTGTGGTTGAATAATAATCTTCTAAACATTCGATAAAATGATTATTAGATCGTTCTATGATCGTATCACGAGCAGTCTAGTTAACGAGGATGTTAGCTTTCTCAGTGGCAGTGTCGTGGCTGCACGGGTCGACTCACGGTAAAACGGTCCTCCCTTTCTTATCCGCGAGAGATAGGGAACGCAAGTAAACGTAGCAAGGTCTATCAAGCCCCGCCCTTGGTACTTCCCTGGTTCTTCCCCCTGCCCTCGAAGAACAGCGTTTTAATCTTCCAGAGGCCAAGAGGCGAAGGGGGGAAAGTTCGCGGTGCAGGAAAGTAACGGAACGAGAACAGAAGGCGGGCAGCAGAGGAGATAGCAGGGGAGAGAAGGTCTAACCCCAGCGCGCCCTTTTATTTGGGAATAATTGAGAGGGCCACGTAGAAAACAAAGGGCAGGGCATGGCAGGGCATGGCAGGGCATGGCAGGGCATAGCAGGGCAATTCGTGTCTGAGCTTGGTTGGAACGGTCACCGGGAATTGTATTACCCGGGAACAGCGCGAAACAAGCGAGAAGCAACAGCGGATTTCGACAGCTCGATTCTTCCGTTCTGGCCACCGATCGAACCAGTTTCTTCCCTTTCCGTTCCTCCTCCATTCTCCGTTCTCCATTTTCTATTCTCCTACTGGTAAATAGTCGTTGTCGTCGGTCGCGGTGCGTGTTCCTCGAGCTTGATCCCCGCAGTGAACCGACGAAAGGGGAACAGGAAAAAGGAGAAAGAGAGCAAAGGGGGTGGAGATGAAGACTCGAACGGGGTTGGTCGAGGCGACGCGCGGCTAGGCACCGGCGACGTTGATTCGATTTTACGGCTAACAAGAAAATTATATTCGAGATTGGGTAGGTAATCGTGCGAGGCATCTCACCGGTCGCACACTTGCGCGTCGGTTCTCCTCCTTTTTTCTTTTTTCTTTTTTTGTACGCCCTCTCCTCTTGCCTACGCTCTCGCACTCTTACGGGAGTGTTTCACCCCCTTGCGCGCGCGGGAAACGTTACAGAAATAACTCGTCAAGGCGATTACCGATGAAGATTGCTCGATAGATTCCAGAGGGTCGCGCATAAAAGTGCGGATTGCCAGGCTCGAAAATATCTGCGGCAAACACTGCCCGCGCCGACGACGTGCTCACCCTTCTACGTAACCGATTTAACCCTTCGACCGGCGCCGCTCTCGATGTTCTCGCGCGAACTTTCCGCGATCGCTATATTCCTAGTAACAAATAATGATTTATACAAAACTTGTGGTTATTCGTTCAGTTTTGCTACTTACTGTAATTAACAACAGCATTGCGCCACATTTGGAATCGAGAACCTACTCGAAAAATTCGAAGCAGATTACCCCGTTCAGACGGGAGAAGGGCAAGAAGGGCAAGAAGGGCAAGAAGGGCAAGGAGTGCAACGAAGGCAGTGGCATCGAACTTCTGGTTCCGGGAACGGGAAAAATCCGGTAAATCAGTGTCCGTGGCTCATTGGCTCGGTAATAGCGGTAGCCCGCCATCCAGGACGGAATAGCGTGCTTATTGTGGTAAACCTGGGACTTAATGGTCTGTGACCCGAGCACGCCTAGCAGCTCCGCTGCGTATACGTGTATATGCGATCCTGAAGGAGCGGGACCAAAAATTTAGTTATTCGTGCACAGACGGAAGAACTAACGCGTTCCCGGTACTTGGACGCGCCTGCTAGGCGTCTCCGGTCGCGTGGCTTTACGATCCTGTATAATTTATCTCCCCCACCTTCCCCACCCCCACCCCCCCACGCCAAGTTTGAAACAGCGCTTTCGTAATGGCTTCCCTTCGATCTTCATCGTAGATGCCTGTTGCGATCATCCTTCGCTGCGACGACATGCATAAGTCGTTAAGGGTAGATTCTCGTGTAACTGGTCCAAAAACATCGATTTTTTAAAAGTACATAGCCTTGAAAATGATTTCCCCAAATTTTATACTAAAATTCATTCAAATGACAAAGTCGACTTACATCGAGTAGGAGAACGGTACAACACATAAAAACGCGTTTTCTCGAGACTATATCGACTATATCGAGACTACATATAATTCGCGTTCTTTTTACCGTGTAGAATACCGTGGGAATACGACAATATTTTTGCAACTTACTATGGTTTATCGAAAATTAACGGACATAATAAGGCCAATAATTACTCTTGTGTCGCCAGTCGTACTAAACTGCATAGAATGGGCGTGTAATAACCGCTATCTCTGAATTAGGTAGGAAATGACCGAAAAATGGTATTCGCCAACATTTCATATTACACCGTGTCTGGTTATAATAGTTAACGACTGCGTCTCTATAACGGCAATAATAGCGATGCCGAATAATCCAACGTACCTTCTTAATTAACAAAAAATACTTGTATACACATGTACATTAACTTTTCTCCAAAGTGGATAGATATACAAAACAATCCGTTGAACGTAAAATGTTCGCGGTTCGGAGGGGGACTCCTGATGTATACGTTGGCGTTCTAGGTGATCTCAAGGTCAATTTAATGTTTTTAAATGGAACCCTATAATTTTTGCCCTGTAGTCTGATAGTGTCCTGCGTGACGAGCTCGTTAACCGCGGCACAAGGTCATCCAAGGTTATGGCTAGGTGATCGCTTTAAAAACAAAATTGGACATTTAAATTAAAATTGAAAATAGGATATATTAACCCTACAATATCGAGTCAGACTCGTGATGAAGATTCTGAACAGAGTCTAATATAAATATGTTTCCTATTAATAATCCTTTAAACCGAAATAAAATTCTATTTTGGCGTTGTTAATGTAACTATCGGACAACATATAGGCATACGATATAGATATAAATTTTCTCCCCTGTTTAGGTAATTATGAATTACAAAAACGTTCTAATCACCGAAACCGTGAAATAAATCGTAGTGCAAGGGGTTAAGGATTAGCTTTGTACGCCAAAGTTTTACATAATAAAGTTGCAGAATGTGCAAACAATTCTTGATCAAAACGTTTTATAAGATTTGCATTCTGAAATCGGAAATTTCATATACAACAACCCGATACTAACAACAAGTGTGCAACTGGACTTACTCGGCATGATTGAATTTTTTCTCACACCAATTTTATGAACGTATGCCGTATATATATTTCTTACGGCACGAAAGAGTGCACCAAGTCTTGGTTAAACAAAAATTGCCGACCCGCTGCTGGCGCGCAGCTTCATCGAATGAAACGGCGTGGTTCAGTGGATAAATTTCGAAACGATCATCCAAGGGTTTCGTCCTCGTTATTATTAAATCACGGCGAAACGCCAGGAGAACGGCGGTTCTCCTCGTCCTTGGAACAGAAGAGAACTGTCCCTCGGAGTTCACGGTAACCCTCCACTCCTCCTCCCCCCTTTGAAACCCACTGTCTGCCCCGTCCCTCGCGCGCATCCCCGTCCCCCACCGCAGAATCCTCATTGGGCCGATGCTAACAATGTTTGTAGATATATTGTATCTCACGCATCACTTGGCCCGCAAATTGTTTTATAAACAGATTATTGCGACAGCGGGGTCGCTACCAGCGTGACGCTGGTAATATACTTCGGGACCACCCCCTCGCGACCCACCCCCGTCGCAACCCCACTCCCCACAACCCTCCCCCACGTGCACAAGAACTATTCCATTGTCGGGAATGGCGACCGTGCCGCGCGGCCTGGCTCATCGTCGAATCCTGGCTCGATCTTCGATACGATAAAACCCACGGCGAGCCGTCGCGTCTTGATCCTCTCTCTCTCGTCTTCTCGCAAAGACAAGACGACGTCTGACCCGGAACAACACGGCGGTTTCTATGAGGACCGTTTCAATACACTCGGTCGCCGCCGACCCCCGGAATTGAGTTCCGAGTTCGCTGTCAGAACGTTCCTAAACACAGGACCCGGAATCGTATTCGCGATTAGCGAGCGATACCAACTCACAGTGGGGGACAAAAGTATTCGTACGCTTGGAATATAGAAATAAAAGCAACAATATCTTTTATGTTATTAATTGTATGGTAAAAGTATCTAGCTTTATATCGTATACATCACTTGTAACAACAAACGAGCAAAAACAAAACTTAATTACATACTTATAATATAGACCAGAATATCTAAACAACTACGAATTGTAAACACTTTGGAAATATTTCAGTTTTCTGTATTTTATCTAAAGCTATTTCTAATTCTTCTTACACTTTCAAATTCTTTCTACAATTTTCCCTTATCACGATAAGCTGTTTAATGCAAACAAGGTGCAAGTCGAAACAGGTAAACATTGGATAATGAGGAATTAAGTAAAAGTTCTACGAAACACGGTACCGTCATTATGTTGAAATTATGTCACAATTATTTTATTTAGTAATTCAACCCTTCGGACGCGGTGTTGAACCAAATCGAACAAGCATTCACCTAGATCACTCCTGCGTTAGACGGCAGACATATAGGTCCTTGATAACGATGGAGATTATATAATACATAAATTAAGAAATAAAAACCTGAATTTATTACAAAGTTTGTTTTAGATTTCAAAATAATTGATTACTTATGTGTCCTCCTAATAACTCGAGAACCGACATTTTCGGGATCACGTACACCTCTAATAATTGCCAAAGATACGCAGGTATGAAATTTGTCCAGATTCTTGGGCAAATAGACCGCAGTGGGCGTGGGGGCGTTGACCAGACTATCGGACGAACTCTAAAAGACCCGGGCCACGAATCATCGAGAAACGGTTCCGCGATCGACACGCGCACATTTAAAAGAACTGGGAGAGCTGGTTTTCTCGAGCGGTGCCGCGCTCGTTCACCGTTTTAATTAATCGGATCCGAGATTTCGTTATTACCGCCGATTAGCTCACGTACCAATGCGCATATTTTTTCGAACGTAAAACGTGAGTAGAGAGACTAAAACATCAACGCCCCGACGCTGCTAGCTGATGACGGACAAAACGCGCGCGTCACGCTGCCGCCCCCCTCGGCCCCCCTCGGCCCCCCTCGGCCCTCCCCTTGCCCGTGCCCCGCTCTGCAGCCCCCGACAACCCCCTCGGACATCCCCTTTCGGGACGAGCCGGTCTCCATGTGACTGGACCCAACCCACCGTTCGCTGGACGCTCGTCAACCTTTCGCGCGGTGCATCGTTGCATCAGTGTCCTGCGTGACGCTACACTTCACGCAACAGTAATTTCATCGTTATTTTTATAAATTGGGTGGCCAGGGTTAACGCTCCAGCTGGCCTGCCCGTCGGATTACAGCTTTTTGTAATATTAAAGTTCAACGCCGCTCTACGTGTCCTGCTGCCGTTATACAGATTCTACGCCCCCGTACACCCTCGCCCGTCACCCCACCCCAGAGACCCCTTTCTTCCGCCAGCTCGTTGTTTGCGCAACGGAAAACGTCGAAATTATAGCCTCGCTGCGCTGGTGGCAAACGGGCGCGAGTCGCGAGACTCCTCTCCCTGTTTTCCCTCTCTTGTCTTGCAAGAACGTTTCCATCCCAGAGACGGACCGCCGTTTGTCTAATTTTAGAATCTAATTCCAGGGGTGCTGCCTATAGGTACCTAAATATCTATTTACTATGAAAAGACTCCTTAGGGCGAAGTTACACTATTTATTACACTATTACACTAGGAGCAAATGTAATTGCAAACGAAAAGCTTTCTTAGGTTATTTTTTAAATATAAAAGATTTCAAGGTCATCGACATTCTTTTGAATGGAACAGTATATTTTCTTTACGATAGCATGATAGATAATAAAAAACTAAATTCGATGGATACCGATGGTCTTTTTGACCTTGGCATGACCTTAAGCAAAAGTAATCATGTTTCAGCCTGAACTTCTCAAAGAAAATCCAGATCGTATAGTCCAATATTAAGAAAATGTGTCCCAACATTACTGTGACAGACTGTACGTGCAAGTACATATATCATCCAGCACGTTTTTCGACGTATTTTAATCAATAAGGATTCAATCAGAGAGTCCGTATACTTACTTACAATTAGTAGGTACTATACCAGGAGATTAATTACGAGATTTCGCTCTAAAACTAGCAAGCTTTTAATGCGGCGATGGCCGCCGGGTTCAAGGAGGTTGCGGGAGAAGAAAAAATTAACTCGCTCTGTAAATATCGCGAGAGAATATGAAAAATGTGTACCTTCTGCGCGGCTGCTTACAGTGTTGTTAAGATAATGATATTAAAAAGGTTACTTCCAGCGTGGGAGCTTGCGATTGTCTTTTGTTTCAGAAATTACTTCTGACAAGGTACTTCTTCAAGGATTCTGACCACTTTTCTATGATCGTTATGCCAATTTACTTTCTCAAAGACTATAAACGCAAGCTTCGAATCTTATCAAATATTTTTCAGTCATTGTAGCCAGTACGTCAGTAGATCTGTGCCGATCGTCGTACGTACCGTATCTTATAAAGTGTTCTTTTATTGTACACTTTGGAATTTCAAACTTCGTGTTTTAATTTGTAAGGCAATAGTTTTTTAAGAATCGTCTATATTTTCAATCTGTTGCTGATAAATTATAACAAAAATTGATTTTACGAGATAGGCCCTAATTCTATAAAAGCAGCAAAATGACAGAAAATGTGCGGGCTTTGAGCGCGTGTTGAACGCGCAGAGCGCCGTACGCAATGTGTTAAGGAAACACAAGATATTAATTTGACAACTAAAACAGGGAATCAGGTTATGTGGTCGTATAGATCGAACCGGCTTGAGAGGTTAAGACCGTACTATCTTCGTTCAAAAGGAACACCAAATGCACCGGCCGATCTCTTCGCTTCGTTGGTCGGATCATCAAGATCCTCTTGTTCCTCATTTCCCGATCGCGGAAGCCGCCACCCTGTCGAACCGGCGTTCATTGTCCTTCATCGGTCGGCAATAATACCATCCCTGGACGGCGTGGACGGCACGAGAGGCGTTGGCGTTCTTGTTGACAGCGTCCAAAAAGTAAGTAGCTTTTTATTAAATCGGCGAACGGCGGATCGCGTGCGCGAGCGAGGGACGAGCGAATTGGTGTCGAGAAAGAGGAAGAGAGAAAGAAAGGAGGAAAAGAGGGAGACGTCGAAAGCAGGGGAGAGGGGGGAAGTGAAAACGGCCGAGCTCGTTGCGGAGGTGACGAGGGTAGGTCGTGCCGGGACTGTTCTTTCTTTCTTCCTTCCTCTTCTTCCCTCGCAGGGGCGTCTAAAGTGGGCGGCTTGGTGACACAGGGGAGGATTGAGGATCGAGGGAGGCCGTTTGAGGTTGGGGAGCGGGGCGGGGGGGGGGCGCCTCGGGCACGTGACTGCTCGTGCCGCTGCAGGAGGGCGACCCATAAAACGAACGAGCTTATACGGACACGCAGAATCGGGCGGACGTGTGGACGGACGATCGTCGGATGATCGTCCGAAGGATCGACGCTCGCTGGCGCGAAATGCATTATAGTTTCTCCGACGGGTGGGAAGGGGAACGCGTGCTTCCCTTTAGGTACGCCCGGCCGAGGGTGGGCCACGCCGGGTGTCGGATGATTGATACGCGATTTAGACGAGTGTAAATTCTGATTGCGCTGTCCGTGTATTATGACCGAAGGAACTCGGAGAGAGAACGAGCACGCCGCACCGCGCCGCGCGCCATCCGATCAATGGGTTACATTGGCCATGAAAGAAATACTGGGTCGAAGTTCCTGCTAAGATAGCAGAGAGGAACAGAAGTGCCCATTGGACAAATATATGAAAAAAAAAAAAAAAAAAAATTGAAATATATACTTGCACAGGCCTGTACAACTGAATACAGTGAATTAAAGATATACAGGGTGTTTGGTAACTGGTGGTACAAGCGAAAAGGGGGTGATTCTACATGAGAGAATAAGTCGAAAATATAGAATAAACATTTTTTCATCCCAAGTTTCGTTATCGAGGAAATCGTGTTTGAAACGCAGCGAATACGCATGCTATTCGATAGGAATTGTCTGACGCAACTGTCCGATCATGACCAACCAAATCTACTTCGTGCATATACTACGGACTACGGCACACAAACCTGACAGATCTTCAAAGTCGATTTTCCCGAAAACAAAGCCTCAAACGAAGAATGTTTATTCTATATTTTCGACTTATTCTTTCATGTAGAATCACCCCCTTTTCGCTTGTACCGCCAGTTACCAAACACCCAGTATGTATATCAACAACTCGAGTCTTGCCAGCGTCGTGTATCGTCCAGGAGACATACCCGAGCCGTGTTATGTTTACACTCCTCGGCGTCCGAGGCCTCTCGAGCTTCGCGGCATTACCTTCGTGGTATACCTCACGGGGTATACCTCGGGGTAGTGGGGATAATTCTTCCATTTTTATTATCCAGACCTTGGCGACATGTATAGAGAAATCACTATACTCTCACGAGCTGTCCACGCTCGAGCACGCCTTATTTAGTAGGCACCGGAAAAAGATCGTGCGCTTTTATTCCGAGAAATGAATTGAAGTCGATTTGAAGTCGATCGTTCGCACGTCTAATGCACGCACGCGTAAAGCATTTATGTGTAATGCAGCAACAGAAAATTTATGTCGCTGATAATGTCGTGTATTCATTGAAAATTATTATTTTATATAGCCTTTGAAAATATGTTTATATTATGATTAATATTTTGTTTCATCTTAGAAGAGAAGATTTATAGGGAAAAGAAAATCGATTAGAAAATCCAAGTGTTCATTATTTGGAGAAGTTTTCTTTTCTTACACCCAAGTATACATAAAAATCTGATTTTATAGAAGAATTTTTTTTTCAATGTCTAAAGTTGCAGTTTGCAAGTTTCCTTAGTGTTGCCCAATAAAAACGTAAAAAAAAAAAAGAAAATGATCTCGTAAAAACAAGCATATAAAAACAGTGTGTTATATGATAAGCGAAGAGGTAAATGAAGTGATCAGTTCGTGTATAAGCAGAGAACGTGTTTACGATTATTACGAGCTTACGTTGAATGTACTCTGTGAAAGATAAATTGTATGTACTGTAATGTATAGATTGGAGTTTGATTTTGACAGTCATGAAGACGGGTATTCGAGGCTAATAGATTCAGTTGCGAGCAGGGGTGAACACAGACTCGAAATCTCTTTTTGGAGGGCTTTGGACTTTATGTTTGTTCAAGTTGTGTACCTAAAGGGATGCATATGGATTCGGTAGTCCTTTTCGAGGAGCTCCCTCGTGTTGTTGAATGAAGTCATCCTTCGACGTTTATAAATTCGAGAAGCATATGCAACAAGTTTAACTAGTACCGAAGAATTGAAAACAGGAAGTAGTGTGTACATAGGTAGTATTGTCAACAAATAAATAATTCTTCATACAAAATACACATTCTCTGCATCAATTGAAAGAAGTGGAAAACAAATAGTGATTTCTTTCTTCCATCATGAATTTTAATGAAATGCAATACGTTGATATTCTTCTAGGGTAAGGGTCCCAATTATTGTGGGGATACCAATTACTGGCCTATGTTGATTATACTTATTTTTAAAGCGAAATCTTACTTATTTTACTTATATAATCCAACTTATTTTAATGAAAAAAATGTAATATCTCTTTTTTAATATTCGTTAAATGAATTAATATGATTCATTATGCTTTAAAAATAAGTATAATATTCATTTAGGCACAGTAATTGGTACCCCCACAATTCAATTTTGTCATAAATGCATAAAATCCGCAGTTTATTGATCGTCATAGATCTCTGTGCATCTTCGTTTCGAAACTTCCTTTGAAAACGACGGGTTCTAAGATTTTTCTTTAGTTTGTTAGTTTTTGCAGTCTAATATTTTTAATTTACGATTATTGAGATCGTGAAGATGCATTCATGAGAAATTATTCGACAAATTTATTTCTTTGGGTATACAATTCTAATCAGAATGGTTAAACAATTTGGATCAATGGAGAGACTTTTGTAACTGATCACTAGACTACGGATTTTATGCATTTATGAGAACAATGATTCGGTGTAATTCAAAACAGTGAAAAGATTAAAAGAGTTTAACAATGCTGATATACCGTTTTTAACATATAAAAATTATTAATGAGAAAAATAAATTTTTACTTAAAAATTTTATTTCGCAGAAAGATCCGCAGTCTACCGATCACGAGTCCTACAAATAAAATACTGAAACCTTTCTTTGTTGGTACGATTCCATATTTTCTGGAATTGTTTCGTATCGATATTATTCTCTGTATGTATGTATAAAAGCTTATTATATTTGCGGAAGCGCTGCTCGTTCGTCACACGGAAAATATTGCTCTCTATCAAACAAGTGTCAGACATCGAGCACATCCTGTTACCACGCTCTAATAACTGGTATATTTGCTCAGACGCAGTCACCCTTCCAGATCGTGCACTCGTCCGTCGAGCGTCTCCCATAACAATCGCCGTGTAATTCGATTCGATATCGAGAATTAGAGTTATGATTCCATAGGAATAATATACGAGCAGGTCTTACTGTGAATCGAACGGCGACCCAGTGCCGGCACGTGCTGCGCGTACGTGCGCGTCCACGTTCCAATTATAATGCGCGATTTGATACGCGTCTCTGTGACACACGATGACGACTCAATCCGCTCCGATTTTCTCGTTGAGAAATTCCCTTCTATCGTTCCCGTTGGGCCCAGTTAACTTCGGAAATAGCATTTGCGACTCAACTAAAACACCGAGTATCAAATATCGCAAATATTAGAGCTACCCATAAGTAATCAATTATTTGCAAAGAATTTGTTTTGCTTTTAGTTCTGTACCGATCGACGAAGAAGAAACACGTATTCTTTTACAGTTTCCGGTAAAGCAGCCCGAGTTCAAAATATTTTAAAAAGTATAATTCCTTTTTACAACCCTGTAATAAAATGGTGGCGTCCGTATCTTCCGAGGAACACATTCGTCATTGCATACTGTTTCATTTTCAAATTTTCATTGGCAAAATTGCCAATTTTTTCAATTGTATCTAACCTTCTTAGAAATGTAAAATAATATGTTGTTATTATAAAGTACACCACAACTTACAGTGACTACCACTAATATTCGGACGCTTTTAAAAATCGTATAACTTTGTTTATATTAGACCATACGACTTGGATTTTTTTATAAGAACTTGGCACAATTGGTTTGCTACATAAAGTGAACAAAATTTTGTTAGAAAAATTTCAATTGTTCGAAATTGCAGAGAAAATTCTAAAAGTTGCATTTTGCAATTTTTTTTCATATGGACTTGGATTGAACATTTAGAAAGTACGACTTGTAGATCTGTATGCATTATACATATTCTGAGAATTTCATACAAATCGGTCGACGTTGCAATGAGTTACAGATCTTCAAAAATGATCACACGAGGGTGAAATTCCCTGACAAGGCGACTATTCTGCGACTTTCACCCTTAAGTTTTCATCTTTAAACGTTCATTGCAACGTTGACCGATTTAGACGAAGTATTCAGAGTATGTATAAGTGATACGGATATACAAAACGTACTTTCTAAATTTTTAATATAAGCCCGCATAAGTACGTTAGTACTTTCTCTGCAATTTCGACCAATCGTAATTCTCAAAAAAATTCAAGTAGTGTGGTCCAATATTGACAAAGTTACGTGATTTTTAAGAGCATCCGAATATTAGTGGGAGTTACTGTATATCTTAATTATTATAATTTGTTTGTATACATATATTTTGAGCTGTGCCACTTTTCTTATGAACGAAGGAGGTGTGATCAGTGGTTTCTTGAAAGTATTGAAAAAGGAATAATAAAGAAAATGCGCTTGAGTTTATAAATATTCAGAGCACCGTAGATCAAGTAGCATTTTATAATTGCAAATTCATTGCCCTTTCTCACGAGCAATCTGTCGGAGCAAATTGCCCACGTCGTTGAACAGGATAGGGGCGGCGGTGGCGTTCGACGAAATTGAGAAATCAAGAGGGCCGCGTGTGACTTTTTCGATCCGTAACGACGCTGATAAGCCCCGGTAACGCCCACGTGGATCAGAGGGTGGCAGAGGGAGCGAGCGGGGGACGAGGTTATTAAAATTCGACGAGCAGGAAAAAAAGCTGATCGCCGTGCAACGAGGCGCGTGTCGAGCCGTGCGACGGCCGATTCTCACCCCGTTAACGTTTCCCGAACCCCTAAACGGTTAAACAGCGTTACGCACGCTGCTTGCTTGCTTGCTTGTCCGCTCAGCTCCGCTCTGCTCCGCTCTGCTCCGCTCTGCTCCGCTCTGCTCCGCTCTGCTCCGCTCTGCTCCGCTCTGCTCCGCTCCGCTCCGCTTCGCTCGAATCTGCTCTGCTCGCACTACTCTACTCGCTCGCTCCTGCGGTACATCGTGCAAACTCATCGATCCTAGTTTCGCTACGATTTGCATTTAGTAATGACCCGGCATGTCGGTGACTGGTCGTTGCCGGCGACGATATTGAAAATGCACCGATCGATGCATCGAATGGGTACTCGACCCGCGGGGGTAAATCTATGAAAATCTTCTTCGCGTGACGGCCGCGAGATTACGAGAAGCCCCTCGTGTCGATCCTCTTATCGATCGACAGATATCCCGCTGGGATGACGCTGAGCAACGATTTCCTCGACCTAATCTTTACAGAAACAATTCACCAGCCAATCGGAACGTTATCGACTAGAACTATAGAAATTTCGCACACTCCTTTATCAGAAATGTATGCATTTTAAATTAATCGCTTCAAAGAGAAAATGTTTCATTTTGAAACTATTCAGATATGTTTGTAGTCAATTTAACATAACGGGGATAATTAGGTCGAAATTGGTTTTTAAAGGTGAATTAAAATTACGAAGAAGTTACACGTGGTACTACGGACATTCCGCCGACTGTACAGTGTCTACCCGATAATTGTTCGTAACACGGGTATAGCAAGGGACAATTATCGGCTAGAAGGCTAGAAGATACTATTGTGTGATCCACTGCTGAATATGAGAAAAAAAACATAATACGATTATGTTGGTGAAAGTTCCATAAAAAAATAATGAAAAATAAAAAACTTTTGTTATTGGATTAGTCGTCGTGGTCTCACATCGATACACCCGACCCGTGTTACGTTTACACTCCCCGGCGATCGGGCCTCTTGAGCTTCGTGGCCCCTCACGGGTATACCCCGCGGTAGTGGTGATAGTTCTGGGACAATTACAGGCTAGATATTTGGGACATTTATCGAGTAGAGACTCTATTTGACTGATCCTCGTAGAAACGATCGTCACATGCAAACAACCACGCGACGACCCCGCGCGACTCACAATCGGAGGAGGTGCACCCCCGGTAATCCTGCGAATAACCGAGGTAACACTACCTACGGAAGTCCTGGCTGGTTAATTCGAAGGGTCCGAGGAGCGAGGAGACACGCGGGCGGCTTGTTTCGTAATTTAAAAAAAATCCGCACGAAAACGGTCCGTGGCTGGAGAAGCGGGAGCAAAAAGGCGGTTGGGTTTCAGGCTGTGAAAGGGGGTCGGTGCGGGGGCGGGGGGTCGGACAGAGGGACAGCGGGTCCGCGTAATATAATTCAGTAAGTTTATGACTGGCCCGGGGGAACGGTGGCGGTTTGCATATAACCAGGGGTAAGTTTGCAGCGAGCTTTCGGACTGGGGGGACGGAGAGAAAGATGAAAATAGATAGAGAGACGACGAAAGCGTAGAACGAAACGGGGAGGGTAGTCGGTTGGCCGTATTTCTTGTCTGGTGAGCTTTACGGTGCCGCGCTGCGTTATGACCGTCCAATGGATTATCATTTCTCTCTCTTTCCGTTCCGTTCACCCCTCGCACAGCTGCCTCCTCCTCCGCCCACCCCCACCCCCTCTCTCTCTCTCTCTCTCTCTCGGGCTGTTTCCTTTTCGCCGATTCCCCCCTTTCGTCCTTTCTTCGATGGTCTCCGCTTCTTTCCGCTGTATCCTGTAAGAAAGCTCATCCCACGGCCCTTCACCAGCTCGCCCCCTCCTGCCGTTCCGCAGAGACATGCAAAGCAGAAGGAGTCGGCAGGGGTTCGGAGTGGGGCCACGTAAAAAGAGTGGCCGAGAGGAACGTTTAAAGGAAGACAGCGTAGTCCGAGGGGAGACCGATAGCCGGCGGAGGGAGAGAGAGAGAGAGAGAGAGAGAGAGAGAGAGAGAGAGAGAGAGAGAGAGACAGAGAGAGAGAGAGAACATCCGTGAAATGTTCCTTTTTCAGAAGCTCCTTTCCGAGCGTTGTTACCAACACGCTCGAGTTTTCTCCTCGCGCACGAGGCAGCGAGAGATGGCTCGACGGATACGGGAAAAAGGAGGATCACCGGAGGGGGAGAGAGGCAGGACCGATGCCTCCGTGAAAAGGGGTTAGGGGTTGGTCTTCGGCATGTACCTTACGGATATGTAGACCGACAGGTACATGAACGCGCGCGAGCGGGGGTGACTGTTGTACATAAAAACGTGACTGCATAAGCGTGCCGCTCGGCTGTGTAAAGGGTGTCTCTGAAGACGACGACCTCTTCGCGCCGAGCGAGGACAAGACGCGGCAGAGCATGTCATCCGCGGCAAAATCGAGTGGAAAATTGTGCATTTTTAAATATTTAAAAGTCCGAAGGAACGTAGGAGGAGCTCCGTCTTGTCTTCGCGCAGCGGTGACCGTATTGAGCGTTTCCCTTAATTTCTCACGCGGCGATTATTTTGTCGTCGTTATTCTGCGTTAATGCGTTCGGTCCGTTAGGATATAACGTATTAAACTAGTCATCTTTAACAGTGTCAGACGATACTGCGGATCTAAAGCCAAGATGAAATTCCTTTCTCTCTTGTTGACCCCTTGACTGGCCATTTAATTCTGAGGTTTCAGACTAAAACGTGTACCATTCCATTTCGCCTGATACTCTAAATAGCTAGGCTATTTAAAAATCGAGTAAACTTGTATATTCAAGCTGAAGGATGATATTTTGAGCATCGATTGCAGAAAGGAAAATATTGTACCCCTAGTGCTATTTCATAATCTTAGAATTGATCCTAAACTAATGGTTTCCCGATAATTAAATTTCGGTAATTATGATTTTCCTGGAAAATAGTCGACGACAACAGTTGGTGTATTTAAAAATACAGTGATTTCTCTATGTATGTCGCCGAGGCCTGGATGATAAATGTCGCGGAATTATCCCCACTACCGCGGGGTACACCCCGTGATGGGACACGAAGCACGAGAGGCCTAGGACGCCGAGGAGTATAAACCTAACACGGCTCGGCTATGTCTCCTGAACGATACTTGACACTGGCAAGACCCGTGTTGTCGACATACATCGAGAATTCGCTATACGTAGCTCCGTTTAAAAAAATTAAGGTAACCTTCATACGCCGTCTACTTCTCCACCCACAAAAAACCACCAGGATAGAATTATGTTTCCTTCGAAACCACGTAACATTTGTTTAAAACATTTTTCGATATCGCTAATAATTTCAGAGATATTCGAGCGGTTCGCTTGAAACGGGACACCCTGTATAACCGAGTCTACACGTTCACGTATTTAGGTTCGTACGTGTCTGTATGCACGTATTTATGAGTTGATAGACTCGTGCGCACGTATACTATGTATTCCTGGAGGAGCACGCGGGGCCAGAGGGCTCATCTTATGTTGCACAACATTGGCCGCCATCATTGGAGCAACCCAGCTGGAATTAATTTGAATGTTTTTTGAGCGGTACAGCCCGGGGGTCCCCGTCTCGCAAGAAACGCCAGAAACCTCCACCCCCAGCTACCCACCGCTATCCTCGATCCTCGTCTCGGCTACCCCAGGATCGTGTGCCTCCTGTCCCTCTTGCCCGCCCCCGTTCCACCGTCTCGTAAATATACACCGATATTGCGTCCGCGGTATCCAAGAATACCGCAATTTATCTTTTCCTGTGCCGATCCGAAGGAATCTTGTTTTATTGGCCGGCCGTGCTACCCGGGATCCGAGGAATCATTGCGGAGCACAACGGCGACAGGTAGATAACAGATTTCAGTTCGTTCTCAACTTGAACGAAAAAAGTGATCTTGTTAACCACGGACCAAAAAATTATTTACACAAAGAAAAACTTTTAATAATAGGTTGGGGAAAAAGAAATCCATTATTTTTCCGGTGGATGGCTGTAGTGTTCGATATTTCGTCAAGTATCGATCAAACAATTTCAGATTTATGCTCATTGGAAAGATGACATTTTACACTAAAAAAATTCTTTTGCTGTTTTTCGTTGGCCGATATACGAGAAATCAGACAGAAACGTCACGCTGTCAGTGTTAGATCCTCGCTGGCGAACAAGCATCGATCTGAAACTGCGAAAGGGAAGGTTGTATCGACGACCGGGCGCACGGGGATCGACTGTTTGCAGCGATCGGTCGGATGGCGTTTCACCGAATCTTCCTGTCACCCCTGGCTGCAATCATCAATGTGTGTTGGTGGCTTCTCGCTCACGACCACTATCACCGTCATCGGCGTCGCCGGTGGTCGGAGAAATGGTCGCATAGGGAGCAGGAGGACGAGAACGAGGATGAGGAGGAGGGCAGGGGTTTGCACACGGGTGCAGGGGTTTATGTACCAGAAGTGATGGGTACATTTGTTCGTTATTTCGTTGTGTTTTTGTTTTCGGAGGGACTTTATTTACGACCGGATAGCGGAGCCACAAATATGCGACGAGATCGGCTGACGCGTTTTGTTCGGCCGCACGTACGTTTGCACTTACGTGAGCGCGGGCCCGTACGCTCGCTCGGTTATTCGTTCGTTCGTTCGTTCGTTCGTTCGTTCGTACATTCGTTCGGCGGCGTTATTTCGCGGCGCTTTTATATCCACAATAATTTGCAGGGTAGAGAGAGAGAGAGAGAGAGAGAGAGAGAGAGAGAGAGAGAGAGAGAGATATATATATATAGAGAGAGAGAGAGAGAGAGAGAGAGAGAGAGAGAGAGTATATCGGCGACCGGGCACACCAACGTCATCCGCCGCCGCTATGTTTGCTGTGGCGTGTCACGTGAACCGCGAGTAATGATAATGAACCGCGGCCCACTGGGCGATAGGTGATTTATACGCACCTGTCTCTATCTTTCTCTGTTCCCCTCCCCCCACTCTTCCAGGACTTTTTACCACTATTCCTGTTTTTTATGTCGCGAGATTTTTATTTTCCATCTTTTTTTTACCCCCCTCCCCCCACATCCCGCGGTTACTGTTGTCCATTTGAGACAGAAAGACGGGATTGTCCGGCTCAATGACTGGAGCTCATCGATCGGGAATCGGATGTCCTGTTGGCGATTTTGAGGTTGGTATCCGCGTCACGTTAATGGACGAGTTTTGAAACGATCTCGGGAATGAATCCTTCTCAAGGAAGTGTGGAGAAACTGGGTAAAAACGAATGTACGGACTCTGTAGTACGTTTCCCCAACACTAATACATTAGCGGGGCCCATAAGTAATCAATTATTTTGAAATCTCAAACAAACTTTTCTAGTAAATTAAAGTTTTTATTTCTTAACACTTTGATCGCCAAGCAAGAAAGCTCAAAAATTCCACGAAATCAAAGTAAGTTATTTGATAAAATAGAAATTGAAAAAATTAAATGTATGATATCGTGTGGTTCTCCAACTGGTAATTATTTACATTAGGGGCTTCCTCACCGATTTTGATGACCTTGAAATATGTTGTCAAGGTCATCATTCTGAACAACTTTTTCCTATACATGTTACCGCCGCTCAACTTTAGTTTCCGAGATATTCGCAAAAAGGTTTAAACATCTCAAAAAGTGATCGGAGTATGTGGAGGAGTGTGGGTTAGATTTGAAGGTAAATATTTACATTAGAGGTTTTTACATTAGAGAAGACGTATCCATGGGGAATTATTCAACAAAATTATTTTTTTTGGGTATATATTATTTAAAAAATTGATACAAATGTGGATAGACACGTTCTTGTTATTTTTGTAAAATAATGTTAAGTAGTCCGTTTTAGTGCTTTGTAAATCTAGTGTTAAAGGGACATTGAAGTTGCAAAATATGAAAGAAAACCTTGCATCCAATATTCTACGTACGAATAATGAAATATAATACTAATGTACTTACATTATAAAATACTAATGTAAAGTGTACTTACTTCTGAATCTTCTGTACCTCCGTCGGTTCCACAGCACACAATTATTCACTCACGAGAATAGGTCCGAATAATTGAACAACAATCACTAAACAACACACACAACACACACAACACACGCAACACACACACACACATTTTATAAAATCGTGACAACGAACGAGAAGATGTCACTCCGACCACGAACAAAATAATACTGCGATTTGAACAATGATCCCTTCCACGGAGGTGGTACGGTCAGGTTATCCTACAAAGGTTAGACGCTGAGGGTCTGAGAGTCTATAAACACTAGATACAAAACCAACAAAAAAAAATTATGGCGAGGCGCCGACCCCATTTCCCGGAATTCGCTGTTTTCGTATCACGCGTCCTTGGGTCCGAAGCGGTTAAAATTGCAGTATTAATTTATTCGTGCTCAGAGTAACATCTTCTCGTCTGCTGTCACGATTTCGTTAAGTGTGTTGTGTGTGTGTTGTTTAGTGATTGTTGTTCAATTATTCGGATCTCTTCTCGTGAGTGAATAATTGTGTGCTGTGGATCCGACGGAGGTACAGAAGATTCAGAAGTAAGTACACTTTACATTAGTATTTTATAATGTAGTTTGTAGTACATTAGTATTATATTTCATTATTCGTTTGAATATTTTGCAACGTATATTAACGATCATTAATGATTTGGTATATCGTATAATTTAATGTGGTTCGAATAAGATACTATCTATCAAATATTTTTATTTTGATAACCAGATAGATAAAATGAAATATTTTTATTTTGTATTTCAAATATTTCCTTACAATGAAAATAAAGTGAGCAAGAAGTTAATATTATAAATTATAATTTTTAACATGAGAAGCTATAATAGTTAGCAAAGTATTATTTGTAGTTTAATTACGAATATGTAACATGTTGATAAACAGACTTCAATATCGTAATAACATTACTGGCAACAAAATATCATAAAAATATATGTTACTTTCAACTATTTGAAATACTATTTTACACAGTCCTACACACATCTACTCCGATCATTATTTGAGATGTTGGAACTTTTTTGCGAATATCTCGGAAACTAAAGCTGAGCGGCGGTAACATGTATAGGAAAAAGTTGTTCAGAATGATGACCTTGACAACATATTTGTAACTAGCACAAATCCTGACTGGCCAGGCTCTTACCCCGCTAAATAAATGAAAACGATCTCGCGAAACTGTTTGTAGCCGATACAGCGGCGTAGCTCGACAGCGAAACTGAATTTTAAGAAACCGATCGAAAGCGAGAAAGAGTCTGTGTCGAAATGTCGATAGTGGCATCGACTCTAATCCCATTTGCCGGTACCGACACCCTCTAGTCGCGTCCAGGGAGAGAATATCCCTCTTTCTTACCGCCGAAACTCAACCCCCCCCCCCACATTTCTGTCCGTTCCTCTTTCAGTCTCTTCCTCTCCCACCGCCATTATGTTCCTTTTGCTGGATGGTTACGCGTCTCTATAGCAACCCGCCACTGAGGGCAGACAAGAGAACGTCGGCTACCTACGTACACACCCACCCCATCGAGGGGGTAGCAGGAGCATGCGTGCGCTCACGTGCTGGGCATCGCGTACAGAGTGACCCATTTAAAAAAAAAGGAAGAAATCGTCGCAAAAAAAGAAAAAAAGGAACAGAAAAGCAAAAGAGAAAAAGAAAAAGAAAAAGAAAAACAGCCTAGAGGAGGCGAATGGGGGTGGGGGAAGAGAGTGGGAAGGCGGGGTCGGTATTTTTCGCCGACAAGAAGGAACGCCGGCGAGCTCGGTTAATTAGGTTGAGTACTTAGCGGGGAGGAAGTAAGTGGATTACTCGCGAAGTGTCGCGCGAAATATTTTTCTTTTCCTTTTTCTCTCTCCCTGTTTTCCTTAACTCCGTTCAGCGCGCGAAGGACACCGGCACAGCCGGGTACAGAGCTCGGCTTAAAAACTGTGTTTCAGAAAATATTGGACGTCACGCGCTTGTCCCTAACTCGTAATTGGATTCCTCCTCCCCCACGGAAGAACTACGATGAAAAAGTAGAACGGACGCGGACGACAGACTACAATTACGCATTGCTCTTTGACCAAGATGAATTCTTTCGGCGTTGTGTTATCAACACTTTTTTCCCCCGTTGCGTTCGCGAGCTCTTGTTTACGCGGACCAATCGGAGATAACAAGTGTCTTGCGTTCAGAACGGTAATTGCTGTTCCTCTAAACGGCGCGGCGGAACGCTCGACGACCTAAAAAAAATTTTTTTTTTTCTTGTACACAGTGAATATTTTTATGTTAACGGTTGCGTGTACAAGCAGATTTTCTGACACTCGTAGGAAATGAGATGACTAGTTTTGCAATTCGATTACGGTAGAGCGTTAATTATTCTTTAGTTACGGCTACAAAAGTCATGATATCATTTCGGAAAGAAAATGTCACATGCGATAGGAATTTTGAATTGAAATTGTAAATCCAGTCATTTTGACTGGTCTGGTAAATCTAGTGTTAATTATGTTTATTTTTAAAGCATAATGAGTAGCAAAAACAAAAAGATATTAAATTTTTTTCATTAAAGTCAGTTAATGTATCTTTTTTTTTTTAATATTCATTATGCTTTAAAAATAAGTATAATTAATATAGGCACAGTAATTGGCACCCCACGGTATTGGGTTACTTACAATTGGTAAATTTTATGTATTTTCAAGGTTCCTTTAAAAAATGCAATAAGAACATCGATTTTTTGACCCATCTACATGGGACTGCCCCCTTAAATGGCTGCAGGGGTCGAAGGGGAATAACGCATCGGTGTTATTTAAGGAAACACCAGGGCGAAACTAATACGCTGTCAATTGCGAAATTGGCCTGGTAATACCAGCAAGTTGTGCAAAATGCCTTGTGCCCGTAACACCCGTAAATGACGTGGGTGCGGATCGAGGCACGTTCAGAGGCAAGGCCCCTTGATGAATTGTCCGCACGTGCCTGCCCACGTACCGCACCTAATTACATGCTGATCGCAACGAGTACCTATATTGTCCTTTGAAATGCGAAATTGCCTATTGTCAACGTTTTCGCGGTCGAAACAACCGGCAGCCTGTAATCGAAATTTACCTCCTGATACATTTTCAATGGGGCGCGACGCTAGTTTTTTCGCGCTGCAGCGTGCGCCATATTTCATTTCCTTCGCCTTATAAAACGCCGATTTATTTGCCAGTGATTTGTCATAGACGATTAAAATTATACTCATCGATAAAATGATTTTCTTTGCCGAAGATGCAGTAGATTATCGATTGTTCGAATTGATCGAGAGGACATGAACATAAATCGTGTTTTACGTGAAACCTATTACAGTGAACTATCGACACATGCGAGATGTGCTCAGATACTCATGGTTATACTCTATATTCATTTACATTTTGTTGTAGCGAAATTTATTGTTTATTATGATTGCTACGTATAAATACTTCACTTTTGATAATTTTACTTTTAAGAAATCATATTCAATTATTTTCACTATAAAA
Organism: Seladonia tumulorum; assembly: GCA_913789895.3. Lineage (NCBI taxonomy): Eukaryota > Metazoa > Arthropoda > Insecta > Hymenoptera > Halictidae > Seladonia > Seladonia tumulorum. Next base: position 24,740,457 of record OU565269.1, read on the forward strand.
TTACCTTTACAATTAATTTAATCCTAACCTGCCATTAAAATTTATCAAGAATTTCTTCTAAGATAATATTTAATAATAAAAATCATATTAAATTAATTTTACTTTTAAATTAATAATATTAAATTAGTATTAAATTTTTCATGTTTATCGATAGGTACAGATACTTCACTTTTTATAATTCTACTACTCGTATTTTGGAACGCAGCACGTGATACTGTAAAAAATGAGACATTTGATATGCATCATCCTGATACAATCAGTGATGTAACTGGAGCCACATGTTATTTAGATCACATTAGCCCAGAAGTAATCGTAAATAAGAAATGACGATAGGCAAATAACGAATAAAGGTTCTCCCAAATAAATAAGAAATATTGGAAATAATCGAATAACGAACAATTGTTTATTCGTGATTCTTACACAAATAAGATTTGATTCGAATAATGCCGAACAGTGATGTACAGTTAGCAGAGGGTGTTTCTGTCGATCGAGAAGCATTGGCATTCGCGGTCCGTCACGGTGCAAAATTTCTCTGGTTTTGGGAGGGGTGAGGTGGTTGGGGGGTGGGGGTTGGGGGTTGGCTGCCGTTCCTGACGTGCCGCCGATCAACATTTATTTTTTTCCCATCCTTAAAATTGTCCATCGTGGCGTGAGTCGTGGATTGATGTGTTTGCTGGAGCCGTTGATAGATGGAGGCGCCCGCGTTGTCGGCGCCCTTTCTACCCCCTTAACATAGACAAATGCTTCCTACCCACCCCAACAAATATCTCTCAGATTTATTATGCGAAACCGCCCCGGCCTCGCCACGCGGCAACGGCGCGGCGACGGCGACTACGTTCCTGAAAGTTTCGAGAGCAAAAAATTGCCGTTCTTTTATGCGCAGCCGTGCGTGCCGACGGGAGAAGACACGGACGAAGAAAAGCACTCCTCCCGATCCGTTGAAACCGGGACGAGCCCTTTTAATAAGTTTGATTTCAAGATCAACGTCTTATGCTGTATTAAGTAGAATGAAAACGGAAACGCGGCGAACAGAAACTTTCCTCTCGACTCTTTTTTTTTCCCCAGTTTCAGATTCGTTACGGCCTCGCCTTTAAGCTTGACCATCCCTTGCTAATTACACTCCTGGCACTCTAATTGAATATCTCTTCAGCGACAACACGGGCTAGAATTATTTCAACGTCGATGACTGGCGTGTCATTGGTCGCGTTCCCTGTGGACGGCTTGTATAAGTAAGTCTCTGAAGTATCCCTTTCAGACACGGGTCCATAGAATTATAATATAAAAACATGAATTTTTTATCGATAGAACAAATTTTACCGATAATCTTTGACAGGAGTATGCATCGTTGCGTACTTCACTCTTGGTCAGTTTAGTCGTTGCAACATATTTCGATGTGTGTATATTCAATGATGATTTTGTACAATGTATTTGTACGTTCCAAGCATTGAGATTATCAAGCTATTCGATAATCAAGTTATTTGACAATCAAGCGTTAACTTTGAGTTCTAGCCCCACGCCGGAGTCATTTATAACTCACACCGATATTTCACTACTACAGTTTTATTTCGATATAAGACGATGGCTTGGGATCGCTTTTTGTCGTACTTCGAAGGAGGGTACCTATACAGGATGTCCCAAAAATAGTGTATTTTCGTTGTCCGTTGTACAAAACAAAGCAAAAAGAATATATATATATATATATATATATATATATATATATAGAGAGAGAGAGAGAGAGAGAGAGAGAGAGTATGGAAAACTTTCTGACAATTGACAACTCGGAATTAGTTAAACTTTACCTGAGAAAACCAGAGATTTTTAACTTTTTTTTATGCGATCCTGTAGATTTTCACGAGAAAATGCTGAAAATCCCAGTGTCAATCCGAAGAAATCGTTAATTTGAAAGTTATGCGTATGTAAATATATGCGAAACTTGATCACTTACAAGTAGACTACAGATTTTATACATGTATAACAAAAGTGAGTATTCCAAAGGGTAGAATGAATTCCAGGATTTAAAGATACTGTGTATTATCGTCAACTGGTGAAAATTATCAAGGCAAAAAACAAATGTCCGTGTAGATTCCGTGTCTTGCAATTAATGCGAACAATTACTATTTCGCATGAAACTTCCCAGTTACAAGCATTCCTGGCGGCAACAAATAACTCGGTACACGCGAATGTTCGTTAGTGAATTACTATCCCGATGCTAGTTGGCAGTAGGTGTTACGTAACGCGAGTCTGCGTCTAATGTACCTAGTTGCGTGTACACAAGTAGCACAAGTAAACACCAACAGTTGGAACAAATGTGACGTGTGTGTGCTACAAGTGTCCTGAGTGTCTAGGCGTTGACTGTTTGATTGTTGCTTGTGTTCCATTTGGCCGTGTGTATGAGTTTCACCTGTGTATCCTATGACCCTGTCGTTGTTTTGTATGTAACAGTGGCGGAAGTGTAGATTGCAACGAGATTCTCTTTAGCAATTTCATTCACGGTGTCAACGAAATCCTCCATCACGCCGTAACTTTGATTACGTTTTTAAAAAACTTCACCAGACGGGGCAATTACTACGCAAAAAGGCAATTCGTAATAAAACAATAACAAATGAAGCAAACGAAATTGTAGTGTTAGCCGCAATTACGTTAAATCCATCCGTTAGCTCTCGCGAAATCGAAAGACAAGCTGGAATTATAGCCGCAAAAGTATTTTACGCATACTCAAAAGGCACAAATATCTCCTATCGTTGAGCTAAATATCTCCTAAACTAATGATTTTATTACACAAACAGATTAATACTTTTTTGTAAAGAATATGAAGGAGCATCGGCTGATGTAATAAAAAATATATGATTCCATTTAAAAAGAAACACGAATGACCTTCATATGTATGTCCTTTACACGTTCACCTACAAAAAAGAAAATGTACCATCAGAATGTGCCCCTCTCAAAACCATTCAACTTCATCAGAACATACCAGAACCTGGTACTTCATCTAAAACATTGTTTGCTACGCGTCATAATAATGACGTAAATCTAGATGGCAAAATGTGGTGACCCACTGTATAGCTGAATTTGTAGCTGTAGTTTAATAAAGTCCTCCTCCCCCCCCCCCACCTCCCTTAAACTTTGAACAGAACGGAGATGACAGCTAAGCGAACACGCTTCATACACGTCCATGGGGCTCTTCGTCTTCAAGCATATACTTATTAAACGCGCGATACCTGCAGAGCCGATGATTAATTATAACGCGATTTAAATTCTATTCAAATTATCACGCGCAATTAGCGATCGAAGGGTTAAAGGTGGCCTATATAAATACGTTAATGCGTGGCGAGCTATTTAAAATCGCGGGTGGGTATACTTTCTTCTTGAGGAGGATCAAGTTGTATTTATGGAACCCTGAGCGAGGGAACGAATGAAATTCTCCCTCGGCACCGCGTGCCGATATCTTCGTACGGTCTTCGAGCAGATCCATAATGCAGATATGCTTCGTACTCGCTATTGCGGACCTTTTAAACAGCTCGGTACACATTCGTTTCAAATCCGTACAAAGCACGAAGCTCGTTGGCTATTTTTCTTCTTTTTTTCTTTTTTACCAACATTCTGTACTTATTTTTTAGATCGCTTGCCGAACACCATTCCAGTTTTCCGCTACAGAAAAAATCAAACGAAACCTAAAAACTAGGGAAGAGGGTGGAAAAATACTTGCAGCGTCGTTAATGCCGTATATCGATTATGTATAGTGCTTTGGGGGTTGGTTTGGTCGTGTATATGTATATTTGCATATATAGCATATACATGTATGTATATAATTCGCAGTACTATTAGTAGAATTAATTGACCGTGTATCATTAATTAGGTTCTATGTAATGTACAAGAATATTAATTTCATTATGAATTAATTTATATCACGTATTTATCGTTATTACTAGACTGCGAATCTTTATGAAAAATAAAAATTGTCTGTACTAATTGCACGATATGCGAACGAAACAAAAATTTATTTCTTTATACGTATAAATAAGTTGACGATAATACGTCGATATTATTTATGTTTCCAGCGTTTCCCTTACTCGTTTTCGTTATGAGCGCATACAATCCACAGTCTAGTTACAACTATAATTACATTTCTTACAGGAGTATTGCGATGGATCAATTGATCTTTTAGCGAACATAGTATAATAAATCCTTCAACCAAGAATTGCTGAACTAAATTAACACGTTGACTGCCATGTCACCCATATATGGGTGACGGAATTATTTGTTCAGGCTTTAAAATGAATTTTTACGTTAATATATTCGTTGTACCAACTATGATTAGAATCTGTAAAATGCAAGAAAGTTGGAGAACCACACAATATAAATTTAATTTGTTTCAATTTCTATTTTATCAAATAACTTACTTTGATTTCGTGGAATTTTTTAGCTTTCTTGTTTGGCGTTCAAAGTGTTAAAAAAAAATAAAAGCACAGAATTGGAGTAAGTAACCTCAGTTTAGTCATCGGTAGACTGCGGATGTTTATGCAATTTTCAATCTGCGTAGACCAATTTTAAGAAAGTCGTATTCTATAAAATCCCATTTTCAGTGATCACAGCCACTGTCGATCCAAAGTAAATAAAAAACGAACTAAATTCTATCGAATATTATATTCTGGTATATTTCGAAAATTTATCACAAGTCACAAATGCATAGAGATACGCAGTCTAGTCATCAGAATAATTCGTAATTCGAAGGAGATCATCTTCGCGTACAACGTAACCTCTGTTTCCCGAACAATCAATTTCTGGGCCAATGTTTCTGCAGCAGATCTCGTAACCAGCGGAGCGCACGGCGCGGCGGAGCACTCGAAACTGCTATCGTTCAACTTTGCTGAACACGCTGCGCGCATTATCCCCCGGTAAATGAATCATCTCGGCTGGCGCGCCACGCCGCGCCACGCCGCAATCTTCACCGACTTCTTCGTGGCCGCATGCGTCGGTCCGTTCGCAGCACTTCTGGTTCCGTTCCACGTAATTTGTAGTTCCGAGGCCGGCGAAAACTCCGCGCCTCGTCCAATTACCGTATCCATTTCTTAAAAGCGTATTTCAGCGACGAGATCATTGCTCGAGATTGAAACGTTAATTACTGCTTTGATCCTATGCCCCTCCGGCGCCCTCCTCCGCAACGGCATCGACCGCAAGCGGTGGCGAGTGCCGGTGACATGCAGAACCGTAGGTATATGTACACGTATAAGCAATCTCTCTCGCTCTCTCTCCCTCTCTCTTTGGTTAGCTGTGCACCCTGAGCGAGAGCGCGGCCACCTCGGCTGACCCTCTTCAAGCTTAGTCACGTGGGGACGGAATACCTGCCTGTCACTTATCGGTGGCCTCGTTACGAGTTCTCCCGGTAACCAGTCATTAGACAGCTGACTGGTCCGACTCTCCTCCTGTTTTCACCCTCTGCCATCCACTCCTCCACCTTCCGACCCGTACCCCGTATCCCGTACCCCGTACCCCGTACCCCGTACCCCGTACCCCGTGCCCGAAGTGCCGGCGCACCTAGCTCTCACCCTTCTATCGACAATTATGTACGCGCGACCAGCCGTAACCTCCGCTGATATTAAAATGCCCTGAACGGTTGCGATACCTTCCGGATTGGCTCCTAACCTCCTCCTCCCCTCCCCCCCTTCCACCCACCTGGCCATCCACCTGCAACGCTATGGACCATATAATCGGAACATCTCGAATACCAAACAAATTCTTATACAGTGTTTTTACTCTATCATCGATCAATAAGTCCCGGGACTAAGCGATGGATATCGCTACTAGTTAAATATTCATACCGTCTTTTGTTTTTACTAACCTATAAACGACACGTGTCAAAATTTCATAGTATTCCAACCATTTGTTCTCTAGCTACAGTTGTTTAAGCGAAGCTACTTTTGTATTCTTCGAAGCAATGGAAAAATGTGAGTTTCGTGTTTTAATAAAACATCGTGTTACCCGGATTCTGCTCCATCAAAACAATACCTTCCGCTTAAAAAGACTTCGATGAACTTGAAATTTCAAAAAATATAACCTTAAACAAATTTTTTTTGCCTATCACGATATTTACCCCTCTGAGCCAACTAATGTTTTCCTCTGGAATTTCTTTCTATCATAAAAAACAAGCGAGATAATTTGGATGCTTATTAAGAGTGATATAACGAAATTATCTATTATTGCCACGGTGTTGTACCTGACGACTGTTCTTTTCTTTTTTAACGTTAGCTTATCCCGCGTAAGGTTCGCCTACTTTCTAACTACACAACTGGTAAAGCTTGAGCACGGATAATCTTCCACGAGCGATTTTAAATACCTCGGCGCAAAGAAGAAATGGAATTCCGGTATCCGTTCGCCATCTACTTGCGCGAAAGTGGTGGAAACAGAATTTAACCGTTCTTTACATTTTAATTATCGCATAATCTGCGAGCAAGCGCGGGCACGCAAGATGCGAAGGGTTCAGCCGGGGCAGGTGTTCGTTAAACCGACAGTTTTATCCTCGCGTGTTTCGCGTAAATGCTATTAAGTTTTTCCATTCTCGGTGTGGCCAGTTACCAACGCGATTTTCATTAGAAGAAGACGGGGGCACGCGTGCAACGACGTAATCACACCGAGGTGGTTACCGAGTGCCGGGGAATTCTACTTGCAGCATGCCGGTGTTCTAAGAAGATTTCCGAGGCTGCACACTTCCCACAAGGATTTTACGGAGACGTTGAGCTCCCCTCCGTTTGCACGCTGGAAAACCAAAATAACTCAATTAAAGAAGTTCCGCGGATCCAGCAGGTTACCATCGAGATACATATTTATGATCTGATCATTCCCGCCCCGGAAATTCGAGTCGGCCCGCGAAGCGCAAGTCGCTTCTTCGCGATTCTCACCGTCGTCTTTTGACTATGGAGATTTATTGGCACGACCGCGGAACGGTTTAAAATAACTTTTCATTTTCCAAAGGTCGAATGACTTTTCAGGGCAATCGAATTAGAGAGTTCTTTCAAGCAATTAATGTCCTATGGACAATATGGACATACCCTCGGAACTGTTAAACAAGTAATGTTAACAAAAGTTACGATTTTTACTAATTGTGAGAAAGGCAAATAGATGAGAAAACATGAAGTAACAACTGAACGAAAACAACAGAAACTTCTAGAAATTAATAAACTTATTGAACAGGTTGTATAACTACATACGTTATATTTTTCTTTATTTTTCCAATTTCGAAGAAAATAATTCATAAGTAAGTAATTTCAGATTACATCACATGTAGGTGAAGATTTGGATCCACAAAATTTAAAGCTTATTACTACTACAACAACAAGGTTTCATGGTTTTATTAAGCGAACAAAGAGAATCACAATCTCTATCTTATCAACGGATAAAAATCAAACAGTTTGCGAAGGCTTTTTGTCCGATCAATCGATTAAAAAAATATGACCTAATCGTTTTCAGAAATCACGGGTATTAAAACGAACTGATAGTACAATAAAATGAGTAAACAATCGATTAAAAAGTACTGGAAATTAACTGGAAAGCTCAATGTAAAGAAAATTTACCAAATATAAAAGAACTCATTCCTGATATAGAAAACGAGATTAAACAGCTGGAAATGTTAAAATACCATGTGTATGTTTAATTGTATTTTACAATACAGCTTTAAAATGATTTCATTGCTTATATGGTTTCTTAGGGTTCACATAATCTGGTTCTTAAACAAAGAAAAGCAAAGCAGTTGCATAATGTAAAAAGTAGTACTTCTAAAATGATGTATAAAAGTAAAGACACGATAAAGAAAATTTGAAAATGCAACAGAGCTATCGCCAATATTTGAAACACATGTTAGAAAAAACTAAACATGTCGTTTCGATTGGAATGTCAAAATGGTTCAAACATATCATTTCTGGAATGGAAATATCCAAATTAAGATTACGGATTGCGGATTTATTCTAAGATTACTATAGGCTAAGATTACATTCAGATCAAAGTGTCAACGATTAAAGATAAGAATAATACATTAAAGAGTTATCTAAAAGATAAGGGAATTTGCTTGTTAATTTGCGGTATTCTGTGACTACGTTTGACTCTCATAAGTATTGTGTTTCTGATGGTGCACCTAGACTTGGCGCATTGGACGATTTCTCGGGATATAAAAATCTAAACTACATTTGCATATCACGGTAACACAACATCACACGGTGCGTAATAACAACGATAATGTACACCTTAATGTTACAATTAGACTGCGGATTTTATGCATTTATAACTAAATGAAAAAGAAAATAAAAGAGAAAAAAAGAAAAAAAAAGAAAAACTAAATTAATAAAAAAAGAAAGGTTCTGGTGATAATTAAATTTAATATAAATGTGTCCAGGTTCTACGCTGAAGAAATTTGTGCAACATGAACGAGAAAGGCCTCGTAGTTTCGCAGCACGAAATGAATGGGGAGAACCGTCGTTCTGCGCCAGCCAAGAAATTACCACAATACATCGCCAGTTTGTCTGCAACTCTGGGCGCTTTAGCAACTGGTATGATCTTAGCATGGACTTCTTCTGCCGGCACTGATGGAGAAGGCCTAGAACACGAGTACGGTTTCCCCATTTCTGCCACTGAATTTTCATGGATGGGATCGCTCGTTACATTTGGTGCTGGAGCGATATGCGTGCCTATTGGGATTATGGCGGATTTAATTGGGAGAAAAACTTCGATGCTGTTAATGGTGGTTCCTTTCACCGTGGGCTGGCTACTCATCATTTTCTCCAATTCCGTGGTTACGTTTTACGTTGGTCGATTCATTACTGGTCTTGGGTCCGGTGCCTTTGGCGTAGCTGCACCGATGTACACGGCAGAAATATCTGAAAGTTCAATTCGTGGAAGTCTTGGATTTTTCTTCCAATTGTTTATTTCAGTGGGAACTTTGTTGTCATACACATTGGGCAATTGGGTGAACATGTTTACACTGTCCATCCTATCTGCCATTTCTCCTCTGGTCTTCTTCGGGATTTTTCTATTTATGCCAGAATCGCCAACGTATTATTTGAGAAAGGGAAACGTGGATGCCGCCAGAAAAAGTTTAATTCAATTGTATGGCGCGCAGTATGATATAGAAGGTGCGTTACGCAGTAAATTGGTAGAAATCGAACGAAAGCGAAGGAATAAAGTTTCCTTTTCGACTATGATCAAATCTAAAGTAACTGTAAAGGGTTTTATAATTGGTTACGGTCTCATGATTTTCCAACAATTAAGCGGTGTGAACGCGGTTGTGCTTTACGGTGGCAGCATCTTCGAACAAATTGGCAGTGACATGTCGGCTGGCGTCGCTATGATTATTTTCGGTGTAATTGGCTTAGTGTCTACTATTCTCAGTACTTTCGTCGTGGATATTGTAGGTAGAAGAATATTGCTATTAACATCGCTAATAAGTCTATTTTTGGCAACGTTCGTTCTTGGAGGTTACTTCTACCTTCAGGACAATCAGGTAAATGTTAGTTCATTTACTTGGTTGCCTCTGGTAGCTATATATTTCTTTAATTTCATGTTTGCTTTCGGTTTGGGTCCAATTCCGTGGATGATGTTGGGCGAGATTTTTGCACCGGAAGTAAAAGGTGTAGCCGCGAGTAGCGCTGCTCTTTTGAACTCGTTAATGGCTTTCATTGTAACCAGATTTTATACGGATTTGAAAGGAGCGCTAGGTGCTGGCGGTGCGTTCTGGATATTTTCTGGAATGTCTGGAATCGCAGCTTTCTTTGTGTACATATTTGTTCCTGAAACGAAAGGTATATCTTTAGAACAGATTTTGAGAGATCTTTCGTAATTACTTGACAGTATGCATTTATGAGAAAAACGAATAGGTGTAGCTTAATACGGTAAAAACATTAGGAGAATTTTAAAATTCCGTTATATTGTTCCCAATAACATCGAACATATTAAGAAAGAATTTTCTAAAAGTTCTATTGATTTTTCTATTTCACTCCAGGTTCTTGCAATTCAGGTAGACAATTTTGATTTTGCATAAAGATCCGCTGTCTAGTAATAACCAATCTGAAAAATCTTTTTAAAACGGTTCTCCACGAGACTAATTATAGATTTACAGTTGCTTCAAAATACATTCTGTTATTTGTTCGAGAAATTTGTGAAATTTGTGAAATTTGTGAAATTTGTGAAATTTGTGAAAACTCTTCAACGATACAAACCGTCAGAAATTATAGAAAATATTGCTATAACTAATATTTCGTGCGAACATGAATTTGAACATGTATTTAATGTTAATGAAATTGACATGTGTGAGAAAACTCACGAAGTATACCTCGCGGCAGTGGGGATAGTTCTGGGACTTTTATCGGTTAGATATTTGGGGCATATATCGAGTAAAGACTGTATCTTCTAAATTATTAACTGTCTCGAAAAATATGTTCAACAAAACATGTACATCTGGACAGGCTGCGTCTTTTATATTGCATTACTTTTTTTAAAAAAGTAAGTAAAACAAACGGCTTTCGAATAAATTGAAAAAAAATATCGGAGCAAAATTAAAAAATTACAACGTAACTGAATTAGCACAACTCTGAGAAGAAAGTTCTTCCTAGAGAATAGAATTTTCATTAATTTCCTTAGAATATGTGTTGTATCTTTGTCATGGGGTGTATCCGCAGTGTTAAATACAGCACTTGATCACGACCCATTCAGGGATTCTCCACGCGGTCCCCCATCGAACGGCTAATAACCCTAGATAGGCAATAAGGTATCTCATTAAACAGCAATACGTAAGAGGCCGCGGCCGGGAAGAATTTGCCCGCGCGCCGCGTCATAAATTTTTACCCGTCTGGGACGTAACAATACGACGATCGCGGGGCGAGGGGTGGCGGTTTGAAACGTTACGGGAGTCGGGATTCTCCTCGTGCAGGACCCCCGGGAGAAGGATCCATTGATATTAAAACTATAGTCAACCTAGCGGAAAGGCAGAAAGAAACGTCGCGGTGGGACGAGATAAATGCAAATGCGACAAAATAGATAGCCGAGGAAGGTGGTAAATGTGGTAACGAGCATGAGGTTATAGTCATCGGCGAAGAAAAGGGACCCCAGGGACGAAGTGCGTGTCGTCGTTCCTCGCCCTAACGAGGACCCCCGTCGCGCTTGGAACCGGCCACGCTTCAGCCAAGCCGAACCCCACGTACCCGCACCTCCCACGTACACCCTCCAACCCCTTGCACACAGCGTGCAACCCCCTGCCACCGTGGCCATATCGAGGCTCCTAGAAAACGCTCTCACCTCCGTACTAATAACGCGGCCGATGATAGCGCGGACCGCAAGCGGTTGCTCCCACGCGAACCCTGTCAATTGAATGGAATTGGAATGCTAGGGTATTTCAGGGGGCCAGCATTCCCCATTCCCCATTCCCCATTCCCCATTCCCCCTTGCTCGAGTGTTCGCCACGCTCGGCCCGTCCTTCTTTGCGATTCGCCGAGGAACAATGAGGTCTTCAACTTAAAACGCCTTGACTCTGCTACTCGAAAATATTCGAGAATCGTTAAACTACTAACTAGGCTGGACCATTTAACCCTTATATCGATAGCCGGCTACTCGGCTACCTGTTTTCGATTTGTTTGTTAACCCCTTGCGCTCGGAGCTATTCTAACTGTAACATCACACATTTCTTCCGATCTGGAATATTTCAATTGTATTAGGGGTACCCATAAGTAATCAAGTTCTGAACTATCATCTTTTCAAATCTCTGGAGTATTATTTAAGAAAGAAAACATTCGCTTCTGTGGAAGATGTAAGGAGGCACCTTGAGTCATAGTTTGCTTCACGAACCCTGGATTTCTATAAAAGGGGGATTGAAAATTTGCAGGAAAGATGGCAAACTGTCCTTAATAATGATGGAGATTATATAATAAATTAAGAAATAAAAACTTGAATTTCCTACAAAGTTTGTTTTAGATTTCAAAATAATTGATTACTCTTATCGGTCCCCCTATATGGTTCGTTTCATTGCATATGAACCGGATAGAAGTCGAATAGTTGTTGGATAATAGTAAATTAAATTTACATTTTTAGTAGAGAAATATGCGTCGGAACTAGAAAAACCAACTACGATGCTATCGAACGTCATGGAAACACAGAACGTCATGGATAAAAAATTTCGAAGCAATAAATACAAAATTTCCTTCTGTTTATGTAGTATCTATGATTAATTTAAAAAAAAAAAAAAAAAAAAAACAAAAACAAAACGTTCCCGCGTTAGTCTACTTTCTTTTAGTATTGGACCTAATAGAATCGTTCAAACTTGCACGTTTCCGATAAAATTGTGCTCGCAATTGGGGCTGCGAGATACCGGCGCGGCGCGGCGGCGCGGCGGCACGTGCTCTTAAACACGCGTGCCCATCGTCCGCGTGCGATGCCCCGTTTTGCATAACTTCCCCCCTCGGCGCCCCCTTTTTACGACGCCTCCTCTCCGAGCCATGACTTATGTTCGTAGACACTGTCGTTCCGCGGCATAATTGCGCTCGTGTTAAAATGCCTGGCCCCCTTTCCCGCGTAATAGCTACGAACGACGCCGGCCTACCGACGATCATCGACAACGAGGGGCCAAGGGGCCAAGGGGACGCCGCACAAAAGGGACCACTTAATCTTCCGCGAGCACAATGCGGATGTACCCTTTTCCGCAAACGACGTTCTACTCGGGGAGCCCGATCGTTACCAAGTAATAAAGCTCGGTAATGGTCCCGTTTTCAAAATAACCCGAAAAAAATGATTTCTAAAGGAAAGACACTCGACTAAAGACTAAAGAATCTAGCCCGTGCGGATCGCGCTAAAGTATAGTCCCACGTAAAGTCACCGTGTCGAATACCGTTCGTTTACCGTTTAAGCATTATACCGTGACACACGCTGATACACCGTGGCGTTGTAGAAATAGCATCAGAATTTACAATAAAGTGTATATACGTAAAGGGTGTGTTGTTTATTTCACAAGACGCATCCTGGATAAAGGTTATTTTCTAACAAGAATTGTTGAAACATTACTCGATTAGCTCCATCCTTCGTATAGCACAGTTACGGTAACTGCAGTCGACGTCTGGCTTATGACAGTCTATTCTACTGTAGCATTCGAAATCCTATACGAACAACTAAAATCTACTTAACACCAGGAATACTTAACGGGCCGAACGATACATTTCCAATAGTTTGCTCTGGAATAATTAAAGTCATATTCAAAGTGACCTCGGCACAATGTCGCAAGCCAGTGGTTTCTTTGGCGTCAAATGAAAACTAAATCAGAGGGTCCTCGATTTGTTCGATTATTCTCTCCCGCAAAGGATGACACGAATGCGTTCACCGAAACTTTGCAACTGGTCCCACAAACGGCCACTTACGCGCTACCCAAATTAAGACGACGTGACGGCGACAGCGACGCTGCAGCTCAAAGGACAGAATTACATATATGAAAAGTTTTGAAAACGTTGCGACTACATTCGCGACGAGAGAAAAAAGAACAGGAGGAGGAAAAACAGACACGGATCTTGGAGAGGGTCGGCGAAATCCATTGGCACGTCGGACCCTCGCAGGCGGAGCCTTGCAAATGTTACACGTGTCCCCGGGCGGCGGGCACAAAGCAATTACTCGGGCTGGTTCTTAAAAATTGCGTTTAACACCGGCGTGCAAAGGGCCGAGCGGGACGCCGCGGGAATTGCGGGAGCAACAGTGGTACGCTCAAGCCGAGACCGGTAAAGGGTTCGCGTGCCCTCTTCCACGATTCCATCCCTCTTTGTCCCCTGTGTTTTCCTCCGGTTTGCTCTTTCTCTGACAGTGGTTAGAGTACCAGGGTAGAGGAGGAAACGGAGAGCCGGAGGAAAGATAGATAGAGAGAGAGAGAGAGAGAGAGAGAGAGAGAGAGAGGGAGAATTAGAAAAAGAAAGCAAGAAGGAAAGAGCGAGCGAGAAACACACACACACGCACACACACACACACGAGAGAGAGAGAGAGAGAGAGAGAGAGAGAGAGAAAGAGGGTCGAAGCGGATGTGGAGTACCGAAGACTGTACGCAAGGCAAAGAGGAGGAAAAAAGTGGCGCAGACAGCGTGGCAGGAAGTCGGGGCTAAGAAAGGAGAGTGGATAAAGGAACGCGGGGTGGTTCGGCGTGGGGTGAGAGGGGGTTGGTTACGGGGAATGGTTGAAGAGAGGAGAGAAGAGAGTCTCGAGGCGGGGTGGCGACGGGCAGCGGTTGGATTTCATTTCGTCTTGTCTCTTTGATGTCCGTGATGCGTGCTGCTGGCCCGCTTCTGCCTTTTTAACAAACTCATCTCCTCGGCGACCCTTAATCTCCGCCCTTTGGCCCGTTCTATCCACCTTTCTTTCCTTTCCGCGCGACTCTCTAAGAGAACGTGCTCGCGCGCGCGCGCTCGTGGATTCTGATGCACCCCTGCGTGCACGTGCACGCTCTTGTCCTCTTGTGTGCGCTGGAGAACGGTATACATGTAGAAGAACGCGAGCTGCTCTTCAGAGATAGGAGAGAGTATATGTGCGTGAGCGAGAAAGAGAGAGAGAGAGAGAGAGAGAGAGAGAGAGAGAAAGAGACAGAGAGAGAGAAAGAGAGAGAGAGAGAGAGAGAGAGAGAGAGAGAGAGAGAGAAAGCTCTGTCCCCGGTCTTTATATAACTGCAAATGCCTGAACGGAGGCGCGCATTACGCCATTTATGTGCGGTACCGGGCTCCGGTAAAGATCACTATCTTCCGCATGAATCGGCAACGCAGACGCTATCCTGCTTCCCGGAGATTATTTCCGCGCTAGGCAATACGACATTTTATCGACGAGGGAACGAGATAAAGTTTCTAGCCAATTTCTTCGGCCGATTCCCGACGACGCGGCGGGCGAATCGATCCGTGGGGGCGGCCGCGGGGACGGCGCTGCGGGCCCGCCAACCTTTGAATACCTTCACGATTATCGCGCTCCTCCTCTCTAACCTCCCGCTTGCCCTACCGAGCGTGTTCGCGACGCTCGATGCTCCTCGTAACTTCGTCGGGCTGTTTGCCTTTCGAATTTGTGCGCCGCGATGGGCGAGACCCGCGGAATCCTGCCGGGTGACGGCTGGTGGCGAATGTAAACATTTCTCGAGCTAGTGTCTTTCCTTGTGTTTTGGAAATATTTGCACAATAGCTACAAAATTTAAATCCATGTAAGATTCGTACAGAGTCCGCTAGGTGGGCTGGAAACCCATTATTCGTGGCCACAATTCAACTTCGGAAGCTACTTACACTCCTCGTCGAAAAGATAGCCCAGGTGTGCTATCTTTAATTTCTCAATGACGCATGTAAAATTTTTCGTCTGCAACGTATAATATCAAAACATTACGAGCTCAGAATATGCGGCTTGCTGGAAATAAGTCACAATGTCGTAGATGTTTGTATACAATAAAGAAAAACCGTTCCATACTAAGGTCGAAATGATAGCACACTCTGTTAATATGTTTAATCAATTTTAAAGGTTAAAATTGGGGTTAAATGAAAACTTGCCAACCCAATAGAATAGTAACAAACACAGTCTTCGAACTATTTGAGCAAACCTAGTATCGTCGATTGCAAACACGATACGTTTCCACGGTGGTATGCGTGAAGGCGTGTTACGTGAATCTGTTGCGCAAGGATTCTTGTATGCTTAGGGAACGTAATCGCGGGATAACGTCTGTTTTTAAGCGGTAAATTCGGCAGAGGTAGCTAGCGGACAGCAGCGAACGACGCGATGGGATCGGCTGTCGATCGCGGATTGTGGGACAGGCGTCGTCCTTTAAATACAAAAAAAATCCAATTCCCTCGAAAACACGAGTCTGACAATACCCGGCGATGCAGCCGGGTATCCGATATTTCGCGGAGCTGCCGTGCACCGGCATCAATCCGAGTTATACGTGTTCGTAACGTATCTGCACATGGTACGTGTCAACGTACGGCCGCCACCACCGTCGCCCACACACCTCTATCTATTCGATAGCCCAAATAACGAGCTCCCAGGGAACGCCGACAAACGGGCCACCATCCTTTTCGACCCCCGTCGCTTCCCGTCGCGTCGCGTCGCGTCGCGCCGTGCGATAGATTTCGGTAAGTTATATTCATACTGAAAATTTCATCAAAATCGGTCAACGTTGCAACGAGCTACAAACGTTTCAAGATGAAAACTTAAGCCCAAAATTCAAAGATTCGTATATCGTTCGTTGCTTGTTGCTATTTTACGTGTCGACCGACATCGATAATCAACAAAAGGCGTATTGTAAATTATCATTATAGATACAGATGAAAAGTTACAAATCGTGACCTTCACTGTTTTCTTCGAAATTCTAATCCATAATTGGTCGTTTGGTCGAATTTTAAAAAGTCGGTAAGGTAAAAGCACCAGTAGTTGACCATTTTATAGAAAAACATAAAAAATAAGATTTTTATAAGCTGTGCACTTTCGATGAAAGTGAACCTCGGATGCCATGCCGTCTGCTGTTTAAATTTCAAAACAATAAGAACATTTCAAACCTTATTTTTGATGTTTTTCTATAAAATGGTCAACTACTGGTGCCTTTACCTTATTAGTTTTCAACGGATGTCCACTTAACTTTGCCGCCGGCTATACCATTCCTCTTTAACTTTTTTCGCGTGACGCTAAATTTACTCAAAACTCTCGAACATTTTAGTGGCGGTATAGTTGCGTATCACAGTGTATACACGCGACCGTCCCGTAAGGTGTTAGCACGGCCTGGATCTGTTTCCTTAGATAATAATAGTTAACTTGGTTCGTAGATTCAAAATACCCTCCACCAATTAACTCGCAAATGCCAGAGAATCGCCCTCGAATCCAAACATCCTCGATAAATTTACCATAGTAACCCCGGGCCGGCTCCTTCCATCCTCCGGACGGCATAATCTCGAGGCCCGGATCATCGAATCGCGAGCACAGTCGGTCGGTGTACGTATGTGTCGGTGGCCTGAAGCCTGTGTGTCTACCTTTATGGGACGTTGGATCGGCACCTGGTCCATCTATACGTCTTGGGCGTATCGTACCGTAGCTACCTACATACGTACATACGTACATACGTACATACATACGGTAGCATATCTGTGGATCGGCGGCCCCGTCCGTAGACGTAGACGGGGATCGCATCGGTCTCCGAGGGTTCGGACGAGGAAAGCGTGAGTAGATTCGGTCGGTGCGTGGTCGGACGTGTAAGCAGGCCAGGCAGAGCGCATAGACGGGCAAGCAGGTACAAGCGGGAATAGACGGGCAGCAGAGCAGGCACCCAAGCAGGGTAGGCGTGCTATGTTAGGCCGTTTGGCTGCCTGACTGGCTGACTGGCGGGATGGTTGGCTATCGAGCGACGCCGATGCAATTCCAATTCCTGGCTGTCAGCGGCAGAGCTGCGGGAGACGCGTCCATTCGTGATCAGCCTCCCGTGAAATCCTGTGCCTCCCCTCCCCCTCCCCCGACTCAGCCCGAAACGAAACCCAGTCGCTCGCTCTCTCTCTCTCTCTCTCTCTCTCTCTCTCTCGCACTCCATCGGTCTCGTTCTATCTGGACCCCCTCTCTCCTTTCCGCCCCTCTCGGTTCGTCCCCTTCTCGTCCATCGCCCCGTGCCCTCGGCCCTTCGATCCCTCCTTGTCCAGCGTTCTGTCTTATTCCCTCATATTTGCCTCCTGTCAACCGGCCGAAATTCCCCGGCGTCCCTGTTTTCCACCGAACATCGAGTCCCCTTTCGCCGTTCCGACCGTGTTAATGCGTCAAATGCGCGGCATCCGCGAGCCTCGCGCCCTAAACAGCTGGAAACCACCGTTCGAGAGCCAATTTGCTGAGCTGGCTAGACACAGACGAACGAAGATGCAGCGAAATTCAAGGAGAGAAAGTCCCTATATACCACTTATTTTTTTATCAATTTCTTTTTGGGAACTTCTCGCAAGACGTTAACACTAGATTTACCAGACCAGTCAAAATGACTGGTTTTGCAATTTCAATTCAAAATTCCTACCGCATGTAACATTTTCTTTCCGTAATGATATCATGACTTTTGTAGTCATAACTAAAGAGTCGGTTTTATGAATTTTATATTATTTTATATGTATTCGTAACAAATACATATATTTTTTGTTATTATTAACACTTATACCAGTACCAGTTTCAAAATTTTTAACACTTTGACTGCCAAACTAGAAACCTTAAAAATTCCATAAAATCAAAGTAAGTTATTTAATGAAATAAAAATTGAAAAAAATTAAATGTACGATATTGAGTAGTACTCCAACATTCTTGCATTTTACAGATCCTAATCAAATTTGGTGCAACGAATATATTGACGTAAAAATTCATTCTAAAACTTGGACAAATAATCCCGTCACCCACATATGGGTGACATGGCAGTCAACGTGTTAATAAATCTCGTTAATGTTCACCGTTTTCGAATGTCATGGGTATGTATTTAAGAAACAATATACATTCGACGAACATCGATACGAACAAGTTGCTTTCCCATCAAATGAACAGATAATTCCTCGATCTGGTCCACTGTACGCCACTGTAGCCACATATCAGGACGTCGCTATACATCCAAACCAAAGAAGCCGTGATTCGCTTTTAGCACGCGTCTTCGCTGTTGTCTCTTCCGGATAATGAACGTAGCTGCTCCGCAATGTTTTCGCCAAAGGTCCCCGGCGCTCGTTACGCAACGAATTTTTTTCGCCGCGATAAATATTCAAATGGCGTCGCTGCTTCGCCCAAGGGGCGACCATAATCACCGATGTAAACAAACACGATCTCCTCACCCCCTCCCCCTTACCGGCGGGACGGAGCAGCAGGGCAGGGAACCAACGGCCCGCGTAAAAGCGACGATTAACAGGAACAAAGATACGTGCAGCGTGTAACGAGGAGTCCGGGACACCCGGAAGCTATCAGCGAATCCGATAACGGTCTACCCTAGGCAGGAGCGGGCTCTGGCTCTCTCACCAGACGGAGGACAGGGAAGAAAAAGGAGGAGCGAGCGGAGAGATAAACGTCGTCTTGCACACACGGCCCGATACATACGTATTGTCAGGTCGGGTATATATCTGGCTCCCTCGGCGTCGGGCTCTTGCATCGTATCTCGGGCTATCTAAAGCTCGCGACGACCACGACCACGACCACGACCACGACAACGAAGAGGAAGACGACAACGACGACGACGACGATGTCCCGGCTTCTTTCACAGGGGCGTGCGTTCGTTCGACGACACGATGAGGAAAACCGGGGACACCGTGGTCGACATGGAGGCGGAAAAGAGGCAGAACTAGACGCGATAGGCTGCTGCGAGGGTAGGATATACACCACGCTGCGGAGGCAGCGCCGGCGAGATTGCCTTAACACACAACACAATCCGGCGGCTTCGTCTGCTTCGATGGATTTTAAAAGATCCCCGAGATTATTACTTTTTCCTTTTCTTTCATTTTCATTCTTCTATTATTATTTCAGAGGAGCAAGGAACGGAGGGTTGAGCGCGGGCGCAACCGCCTTTCTCTCTCTCTCTCTCTCTCTCGCTCGCTCTTTTCACCCTCTCCCCCAAACCTCCCTGGCCCCCTTTTCACCCTTGTCGCTACCCCCTCCCCCCCCACCACCACCACCACCACAGCCTCGTCCCGCAACGTGTGTTTATACCTACACACCGTTACCGTCGCGGCTGTACCCGAGGTCTACGTTTTCGATGTGCGGCCGAGGCTCTCGCGTGTGTATACGTGTCGGTCGCGTCCCAGGTTGAGCTAGGCTTGGGTTTGGGTTGGGTTGGATGCGTGGAAACCATGGACGACTTTGGGTAGGCTCGTTGGTTTCCCGCCGCGACTATCGGCGCGTATTGAAGCTCATCGTCACGGAAGTAACGTCGGGACAACGGCAGCGGCCTGAACGCCAGCGAGGACAGGGTGCGCGGCAGAGAAAGAGGGACGCGCGCGGATACCAACAGCGACAGAGAATCAGAGAGAGAGAGAGAGAGAGAGATAAACAGGGAGAGATAGACGGAGGGTAGAAAGACGGGACGATACACGGAACAGGGATAAAAACGGTGCGCGGCACGGCGCGGCGGTAAGAGATGAACAGTGAATAAGGAAAGAGGAAGCGGAGGATAGGGTGGCACCAGATGCTGCCGCTCTACGCCAACGAGGAACCCCACTCGTGCCTTTACTTCCATTTCGTGTCGATGCTCCTCGTCGCTTTTTCTGCCATCCCGCCAGGAAAAAGGGATGCACGGGATGCAGGTGAAGGACTGCGGCTGATAATAGTCCACGGACTCGCGACCACCACGAGATACATGGGACGAGCACGATCAGCTATGAAATACTTGTATGGTACTCCCTAAGGCTCCCTCCGGATGATCTGTCCTCGGGATGACTGAACAGAAGACCGCCGGCAGGCGGTTGCACGCAATGTAACCGATTATTCATTATTCTGCCACAATAATGCCGTATAATGCAGCAAGAGGTGATACGTGCTTCCTTCCCCCAGTTTTATATTTCTTCTCAAAATCTGACTCATCGCTTAAATCCATTTGAATTATTCCTTAAAATGTAGACATACCGATCAGACTACGTATGACAAAAGGTGGAAGCGAAAGAAAAATAATTTCATTGAATTTAACCCTTAACGGTCCAGAAGTATTTCAAGTTTACTTCCCACCAGGTCCAAGCTATTATTCGTACGAAGAAAAACTGTGGACTCAACATTTTTAGATCAAGTATAGACAGAAAAATATTTATAGTTCATTATGTAAAGATAACGATAAAAGTGATCCATCTAAACCATAGTTACGTGTACGCGTACGCGCTGAATATTCAAAACCGATTTTCTCGAGAACGAAACCTCAAATGAGAAAATTTAATTCTTTATTTTCGATTTGTTCTTTTTTTTTTTAATGTAGAATCTCCCCCACCTTGGTTGTACCACCGATGCTGGGACACATCCTGTATACAGATTGTGTGTTTCCTGAAATCGATGCAGAATTTTTTTAATTTGCATATAAATCCTGAATCTACCGATGATGTTGACACGGTTTTCAACAACGTTCAGTCTTTGTTGTTGCAGCGGACGCAAGGTTTTTTAGGACATGCAGGTAGTTATCCGTGACGGGACGAGAAGCAATCGCAATCAGCAGACACAGCCAGGCATAGGAATTTTCCAATTTTCCCGGGAGCGATCCCACCGGGCTGTACCGCTTCCTTTAATCCTGACTCGTTGGGCGTGAAAGGCGAAGGAAGGAAGGAACCGGCGCGGCGTGGCGCGGCGTGGCGCGGCGGCATCCTTTCGGCGAGCGTAAGAGGGCACACCGATTCCACCCGAATCCGGCCGTGATCCCACACGAGCTACGATCGTCCCGGCACAATATGCGTGCTGACCGGCACAAATGCGAAACCCGAGCGGTATTATTAACTCCGGCCGGATTTCTTACAATGCCGGATTTAGTAGGGTTGTCCCATTACGTACAGCTGATCACACACGCGCGAGCAGGTAAAGTACAGGTGTGGGTATCGGGAAGTTAAATCCGGCGGCGAGCCGTGAACGGGACGTGTTCCCTCGCTAACATCCGACCCCCGTAGGAAATAGTGATCACCGTTCCGTCGCAAACACGCGCACACTCCACGTAAACGATGACACGTTAACTATTACTTGCAGACTTGTTAGACGACGCGAGGGCTGCCAGACAAAAGAAGTTCGTTCGGTTGCTGAGCTTTCTCGTCGTCATCGATCGATTTTTACGGCCGGTATCTGGGATACTGTGAAATTGAAACACGAGTATACACGAAACACAGTGTCGCGAATTGCCATTTTAGGAGAAAAAAGCCATGTCAGAAAATAGATATAACATTCGTATATTCTCTTTTCGGAATGTTTACCGAGCCTAATTATACCCATAATAATTCATTTAATAGCGATATACACTCCCGTCCATAAATCACCGGACAGTTACTCACTTTCAGCAAACTGGTAATTAGAACAAGAATACAAGTTTCGGGCTTGATTTTATTGTTTTATTTTGTTATATGCAGCTTTTATACGATAACATTTGAATGCAAAATTAAAGATATACATATACAACTTGAATAAATGTTGGAACAAAGAGATTGAGAATCGTGGGACGAGTTAGATAAAATAAGTTGTGCAAGTTGTGTATATGTGTTGTGCCCAACATCGAAACAGAACTTATGGACCGCTCTAGACAGCTCTAAGACAAATTCAAAAATAATTATCCCACTAAAATTTTAAAAATTAATCGACACAATGCCACGATCGGTTCAAGCGAATGTGTTGATCATAAGAAAATATGATATATTTTGGTCAGATCTTTGATATGTAACCTGATTTTTACATGTTCTCTTCATTAGAAAATAAATACCACTTTTATTTCATAATACAGTGAATTCTCGATATATGTCAACAACGGACGGGTCTTGCCAGCGTGACCATGTTACCGACAAAAATAGGCGAAAAATGGTTTTACGTGCTCCAACTTTGCGTCCTTATACGAGAATATTTTCCACTGGGAAAGGGCTCGTTCGAAAGAGGAAGGTTCAATCTAGCGCGCGCTGGTCATCAGCTGACGAGATTATGCAGATATTTGCTAATATAAGCTTTAGAAGTAGGCTAAAAATTGACGATGCGCATGCCGTTGAATCCAGGCATTTTTATGCCATTGGCTGAGTTTTCTGTATGAAATCGAGAGTAGCGCGCGATAGGAAATATCTCTAGCTCCAAATTGAGGTACATATATTTTGTCTTGATTCTCTGCGAAATAAAGCCAAAAACTTGAAGCGCGTTTCTGGCAAGTCAGAATTTATAATATCGATAATACAAAGCAAAAAATCTGACAAGTCTAAATTTCTGACTAATCACAGACTTAATACACGTCGGATCAAAACCAAGACGAATCTCAAGTCAGTGGCTGAAGGCTGTGAACGGAAATTGTACAGCTATTACCGACCTGCTGACTCGGCTCTTAAAGAAATACAACATTTTTGGGGACACTCCGTATATTCCTAAACTCGCATAAATGGATTCGAACGTTTCGGTAACGAAACATTTTCAAATGTTCACGTCCGAAGCACATGTGCTCGGGCCGGAAATAAGATCACAATGACTCTGGTCGGTTAAGACAGTATTACATAGCCGGGGCACAGTGTAACAAGGATAAGCTGCCAGAAGCTGCAGTCTATATTCTCGCGGCCAATCGTTGTGTACATTGATCCCCATTTCGTTTCTCTGTTGCTTCATGCTCTGCGGAGCGTTCTGACCATGTTCCAAAGGATTTTTGTCGACGACACCTCTCAGATGAAACCGTACCTTGCGCTTGAAGCCCTTGTCATAATCTCTGCTTTCTGTTTCCGTCTTGCACGCAACATTAGAATGTCTCTTCCCTTATCGACATTTCTTTATATTCGATGCTCCGGTTAGTTTTCAGGGATTTTATTGCAAGAAATACCTGTTTATTTCACAAAACACGTTAAAGCACATTTCACTGAAAATATTTTCTACGCTTTTCATTAATTTTCTTCCAAGAGTTTTGTCGCGGTGAGCGTATACGAAGTAGATCCAACTGCCAACTTGTCGAGCTTCGCCGAAAGAAAGCGGAAGAATCTTTGCTCGAGAAACATATCCAAATGACTGGCTTGAGTAATGGTGCTTGACACGACATAGGTTAGCGGGGAGCAATACATCGACAGCACTTTCGTCGGTACCGAGCTGGGGGACACGATTATTGCCTCTGCATGCTCCCCAACTACTTCCACCCCCGCAAGGTTCCTCTGGCCACGAGATTTCCCTCCGACCGTCCCGTTCTTCCCTTCTCTTCCTCCTTGCGATCGTAGTATCCCGGCTTCGGCCGAGCTTACCCAACTTAGTCGACGGCGACCCGCGCTACCGCCATTGCCAACCAAGTTTATGGCCCAGACCGACGCCCATAAACTGTACAAATGGTAAATCTACCGTAAGATCATCCCAGCCGAAAATGATGTATCGTAGGTTTCGCGGGACGTACACACGAGAATCGGCAAACCTACCGCTTGACCTGCCCCTTTCCTTCTCCCCTGCCTTGCTCCGGCAAGGCCACCTCCCACCCACTCATCTGGCCAAGATAGTACCTATGTATATGGCAGAAAAGAATTGACGTAGGGACACGTGAAAGAAACGATGCTACGACAGGTTACCGTGCCTGGCTGCCGCGCCGCGCCGGTTGCGACAACTCCGATTGCTGCTCGTCTTAATCCAGTCTCCGCACAGAAAGATTCGTCAACTTACGAGGAACCCTCTTCCGTTTCCTATCCCGAGTCGACAAACAGATTTTTCATCTTGTGGACCTGTTTCATCTTGTGGACCTGATCACTCGAAAGTGAAACAACTCGATACCATTTTGTTTATTCTACACAAAAAATGTAAATTCGTTTTCCCGTGGATTTTTCGAAAAATTATATGCATATCTACATTTATATAAACGACGTTAAAATTCTCATATCGTATACTGTATATACGCGAACCCTTTTCGAATAAATGAAACTCGTATTGTATACGAGGTATACAGATTGAGTTGGAACGAAAGTTCGTAGCGTTTTCAAATTAAAGTTAAACGCAAAATGAAGACATTTATTTATAGGTTTATTCAATAACATGATAAGTTACCTCAAAAATGGCAATGGTATTTTTTCTGTTTTCTGTTTTCTGTTTCTGTTTTAAGTTTAAAAGATTAAATATTTAACTTACTTCCTCTGTAAATGAAAATATAATTATGGACAATATGTGTATATATATATATATATATATATATATATATATATATATATCTAATTTATACCACATTACAGCCACACACAGCCTGCAGAAAGTGCCAGTAGCAATGACAGCGATACGTCAAGTGATGACGAGAGGCATCTTCAGTGCTTCATGTTTCAAGTAAGTAACTCAAAACGCTCAAATACTTCGTTATTATTTTATTTTTATTGTGTTTTATATATGAGGATACGATATACCTCCAAACTAATGTGTTATCAAATCATTTCAACGAAAAAATGATGTCATTGGCTTTCTGTCACAAAAATCTATTTTTTGTAAAATCCTGAAGTCGTAGACAAATTTTGAGACCAGATTTGAAATCAGCGTGAAAAAATCTATGGGAAATGATGTGTAGCATGTTGAAAAACAAATTTTTCCGCGCGTAGTATTGAAAAAACCACAATTTTCTTGAAATTGTGCAAGTTTAACGAATTTTCTCAGGGTTAAAAAACGTTCGTACCATAATCTCCCTATTTTTCCCATATTCTGCAAAGTTTCAGCTTTAATTTTAAGAAAATTTCATCGCCCTGCCCCATTTCTATCGAAAGTTCTTCAATTTTTAATCCGATTTCGCCCAAATTACCCACTGTGCGTCGTACCCGACCCGAATTATCTTTACACTCCTCGGCGTCCAAGGACTCTCGAGCTTCGAGGCCCTTCAGGTGGTACATATATGTACCAGCCCGGAGTAGTGGCGATAGTCCTGGGACTTTTATCGGCTAGGCATTTATCGGTTAGTAGTATAGTATTTATTGGTTAAAACACTTTGTGAAATTTGCATTTTCAAATCGGTGATTTCATATGCAACGACCTAATAGAATCCAACGGTACAATAGAACACGCGGTACCGACTAGTCAAACGTGTACATACTCCTTGGTACTTAAAATCCATTTATTCGATTTAATAAATTAATTTCGGACCAACCAACGCAGTGGCCGTATCACCCAAGTTCCTGCATTATTACGAATTAACAAATCATAATTGCAGCTATATGAAAAATTATTCTGTACAACGATAGAATAATCGAATCGATTGTAATAAGAAAAAATAAGTAACGTAAGAGGTTCCACATCGCGTTGCTTTGAAATTTTACAGCGTTCACGTGAGACGGCACCCTTAATTTTCATCGTTGCTGTGTAACAGCAAACACGTGTTTGGAACGGATCTTGCGTGTCGGCGGTCTATCGCATAATCGACCAGTCGGTGCTACCGGAGCTTAATAACGTCCGGAAAGCGATCAGGTCGATAGTTGTCGTGCGAGTAAACAATGCATCGAAATCGCAATTATCGGAATGTGCTCATTTCCCAGGAGGAGAAATGCGACCGTGTAACGACGCGTGCGAATTCGATTCGTCGCGAGTTTAATACGAATCGAATCATCGCCGAACGATTCATCGTGGAACGCGGCAAATCCTTTTTGCGCGGTGTCATTCATTGAGCACATTCCGAATCGAGAGCGGATGTGCCTGTGCCGTTCGCAGAGCCGCGGATACCGCTGAAAATCGTTGGAATCGTCGAATTCCCCTGCCTTTGTTACGTCGGAGAATCGAGAATGGACGGCGATTGGTCCTTTCTCCTATTCGACCACTGTTCTTACGATAAATCAATATCACAAATTGAATGATTTTCATGGAACGTTCGGTCAATTAATACAACGGAAGAAAACTAGGTATATGAACGGGTAGTAATGTCGCTCCTCCTCCCACCCACCCCCCGCCCCACGGTTTTACATTTCTAACGAAAATCTGATTCGTAACTTGAATTCATTTCACATTTTTTGTTCGAATGTAGATAAACTAGTAAGATAAAAGGCGAAAGTAAAACACAAATAACTTCATTGAATTTAATACATTTAATACATATATATATATACAGGGTGTCCCGGTTAAGTGAGTACAGCAGGATATCTCGGAAGGAGTTGTAGTTATTAAAAATGTGTTCGTACAAAAGTTGTTTGGTAGGACGGGCTACATCATGTAGTAATAATTGTTTTCTTGTGGGTGGAGTAGTAGAGGAGATCTGAAGGTCAAACTAATTTTCTTAAATGGAATGCTATATTTTTTTCTTCAGAAAGTAACAGCTGGCACTAAGACAAATCCAAAGAGGTGCTATAATGTAGTATTCTGAGTTCGATAAAGGTAAATTGTTAGCTTATGTTTACGTTGTGCATCGGCTGACGGCAGACAGCTAGCAACCGCTGCTGAGCAGCGTCGAATGCGTCGATATCGAGTTACTGCGATAAGACCCAATATTGTAAACAAAGTTCGAATTTATTTCCCACGTGCTGTTTTCATTAGTTCTATCAGGGTCGACAAATTAGTTTGAGAAGTGCATTCAGTGAGTGAAGAAGTCAAAGTATCAGACATTTTAATTCATAGTTATTATTTTTGTTTCATTATTGTACTGTTCTGTTTAGTTCTTTTAGTGTACTACTTCAGTTCAGTTCTTTTAGTGCGACTGTTTTGTTTAATCTTTTCAGTGTGTTGTGTGATTATTTAATACATTCAAATGTCTCTAACTGTTAAACAGAAGGTAGAATTAGTTCTTCTACGGGGTGATGGATACCAATCATACAGACAAGTCAGTAGTGAATTCCATAAACGGCATCCGGATACACCAAAGCTGTCAGCATCAGTTATCCGAAAAGTTGTTGAGTTATTTAAGAACACTGGAAGTGTTGTACAAGGGAGATATCGACGTTCTTTGTGGACTGAAGACAATGAAGTTAACGTTTTGGCCGCTTTCAACACGTATCCTCGAACATCCATTCGTAGCGTTTCAGCCAATTGTGGACTCTCAAAAACGACTGTTCATAAAATTCTTAAGAAGCATAACTTGAAAGCTTACAAGGCAACGGACGTGCAACAAATTTTTCCTCGCGATATTGGACCACGAATAGAATTTTCGTTATGGATTTTCGATAAAACTGCATATGATCGAAATTTTATTCGGAATTTGATGATAACGGATGAAAGCATTTTTTATACTAACGGTGTAATTTGCCATCAGAATTCAAGGATGTGGTCAGCTAAAAATCCGCATTGGATTAAACAATGCAACATTCAATATCGAAAATCTGTTATGGTGTGGTGCGGTATCCATAATCGCAAAATAATTGGACCCTACTTTTTTGAAGGGAACGTAAATGCAGCATCGTATTTAAGATTTCTCGAAACAGAATTATCTGATACTTTGGATGAAATGCCAATAATACAAAGACAAAATCTTTGGTTTCAACAAGATGGAGCTCCTGCCCATTATGCTATAGCAGTTCGTAACTGGCTAAATATTAAATTCGAAAATAAATGGATTGGACGTGGCGGACCAATTGCATGGCCTCCAAGGTCGCCAGATCTTTCTCCGTGTGATTTTTTTCTGTGGGGCTATTTAAAACAAATAGTCTTTCAGACACCAGTAGAAAACGTAAATGATTTACAAACAAGAATTACGACCGCATGCAGATCAATATCAGAGGAAATGTTAAAAAGTGTTGAGAAACAATTTTTAAAAAGATTACAAATATGTATTTCCAATGATGGTGAACATGTAGAAGGATAAAAAATTATTTAACTAGTAAGTGAAAATTGCAATTGATACTTTATGGCTTTAGCAATAATCTTCAATCTCTGTTTATAATATCATAATTGCAGTAACTGGATATCGACGCATTCGACGCTGCTCAGCAGCGGTTGCTAGCTGTCTGCCGTCAGCCGATGCACAACGTAAACATAAGCTAACAATTTACCTTTATCGAACTCAGAATACTACATTATAGCACCTCTTTGGATTTGTCTTAGTGCCAGCTGTTACTTTCTGAAGAAAAAAATATAGCATTCCATTTAAGAAAATTAGTTTGACCTTCAGATCTCCTCTACTACTCCACCCACAAGAAAACAATTATTACTACATGATGTAGCCCGTCCTACCAAACAACTTTTGTACAAACACATTTTTAATAACTGCAACTCCTTCCGAGATATCCTGCTGTACTCACTTAACCGGGACACCCTGTATATATAATTTCTTTCAAAATTGCTATTCGTCGTAATTGCGAAGAAAAAAGTAGAGGTCATGATTTTTAAATTTTTTATCTGTGTCTGTAATGAAAATGTAAAAGATGTTTTTTGTAGATGTAAGGAAGTTATATACGTGTGCAAAGTTTCATTAAAATTAGTTGACGCATAAAAAACCAATAGGCATTCCAAGTTGTATAAAATCTTTGAATTTAGGGTTTGCAATTCATTTAAATCGCAGTTTGTTACAATTTTTGCTATTCTTGTGGTATAATGTTCTACTATAATGTTACACTAACGGAAGCATATCATCTTGTCTAAAAACACGTCGATGATCTTCAAGTATTGGAAAATATGAGCTCGAAAAAATCTTTATCTCGATAATTGCCATGCTGAAACAAACCTTATTTTGCTCTCACGTTCTCTCGTATCATTGAAAACAGCGGCGTTATTTTAAGTTTAATTGTTCAATAACTCGCCGTGTACATTTTACTAAATATAAGAAGTATTTATTTATAGTTCCATAGGAATCGTAACCAATCGTGCGAGAAACCAGAGTTCGTAATATCCGCTAACCCCCTAACATTTCGCTTATACTTATTTCTTTTAAACCTCATTACTGAGATCCTCGTTAGATCCTCTAATATGTCTTGTTGCTCCTTCTTATCCCATTTGTCCCTAGGCCACCGCGAGTCTCTTTCTCCATCATTCCCTCTCATTTCCCTCTTCCACGTCAAATTTAATAGCATCACGGTCCGTGCCGTGTTCCAGCCTCTCTTCCATCCAATCATCCATTCTCAGTGTCCTAAATCTCTTTTGCGTCAATGTTCGCAAATTACTCCCTCATCCTTTCCTTTTAACCCACTTTCGTCCTTCCCTCGTTCTCCTCTTTGACAGTTCTCCCACCCCGAACCCTTTTTTCTGTCGCCTGCCTGCTCTTTCACTCGCATGGCCTCCCAATTTCTCTTGACTCTCTCTCTCTCTCTCTCTCTCTCTCTCTCTCTCTCTCCCTATCTCTCTTTATGTGGATCAGAAGCCGAATGGAAATTAAATGCGCAGTCGACCGTTACGCCAATTGATTTGTATTCTTCGATCTGCTGCCACGACGAGGAAGTGTGCTAAACTGCGGGATTTATGTTCTCTTCTAATTTCGTCGTTCCCCACCCCCTAGTGAACGAACCACCCCTCGCCGGCGCTGCTTCATCGCCTTCCAGCCTGTGTGCATCTCCTGTCCTTCCGACTGTAGTCTTTGCCAGATTGCTCTCACGTTTCATCGGAATCTCGATCGAAAGGATCCGCCATGTCAGGTAAATACACTTTCTACCTAGACCACGAAAAATCGGGCCAGTCGATCGCGATCGGTTAAAGGTTAAAGTTCCGTTCCAATTACCAAACAATATCCGGACGCCAATCGTTAAAATCTTTTATCCTGTTACCACCAGCAATTGCAAACTCTTTTGTTTCTTTTTTAACTTTTCTGTTCATAAACAAGAAAGAGGCGGGGGGGGGGGGGCGAAAGTAACAATTTGACTTTGGACTACGATTACGCAAAAATTATTACAACAAAAATTTAATTCCAAAATGTTACCTAATGCTCGGACATTATCTCACCATGGTATTCTTTATTTGTAACAAGTAATGTTGAAGTTATTAACGAAAACTGGAAACGGGGGAAAGTGTTACAAACCGTTGCGTACGCATTAAACTGAATTGCAGTAAAGCATGAGATAATAGTGTTCGTACAATAAAAATAAACGTAAATCTTCCTAGTTACAAGTTGCTTAAGTTCACACAGATTCACAATTGTGCCGAACGTGTAAATCGTGTTGCTTAGTGCATTCTTCATATACCCAGTTGTTTGCTGAGTCTGTAAAATTGACGATTCTTACACCGATTTATGAATTTATTCGGAAATTTTTTAACATTTTTTTCAACTTATTTCTCCTAGACACATTAGCTTTTGTGTTGTTGAAATTGTGTAATTGTATGACGATTTTGATGTTATGGGTCAAAATACACACAGCCACCGCTGTCGGAGGGTTAAAGCAAAAATAAATTATTGCCATTCGTACCGCGGGAGAAAAAAGCATTACAAACTTACCTTCTTGAACATAAGTATCTAACAAATAATGAACATTATTTTTATACACGGGGAATATTTTTAGCGGGTACACGACGTGTTCGCAAAGTCATTCACCCGAGATGCGTTGAGGTCCGTGGAGTCAAACTCCGCGAAACTAACTTCTTAAAGGGGTGGTTGATACCTCGTCAGGGTTTGCTATAAATAAAGATCTACGAATTAATTTGCCGTGCGATGCATAAATTACAAAGATTGAATTCGCATCGGACGACCACGACGAAATTGTTCGCAGCGACACGCATCGACGAGCAGGTGACAGCGCATGGTGAGATTCACGTTTGAAACCTCGATCAACGCCGGCGAGCGTTTAATTATCAGATTGACAGACTGATTCGATTATCGCATGCTCGATGATTTTCTCCCCTGTCACACGATAATCGTTCATGTAATGTAATAACAGGGAAAAAATCAGGGTGAAACGCGTAAATCAACCCCCGAAGAAATATTACACGCTCTCTCCGGTATCTTCTCTATATAATAAAAATCAAATGCTGTTCGTTGGTCACGACATCACGTGAGAACGGCTGGACCGATGTGGCTAATTTTTTTTTTAAATGTTCGTTGTAGTCCGAATTAGGTTTTTACGCAAAGAAAGTTTAGAAAAGTTGGCCGGAAATTGGAAAATTCGGGAAAAAATGAGACTACCCACACCGCGACCGCCATACAAGGTACAAGATACAAGATACAAGATAAAAGATACTAGATAAAAGATAAATGTATGATATTGTGTAGTTCTTCAACTTTCTTGCATGTTACAGATCCTAATAAAATTTGGAAGAATTAATATATTAACGTAAAAATTCATTTAAAAACTTGGACATATAATTCCGTCACCCACATATGGGTGACATGGCAGTCAATGTGTTAAAACAGTATGTGTAGAAGTCGATGTTTGAAAAAGAAATTTCTCAGTGTACTGTTACCGCGATATATTTGTTATTGTTGTATTCGTTCAACATTTATTCATCCACAAATGATTCTTACCGCTCTCGACATAAGGTACCGTGAGAAATTCGGCAAGAATCATTTGCTCCGGAAAATCTGAAAATAGCGCCATTCCGTGCAGCGGCAAAACGCTCAAACTTCTAGCCAATTTGTTTCAGCAATCGCCCGCTAGATGGCCCAGCATGACCGCAGGTGCGAGAGAGAGCACACTAGTATAGGGAAGACTGTGCGTGCGAGTGAGACTTACATCATTCACGCTAACCCTAACCCTAACCCACAGGGAAGAATAAAAATTAGAAGAAAAAACTCGACAATAAAGTAAACATACCAGTAAGTGTATTCTGTAGTTATACTTTCTATTTATATATGCTTTTTTTTTTTTTTTTTTTTTAATAACCAATAATTTCGTCGCATATTTTTCAGCAATAGCCTGCAACAGCCTGCGCCTTACATACCTCGCTTATATATAGGAAAGTATTAGACTGTAGGTATCAGACTGTAGGTACTATACTGTTGGTAATATAATAAATTTAATTATATATTATGTTATCTATGTGAAAAGGATACAGTGCAAATAAATCAATAAATAAATGATCTGCGATTTATACTGATAAACTATGTTTACAAATATTTCTTTACTTTATTACATTTACCTTACCTTAGAAGTTCCACACCTTAGAAGTTCGACACTTTAGAAGATCGTTTTTCGTGAATTCAACCCCTTTTGCGAACGAAAAATTTTGTTTTCTTAGGATTGAAGTGTTTGTACGCGATGACCTTCTTTTTAGGATCGATGTGTTCGTGAGTGATGACCTTTTTTTTAGGATCGATGTGTTTGAAAGTGATGACCTTTTTTTTAGGATTGATGTGTTTGAAAGTGATGACCTTTTTTTTAGGATCGATGTGTTTGAAAGTGATGACCTTTTTTTTAGGATCGATGTGTTTGAAAAAGTGATGACCTTTTTTTTAGGATCGATGTGTTTGAAAGTGATGACCTTTTTTTTAGGATCGATGTGTTTGAAAAAGTGATGACCTTTTTTTTTTTAGGATCGGTGTTTGAAACAGTGATGACTTTTTTTTTAGGATCGGTGTTTGAAACAGTGATGACCTTTTTTTTAGGACGGAAGTGTTTGTACTTGTGTCCTATATTGGAGAGTCCTCAAAAAACGCCGTTTCAAGAAATGCCCCCTACTATCATTGCACCTGACTTCATCAAAGATGAAGACACACTGATACTGGCGAGTGTGTCTAGGCGAACCCTTAACAAAGTCAGTTACTCCCGCCGTTCACCCGCCACTTTTTTTTTTCTTTCAATTTCTTCACGTTGACACTAACATCATTGACGTTAACCCTAACCCCGAACCCTTTTTTTTATGAAGTATTTCATATCGTTTTTTCATTTCTAAGTTTTTACATTACTTAATGTAAATCTAAGTATAATTCTCAATCTACCGCTACTGTACAACTGTTTCCGCAATTGCCAAAATCTATCGCGGGTTCTTTTTCTCTAACTTAATAACTGAAAATACACCTAATCGGGGGTCCGCGCAAGAAGGAAGTGGGGTTTTTTCTTTATCGAGCTCTACTTTTTCGGATGGCTTTGGGTACCTAGAAATCGGTCCGTGTTGGGGTTTCTCGTGAATCCACCCCTTTTGTGAACCCGGTAAAGAGTTTTTTTCTTTAGGATCGAAGTGTTTGTAGGCGATGACCTTTTTTTAGGATCGAAGTGTTTGTACTTGTGTCCTGTCTTCTGACGACAGTCCTCGAACAACGCCATGTCAAAAGATGCCCCCTACTATCATTGCAGCTGGCTTCATCAGAGGTGAAGACACACTGGTACTGGCGAGTGTGTCAAAGAGAACACTTAAGAGAGTCATAGAGCCAAGAGACCGAGAAGCAATGTTGTTCAGCTGGACAATTAAAATCTACTGGTGACCACCGTTCCGGAACATTGAGCAGCCCTATACAAGTTCAGTTTTCCTTGACACTCGCCAGTATCAGAGTGTCTTCACCTCTGATGAAGCCAGCTGCAATGATGGCAGGGAGCATTTTTTTTTTAGGGTCCGGGGTCGTGTTCCGGGGTCCGGGGTCATGGTCGGAATCGTCACCTGGATCATTTTCATAGCAATAATCGTCAAAAACCACAACCCTAACCAGAAATAACCGTCCGGGGTCGTGGTCGGAGGTCATGGACGGGGGTCTTGGTCAGAGGTCTTGGTCGGGGGTCAAGGTCGGGGGTCTTGGTCGGGGGTCCTGGTTATTCGCGGTTAGGACTTAGTTTTTGCGTCTGTAGAAGGTTTTTCGAGGTCGGGGTGGTGTTTATTCGCGGTTAGGACTTAGTATTTGCATCTGTAGAAGGTTTTTCGAGGTCGGGGTGGTGTTTATTCGCGGTTAGGGATTAGTTTTTGGGTCCGTAGAAGGTTTTTCGAGGTCGGGGAGGTGTTTATTCGCGGTTAGAGATTAGTTTTTGCGTCCGTAGAAGGTTTTTCGAGGTCGGGGTGGTGTTTATTCGCGGTTAGGACTTAGTTTTTTCGTCTGTAGAAGGTTTTTCGAGGTCGGGGAGGTGTTTATTCGCGGTTAGAGATTAGTTTTTGCGTCCGTAGAAGGTTTTTCGAGGTCGGGGTGGTGTTTATTCGCGGTTAGGACTTAGTTTTTGCGTCTGTAGAAGGTTTTTCGAGGTCGGGGAGGTGTTTATTCGCGGTTAGAGATTAGTTTTTGCGTCCGTAGAAGGTTTTTCGAGGTCGGGGTGGTGTTTATTCGCGGTTAGGACTTAGTATTTGCATCTGTAGAAGGTTTTTCGAGGTCGGGGTGGTGTTTATTCGCGGTTAGGACATAGTTTTTGCGTCACTAGAAGGTTTTTCGAGGTCGGGGTAGTGTTTATTCGCGGTTAGAGATTAGTTTTTGCGTCCGTAGAAGGTTTTTCGAGGTCGGGGTGGTGTTTATTCGCGGTTAGGACATAGTTTTTGCGTCTCTAGAAGGTTTTTCGAGGTCGGGGTGGTGTTTATTCGCGGTTAGAGATTAGTTTTTGTGTCCGTAGAAGGTTTTTCGAGGTCGGGGTGGTGTTTATTCGCGGTTAGGACATAGTTTTTGCGTCTCTAGAAGGTTTTTCGAGGTCGGGGAGGTGTTTATTCGCGGTTAGAGATTAGTTTTTGCGTCCGTAGAAGGTTTTTCGAGGTCGGGGTGGTGTTTATTCGCGGTTAGGACATAGTTTTTGCGTCTCTAGAAGGTTTTTCGAGGTCGGGGTGGTGTTTATTCGCGGTTAGGACATAGTTTTTGCGTCTCTAGAAGGTTTTTCGAGGTCGGGGTGGTGTTTATTCGCGGTTAGAGATTAGTTTTTGTGTCCGTAGAAGGTTTTTCGAGGTCGGGGTGGTGTTTATTCGCGGTTAGGACATAGTTTTTGCATCTCTACAAGGTTTTTCGAGGTCGGGGTGGTGTTTATTCGCGGTTAGAGATTAGTTTTTGTGTCCGTAGAAGGTTTTTCGAGGTCGGGGTGGTGTTTATTCGCGGTTAGGACATAGTTTTTGCGTCTCTAGAAGGTTTTTCGAGGTCGGGGAGGTGTTTATTCGCGGTTAGAGATTAGTTTTTGCGTCCGTAGAAGGTTTTTCGAGGTCGGGGTGGTGTTTATTCGCGGTTAGGACATAGTTTTTGCGTCTCTAGACGGTTTTTCGAGGTCGGGGAGGTGTTTATTCGCGGTTAGAGATTAGTTTTTGCGTCCGTAGAAGGTTTTTCGAGGTCGGGGTGGTGTTTATTCGCGGTTAGGACATAGTTTTTTGCGTCTCTAGACGGTTTTTCGAGGTCGGGGAGGTGTTTATTCGCGGTTAGAGATTAGTTTTTGCGTCCGTAGAAGGTTTTTCGAGGTCGGGGTGGTGTTTATTCGCGGTTAGAGATTCGTTTTTGCGTCCGTAGAAGGTTTTTCGAGGTCGGGGAGGTGTTTATTCGCGGTTAGAGATTAGTTTTTGCGTCCGTAGAAGGTTTTTCGAGGTCGGGGTGGTGTTTATTCGCGGTTAGGACATAGTTTTTGCGTCTCTAGAAGGTTTTTCGAGGTCGGGGAGGTGTTTATTCGCGGTTAGAGATTAGTTTTTGCGTCCGTAGAAGGTTTTTCGAGGTCGGGGAGGTGTTTATTCGCGGTTAGAGATTAGTTTTTGCGTCCGTAGAAGGTTTTTCGAGGTCGGGGTGGTGTTTATTCGCGGTTAGGACATAGTTTTTGCGTCTCTAGAAGGTTTTTCGAGGTCGGGGTGGTGTTTATTCGCGGTTAGGACATAGTTTTTGCGTCTCTAGAAGGTTTTTCGAGGTCGGGGTGGTGTTTATTCGCGGTTAGGACATAGTTTTTGCGTCTCTAGAAGGTTTTTCGAGGTCGGGGTGGTGTTTATTCGCGGTTAGAGATTAGTTTTTGTGTCCGTAGAAGGTTTTTCGAGGTCGGGGTGGTGTTTATTCGCGGTTAGGACATAGTTTTTGCATCTCTACAAGGTTTTTCGAGGTCGGGGTGGTGTTTATTCGCGGTTAGAGATTAGTTTTTGTGTCCGTAGAAGGTTTTTCGAGGTCGGGGTGGTGTTTATTCGCGGTTAGGACATAGTTTTTGCGTCTCTAGAAGGTTTTTCGAGGTCGGGGAGGTGTTTATTCGCGGTTAGAGATTAGTTTTTGCGTCCGTAGAAGGTTTTTCGAGGTCGGGGTGGTGTTTATTCGCGGTTAGGACATAGTTTTTGCGTCTCTAGAAGGTTTTTCGAGGTCGGGGTGGTGTTTATTCGCGGTTAGGACATAGTTTTTGCGTCTCTAGAAGGTTTTTCGAGGTCGGGGTGGTGTTTATTCGCGGTTAGAGATTAGTTTTTGTGTCCGTAGAAGGTTTTTCGAGGTCGGGGTGGTGTTTATTCGCGGTTAGGACATAGTTTTTGCATCTCTACAAGGTTTTTCGAGGTCGGGGTGGTGTTTATTCGCGGTTAGAGATTAGTTTTTGTGTCCGTAGAAGGTTTTTCGAGGTCGGGGTGGTGTTTATTCGCGGTTAGGACATAGTTTTTGCGTCTCTAGAAGGTTTTTCGAGGTCGGGGTGGTGTTTATTCGCGGTTAGAGATTAGTTTTTGCGTCCGTAGAAGGTTTTTCGAGGTCGGGGTGGTGTTTATTCGCGGTTAGGACATAGTTTTTGCGTCTCTAGACGGTTTTTCGAGGTCGGGGAGGTGTTTATTCGCGGTTAGAGATTAGTTTTTGCGTCCGTAGAAGGTTTTTCGAGGTCGGGGTGGTGTTTATTCGCGGTTAGGACATAGTTTTTGCGTCTCTAGACGGTTTTTCGAGGTCGGGGAGGTGTTTATTCGCGGTTAGAGATTAGTTTTTGCGTCCGTAGAAGGTTTTTCGAGGTCGGGGTGGTGTTTATTCGCGGTTAGAGATTAGTTTTTGCGTCCGTAGAAGGTTTTTCGAGGTCGGGGAGGTGTTTATTCGCGGTTAGAGATTAGTTTTTGCGTCCGTAGAAGGTTTTTCGAGGTCGGGGTGGTGTTTATTCGCGGTTAGGACATAGTTTTTGCGTCTCTAGAAGGTTTTTCGAGGTCGGGGAGGTGTTTATTCGCGGTTAGAGATTAGTTTTTGCGTCCGTAGAAGGTTTTTCGAGGTCGGGGAGGTGTTTATTCGCGGTTAGAGATTAGTTTTTGCGTCCGTAGAAGGTTTTTCGAGGTCGGGGTGGTGTTTATTCGCGGTTAGGACATAGTTTTTGCGTCTCTAGAAGGTTTTTCGAGGTCGGGGTGGTGTTTATTCGCGGTTAGGACATAGTTTTTCCGTCTCTAGAAGGTTTTTCGAGGTCGGGGTGGTGTTTATTCGCGGTTAGAGATTAGTTTTTGTGTCCGTAGAAGGTTTTTCGAGGTCGGGGTGGTGTTTATTCGCGGTTAGGACATAGTTTTTGCATCTCTACAAGGTTTTTCGAGGTCGGGGTGGTGTTTATTCGCGGTTAGAGATTAGTTTTTGTGTCCGTAGAAGGTTTTTCGAGGTCGGGGTGGTGTTTATTCGCGGTTAGGACATAGTTTTTGCGTCTCTAGAAGGTTTTTCGAGGTCGGGGAGGTGTTTATTCGCGGTTAGAGATTAGTTTTTGCGTCCGTAGAAGGTTTTTCGAGGTCGGGGTGGTGTTTATTCGCGGTTAGGACATAGTTTTTGCGTCTCTAGACGGTTTTTCGAGGTCGGGGAGGTGTTTATTCGCGGTTAGAGATTAGTTTTTGCGTCCGTAGAAGGTTTTTCGAGGTCGGGGTAGTGTTTATTCGCGGTTAGGACATAGTTTTTGCGTCTCTAGAAGGTTTTTCGAGGTCGGGGTAGTGTTTATTCGCGGTTAGAGATTAGTTTTTGCGTCCGTAGAAGGTTTTTCGAGGTCGGGGTAGTGTTTATTCGCGGTTAGGACTTAGTTTTTGCGTCTGTAGAACGTTTTTCGAGGTCGGGGTGGTGTTTATTCGCGGTTAGGACATAGTTTTTGCGTCTCTAGAAGGTTTTTCGAGGTCGGGGAGGTGTTTATTCGCGGTTAGAGATTAGTTTTTGCGTCCGTAGAAGGTTTTTCGAGGTCGGGGTGGTGTTTATTCGCGGTTAGGACTTAGTTTTTGCGTCTGTAGAACGTTTTTCGAGGTCAGGGTGGTGTTTATTCGCGGTTAGGACATAGTTTTTGCGTCTCTAGAAGGTTTTTCGAGGTCGGGGTGGTGTTTATTCGCGGTTAGGGATTAGTTTTTGGGTCCGTAGAAGGTTTTTCGAGGTCGGGGAGGTGTTTATTCGCGGTTAGAGATTAGTTTTTGCGTCCGTAGAAGGTTTTTCGAGGTCGGGGTGGTGTTTATTCGCGGTTAGGACTTAGTTTTTGCGTCTCTAGAAGGTTTTTCGAGGTCGGGGTGGTGTTTATTCGCGGTTAGAGATTAGTTTTTGTGTCCGTAGAAGGTTTTTCGAGGTCGGGGTGGTGTTTATTCGCGGTTAGGACTTAGTTTTTGCGTCTCTAGAAGGTTTTTCGAGGTCGGGGTGGTGTTTATTCGCGGTTAGAGATTAGTTTTCGTGTCCGTAGAAGGTTTTTCGAGGTCGGGGTGGTGTTTATTCGCGGTTAGGACTTAGTTTTTGCGTCTGTAGAACGTTTTTCGAGGTCAGGGTGGTGTTTATTCGCGGTTAGGACATAGTTTTTGCGTCTCTAGAAGGTTTTTCGAGGTCGGGGTGGTGTTTATTCGCGGTTAGGACTTAGTTTTTGCGTCTGTAGAAGGTTTTTCGAGGTCGGGGTGGTGTTTATTCGCGGTTAGAGATTAGTTTTTGCGTCTCTAGAAGGTTTTTCGAGGTCGGGGAGGTGTTTATTCGCGGTTAGAGATTAGTTTTTGCGTCCGTAGAAGGTTTTTCGAGGTCGGGGTGGTGTTTATTCGCGGTTAGGACATAGTTTTTGCGTCTCTAGAAGGTTTTTCGAGGTCGGGGTGGTGTTTATTCGCGGTTAGGACATAGTTTTTGCGTCTCTAGAAGGTTTTTCGAGGTCGGGGTGGTGTTTATTCGCGGTTAGAGATTAGTTTTTGCGTCTCTAGAAGGTTTTTCGAGGTCGGGGAGGTGTTTATTCGCGGTTAGAGATTAGTTTTTGCGTCCGTAGAAGGTTTTTCGAGGTCGGGGAGGTGTTTATTCGCGGTTAGAGATTAGTTTTTGCGTCCGTAGAAGGTTTTTCGAGGTCGGGGTGGTGTTTATTCGCGGTTAGGACATAGTTTTTGCGTCTCTAGAAGGTTTTTCGAGGTCGGGGTGGTGTTTATTCGCGGTTAGGCCTTAGTTTTTGCGTCTGTAGAAGGTTTTTCGAGGTCGGGGTGGTGTTTATTCGCGGTTAGGACATAGTTTTTGCGTCTCTAGAAGGTTTTTCTAGGTCGGGGTGGTGTTTATTCGCGGTTAGGACATAGTTTTTGCGTCTCTAGAAGGTTTTTCGAGGTCGGGGTAGTGTTTATTCGCGGTTAGGACTTAGTTTTTGCGTCTGTAGAAGGTTTTTCGAGGTCGGGGAGGTGTTTATTCGCGGTTAGAGATTAGTTTTTGCGTCCGTAGAAGGTTTTTCGAGGTCGGGGTGGTGTTTATTCGCGGTTAGGACATAGTTTTTGAGTCTCTAGAAGGTTTTTCTAGGTCGGGGTGGTGTTTATTCGCGGTTAGGACATAGTTTTTGCGTCTCTAGAAGGTTTTTCGAGGTCTGGATGGTGTTTATTCGCGGTTAGGACATAGTTTTTGCGTCTCTAGAAGGTTTTTCGAGGTCGGGGTGATGTTTATTCGCGGTTAGAGATTAGTTTTTGCGTCCGTAGAAGGTTTTTCGAGGTCGGGGTGGTGTTTATTCGCGGTTAGGACATAGTTTTTGCGTCTCTAGAAGGTTTTTCGAGGTCGGGGTGATGTTTATTCGCGGTTAGAGATTAGTTTTAGCGTCCGTAGAAGGTTTTTCGAGGTCGGGGTGGTGTTTATTCGCGGTTAGGACATAGTTTTTGCGTCTCTAGAAGGTTTTTCGAGGTCGGGGTGGTGTTTATTCGCGGTTAGGACATAGTTTTTGCGTCTCTAGAAGGTTTTTCGAGGTCGGGGTGGTGTTTATTCGCGGTTAGAGATTAGTTTTTGCGTCTCTAGAAGGTTTTTCGAGGTCGGGGTGGTGTTTTTTCGCGGTTAGGACATAGTTTTTGCGTCTCTAGAAGGTTTTTCGAGGTCGGGGTGGTGTTTATTCGCGGTTAGGACTTAGTTTTTGCGTCTGTAGAACGTTTTTCGAGGTCAGGGTGGTGTTTATTCGCGGTTAGGACATAGTTTTTGCGTCTCTAGAAGGTTTTTCGAGGTCGGGGTAGTGTTTATTCGCGGTTAGAGATTAGTTTTTGCGTCCGTAGAAGGTTTTTCGAGGTCGGGGTGGTGTTTATTCGCGGTTAGGACATAGTTTTTGCGTCTCTAGAAGGTTTTTCGAGGTCGGGGTGGTGTTTATTCGCGGTTAGGACATAGTTTTTGCGTCTCTAGAAGGTTTTTCGAGGTCGGGGTGGTGTTTATTCGCGGTTAGAGATTAGTTTTTGCGTCTCTAGAAGGTTTTTCGAGGTCGGGGTGGTGTTTTTTCGCGGTTAGGACATAGTTTTTGCGTCTCTAGAAGGTTTTCCGAGGTCGGGGTGGTGTTTATTCGAGTTTAGCGCTTACTTTTTGCGTATGTAGAAGGTTTTTCGAGGTCGGGGAGGTGTTTATTCGCGGTTAGAGATTAGTTTTTGCGTCCGTAGAAGGTTTTTCGAGGTCGGGGTGGTGTTTATTCGCGGTTAGGCCTTAGTTTTTGCGTCTGTAGAAGGTTTTTCGAGGTCGGGGTGGTGTTTATTCGCGGTTAGGACATAGTTTTTGCGTCTCTAGAAGGTTTTTCTAGGTCGGGGTGGTGTTTATTCGCGGTTAGGTCATAGTTTTTGCGTCTCTAGAAGGTTTTTCGAGGTCGGGGTAGTGTTTATTCGCGGTTAGGACTTAGTTTTTGCGTCTGTAGAAGGTTTTTCGAGGTCGGGGAGGTGTTTATTCGCGGTTAGAGATTAGTTTTTGCGTCCGTAGAAGGTTTTTCGAGGTCGGGGTGGTGTTTATTCGCGGTTAGGACATAGTTTTTGAGTCTCTAGAAGGTTTTTCTAGGTCGGGGTGGTGTTTATTCGCGGTTAGGACATAGTTTTTGCGTCTCTAGAAGGTTTTTCGAGGTCGGGATGGTGTTTATTCGCGGTTAGGACATAGTTTTTGCGTCTCTAGAAGGTTTTTCGAGGTCGGGGAGGTGTTTATTCGCGGTTAGAGATTAGTTTTTGCGTCTCTAGAAGGTTTTTCGAGGTCGGGGTGGTGTTTATTCGCGGTTAGAGATTAGTTTTTGCGTCTCTAGAAGGTTTTTCGAGGTCGGGGTGGTGTTTATTCGCGGTTAGGACATAATTTTTGCGTCTCTAGAAGGTTTTTCGAGGTCGGGGTGGTGTTTATTCGCGGTTAGAGATTAGTTTTTGCGTCTCTAGAAGGTTTTTCGAGGTCGGGGTGGTGTTTATTCGCGGTTAGGACATAGTTTTTGCGTCTCTAGAAGGTTTTTCGAGGTCGGGGTGATGTTTATTCGCGGTTAGAGATTAGTTTTAGCGTCCGTAGAAGGTTTTTCGAGGTCGGGGTGGTGTTTATTCGCGGTTAGGACATAGTTTTTGCGTCTCTAGAAGGTTTTTCGAGGTCGGGGTAGTGTTTATTCGCGGTTAGAGATTAGTTTTTGCGTCCGTAGAAGGTTTTTCGAGGTCGGGGTGGTGTTTATTCGCGGTTAGGACATAGTTTTTGCGTCTCTAGAAGGTTTTTCTAGGTCGGGGTGGTGTTTATTCGCGGTTAGGACATAGTTTTTGCGTCTCTAGAAGGTTTTTCGAGGTCGGGGTAGTGTTTATTCGCGGTTAGGACTTAGTTTTTGCGTCTGTAGAAGGTTTTTCGAGGTCGGGGAGGTGTTTATTCGCGGTTAGAGATTAGTTTTTGCGTCCGTAGAAGGTTTTTCGAGGTCGGGGTGGTGTTTATTCGCGGTTAGGACATAGTTTTTGAGTCTCTAGAAGGTTTTTCTAGGTCGGGGTGGTGTTTATTCGCGGTTAGGACATAGTTTTTGCGTCTCTAGAAGGTTTTTCGAGGTCGGGATGGTGTTTATTCGCGGTTAGGACATAGTTTTTGCGTCTCTAGAAGGTTTTTCGAGGTCGGGGAGGTGTTTATTCGCGGTTAGAGATTAGTTTTTGCGTCTCTAGAAGGTTTTTCGAGGTCGGGGTGGTGTTTATTCGCGGTTAGAGATTAGTTTTTGCGTCTCTAGAAGGTTTTTCGAGGTCGGGGTGGTGTTTATTCGCGGTTAGGACATAATTTTTGCGTCTCTAGAAGGTTTTTCGAGGTCGGGGTGGTGTTTATTCGCGGTTAGAGATTAGTTTTTGCGTCCGTAGAAGGTTTTTCGAGGTCGGGGAGGTGTTTATTCGCGGTTAGAGATTAGTTTTCGTGTCCGTAGAAGGTTTTTGCGTCCGTAGAAGGTTGTTTTTGTGTAAATTCGAGGTTAGGGCTTACTTTTTGCGTCCGTAGAAGGTTTTTGCGTCCGTAGAAGGTTGTTTTTGTGTAAATTCGAGGTTAGGGCTTACTTTTTGCGTCCGTAGAAGGTTGTTTGTGCGCGTGGTTGCGTAAATTCGAGGTTAGGGCTTACTTTTTCGAGGTTAGGGCTTACTTTTTGCGTCCGTAGAAGGTTTTTGCGTCCGTAGAAGGTTGTTTTTGTGTAAATTCGAGGTTAGGGCTTACTTTTTGCGTCCGTAGAAGGTTTTTGCGTCCGTAGAAGGTTGTTTTTGTGTAAATTCGAGGTTAGGGCTTACTTTTTGCGTCCGTAGAAGGTTGTTTGTGCGCGTGGTTGCGTAAATTCGAGGTTAGGGCTTACTTTTTCGAGGTTAGGGCTTACTTTTTGCGTCCGTAGAAGGTTTTTGCGTCCGTAGAAGGTTGTTTTTGTGTAAATTCGAGGTTAGGGCTTACTTTTTGCGTCCGTAGAAGGTTTTTGCGTCCGTAGAAGGTTGTTTTTGTGTAAATTCGAGGTTAGGGCTTACTTTTTGCGTCCGTAGAAGGTTGTTTGTGCGCGTGGTTGCGTAAATTCGAGGTTAGGGCTTACTTTTTCGAGGTTAGGGCTTACTTTTTGCGTCCGTAGAAGGTTTTTGCGTCCGTAGAAGGTTGTTTTTGTGTAAATTCGAGGTTAGGGCTTACTTTTTGCGTCCGTAGAAGGTTGTTTGTGCGCGTGGTTGCGTAAATTCGAGGTTAGGGCTTACTTTTTCGAGGTTAGGGCTTACTTTTTGCGTCCGTAGAAGGTTTTTGCGTCCGTAGAAGGTTGTTTTTGTGTAAATTCGAGGTTAGGGCTTACTTTTTGCGTCCGTAGAAGGTTTTTGCGTCCGTAGAAGGTTGTTTTTGTGTAAATTCGAGGTTAGGGCTTACTTTTTGCGTCCGTAGAAGGTTGTTTGTGCGCGTGGTTGCGTAAATTCGAGGTTAGGGCTTACTTTTTCGAGGTTAGGGCTTACTTTTTGCGTCCGTAGAAGGTTTTTGCGTCCGTAGAAGGTTGTTTTTGTGTAAATTCGAGGTTAGGGCTTACTTTTTGCGTCCGTAGAAGGTTTTTGCGTCCGTAGAAGGTTGTTTTTGTGTAAATTCGAGGTTAGGGCTTACTTTTTGCGTCCGTAGAAGGTTGTTTGTGCGCGTGGTTGCGTAAATTCGAGGTTAGGGCTTACTTTTTCGAGGTTAGGGCTTACTTTTTGCGTCCGTAGAAGGTTTTTGCGTCCGTAGAAGGTTGTTTTTGTGTAAATTCGAGGTTAGGGCTTACTTTTTGCGTCCGTAGAAGGTTTTTGCGTCCGTAGAAGGTTGTTTTTGTGTAAATTCGAGGTTAGGGCTTACTTTTTGCGTCCGTAGAAGGTTGTTTGTGCGCGTGGTTGCGTAAATTCGAGGTTAGGGCTTACTTTTTCGAGGTTAGGGCTTACTTTTTGCGTCCGTAGAAGGTTTTTGCGTCCGTAGAAGGTTGTTTTTGTGTAAATTCGAGGTTAGGGCTTACTTTTTGCGTCCGTAGAAGGTTTTTGCGTCCGTAGAAGGTTGTTTTTGTGTAAATTCGAGGTTAGGGCTTACTTTTTGCGTCCGTAGAAGGTTGTTTGTGCGCGTGGTTGCGTAAATTCGAGGTTAGGGCTTACTTTTTCGAGGTTAGGGCTTACTTTTTGCGTCCGTAGAAGGTTTTTGCGTCCGTAGAAGGTTGTTTTTGTGTAAATTCGAGGTTAGGGCTTACTTTTTGCGTCCGTAGAAGGTTGTTTGTGCGCG
Organism: Seladonia tumulorum; assembly: GCA_913789895.3. Taxonomy (NCBI): domain Eukaryota; kingdom Metazoa; phylum Arthropoda; class Insecta; order Hymenoptera; family Halictidae; genus Seladonia; species Seladonia tumulorum. The sequence continues at coordinate 24,785,095 of OU565269.1, forward strand.
TGGTTGCGTAAATTCGAGGTTAGGGCTTACTTTTTCGAGGTTAGGGCTTACTTTTTGCGTCCGTAGAAGGTTTTTGCGTCCGTAGAAGGTTGTTTTTGTGTAAATTCGAGGTTAGGGCTTACTTTTTGCGTCCGTAGAAGGTTTTTGCGTCCGTAGAAGGTTGTTTTTGTGTAAATTCGAGGTTAGGGCTTACTTTTTGCGTCCGTAGAAGGTTGTTTGTGCGCGTGGTTGCGTAAATTCGAGGTTAGGGCTTACTTTTTCGAGGTTAGGGCTTACTTTTTGCGTCCGTAGAAGGTTTTTGCGTCCGTAGAAGGTTGTTTTTGTGTAAATTCGAGGTTAGGGCTTACTTTTTGCGTCCGTAGAAGGTTTTTGCGTCCGTAGAAGGTTGTTTTTGTGTAAATTCGAGGTTAGGGCTTACTTTTTGCGTCCGTAGAAGGTTGTTTGTGCGCGTGGTTGCGTAAATTCGAGGTTAGGGCTTACTTTTTCGAGGTTAGGGCTTACTTTTTGCGTCCGTAGAAGGTTTTTGCGTCCGTAGAAGGTTGTTTTTGTGTAAATTCGAGGTTAGGGCTTACTTTTTGCGTCCGTAGAAGGTTTTTGCGTCCGTAGAAGGTTGTTTTTGTGTAAATTCGAGGTTAGGGCTTACTTTTTGCGTCCGTAGAAGGTTGTTTGTGCGCGTGGTTGCGTAAATTCGAGGTTAGGGCTTACTTTTTCGAGGTTAGGGCTTACTTTTTGCGTCCGTAGAAGGTTTTTGCGTCCGTAGAAGGTTGTTTTTGTGTAAATTCGAGGTTAGGGCTTACTTTTTGCGTCCGTAGAAGGTTTTTGCGTCCGTAGAAGGTTGTTTTTGTGTAAATTCGAGGTTAGGGCTTACTTTTTGCGTCCGTAGAAGGTTGTTTGTGCGCGTGGTTGCGTAAATTCGAGGTTAGGGCTTACTTTTTCGAGGTTAGGGCTTACTTTTTGCGTCCGTAGAAGGTTTTTGCGTCCGTAGAAGGTTGTTTTTGTGTAAATTCGAGGTTAGGGCTTACTTTTTGCGTCCGTAGAAGGTTGTTTTTGTGTAAATTCGAGGTTAGGGCTTACTTTTTGCGTCCGTAGAAGGTTTTTGCGTCCGTAGAAGGTTGTTTTTGTGTAAATTCGAGGTTAGGGCTTAGGGTTAGGGTTAGGGTTAGGGTTAGGGTTAGGGTTAGGGGCGGGTTAGGGTTAGGGTTAGGGTTAGGGTTAGGGTTAGGGTTAGGGTTAGGGTTAGGGTTAGGGTTAGGGTTAGGGTTAGGGTTAGGGTTAGGGTTAGGGTTAGGGTTAGGGTTAGGGTTAGGGTTAGGGTTAGGGTTAGGGTTAGGGTTAGGGTTAGGGTTAGGGTTAGGGTTAGGGTTAGGGTTAGGGTTAGGGTTAGGGTTAGGGTTAGGGTTAGGGTTAGGGTTAGGGTTAGGGTTAGGGTTAGGGTTAGGGTTAGGGTTAGGGTTAGGGTTAGGGTTAGGGTTAGGGTTAGGGTTAGGGTTAGGGTTAGGGTTAGGGTTAGGGTTAGGGTTAGGGTTAGGGTTAGGGTTAGGGTTAGGGTTAGGGTTAGGGTTAGGGTTAGGGTTAGGGTTAGGGTTAGGGTTAGGGTTAGGGTTAGGGTTAGGGTTAGGGTTAGGGTTAGGGTTAGGGTTAGGGTTAGGGTTAGGGTTAGGGTTAGGGTTAGGGTTAGGGTTAGGGTTAGGGTTAGGGTTAGGGTTAGGGTTAGGGTTAGGGTTAGGGTTAGGGTTAGGGTTAGGGTTAGGGTTAGGGTTAGGGTTAGGGTTGGTTAGGGTTAGGGTTAGGGTTAGGGGTTAGGGTTAGGGTTAGGGTTAGGGTTAGGGTTAGGGTTAGGGTTAGGGTTAGGGTTAGGGTTAGGGTTAGGGGTTAGGGTTAGGGTTAGGGTTAGGGTTAGGGTTAGGGTTAGGGTTAGGGTTAGGGTTAGGGTTAGGGTTAGGGTTAGGGTTAGGGTTAGGGGTAGGGTTAGGGTTAGGGTTAGGGTTAGGGTTAGGGGTTAGGGTTAGGGTTAGGGTTAGGGTTAGGGTTAGGGTTAGGGTTAGGGTTAGGGTTAGGGTTAGGGTTAGGGTTAGGGTTAGGGTTAGGGTTAGGGTTAGGGTTAGGGTTAGGGTTAGGGTTAGGGTTAGGGTTAGGGGTTAGGGGTTAGGGTTAGGGTTAGGGGTTGGGTTTGGG